>JBAKBP010001557.1:0-119601 GCA_037953745.1 Lithodes maja
ATGAGACAAGACAAAATGTATTTGGCAATTTCTAAACCCCATGTGTAACAAAAGGATTGACTGCCTGTATATAGCTATTGCCTCATCATCCGTTTAATTTCTATGCATGGCTAGTACTCTGTATCACTGTATGAGTAATCACCAAGCTATGTTTAACTAATGTATGCAGAAGCTATGCATCTCAATAAAAGGTAAATATAGCACCTTCTTTATATTATGATGTAGCCTATAATATGGATTTGTATCTATAAGTAGGCTACTGGTACTCTTATCTTAATAAGGAACAATTATTATCACTCTTATTTCATTATCATTAATACTGTATCTTTGTGTTGGGTAAAATCCTACCTCCCTTGTAGCCTAATATATTTCTTTGAACAGATAAGCTAGAAATGGGACTCTCTCTCATATATATACTGTACAATTAATGCTCCATACTCATAGTCAGTCAACAACACAACGGAGTATCTGACTATGAGTATCTAGTAAAAACTGACCCCAATTTGTTATTCATTACCTCACACATGTCCGATACATTTTCATACGTCCTAGCATCAACTCTTAATTTAGTAATTTGTTTCTTTACCTTCAACTTACTGTTTATATATTTATAAAATAATCTAGGGTCACTTTCACATTTATTTACTATGTTCTTCTCATAGTTCATTTTAACTTGCCTAATTATGTTAACATATCTATTCCTCTCCTGTTTATATTTATTCCGATTACTCTCAGTGTTCCTTCTTCTTAATGTAGCCCAAGCTGCATCACGCCTACCTAAAGCTCTTTTGCATTTCAAATTAAACCAATCTTTCTGCTTAGTAAAATTTCCAGTTTTATATCTTGGGACAAACATATTGGTTCCCACTCTATAAATTTCGAGGAATCTACTATATTTACCTTGTACGTCCCGTTCCTTCAAAATAAGATCCCAATCTACTCCCTCTAAATATCTTTTCAAGGATACATAATCAGCTTTACTATAATTTAATCTGTCATTTATGTAGCTATTGTCTAATCTATTGGCATTACTCGAGGTCAACTTCCATTTTAGTAATAGGTGATCACTTTTACCTACAGGACATAGATAGTTTATATCACTAATTTCGTGAGGATCTTTTGTAAAAATCAGATCGAGTTTAGAAGGTTCGTTATTACCCCTCATTCTTGTATTTTCCTTCACATGTTGTGCAAGTACATTTTCCGTAACCAACTCCACTAGCCGACTTCCCCAAGATCTCTGATTTGGCCCTGCATCTCCCGATTCCCAATCAACCTCACTACAGTTGAAATCTCCTACCAAGATCAATCGATTCTTCCTTAAAAGCAATCTTCTCAACGACTGAATCATATCCTCTACCATCTCCTCAAACTCCAACTCCCTCCATGCTCTGGTCTTTGGTGGCATGTAAGCTACTGCTATGTCTAGCTTTTTTCCTTCTATATCATTGAGTTCAACTGCCATTATTTCTGCCTTGTCATTATTTAACTCCACGTGCTTTGCTGTCATAGGGTTCTTAACTAATACTGCCACTCCACCTCCCCTTTTACCCTTTCTATCATTTCTCCATATATTATATCCTTCACTAAACACTATGTTGCTGTCAAAGTCCTGGTTCAGCTTTGTCTCTGTCAAACAGACTATCTGTGGTTGATCTTTTCTTAATATATTATCTAACTCTACCTTTTTACTATTTATTCCATCTATATTAGTGTAGTAGCACAGTATATTTGAATCCACCTCCTTGTTTCTCTTCCCTCTCTGCCTCCTACCAGGTTCACCTCCTCCTCCATCCCTTCCCTGACCCAGTTCCACCTCCCCCCTCTCTCTCCCTCTGTTCCACCCTCTCCACCACATCCTGGCTCTCTCTCCGGTCTCTCTCGTAGGCCCGGAGCACAGCCTCCTTCACCAGTCCATACACTACACTCTCGTCCAGTGACAGTGCATCGTAGGCTTTCAACCCCTTACCCACTAGACGTGATGAAACTAATGCTGCCCATTTAACCTCCGGCCAGTCATACTCACGACACTTCTTTTCGAAACGAGCAAAAAACTCAGTCACTGCTGTCTCATCAAATGCGGGTACTAACTTAATTAAATGCGAAAGTGAGTCTGTAACCCGGTGCCCACCACCGAGATGACGCCCCGTGGTCTCTACTCTAGACTTCTCGACATCCATTTCAGCCTGGTACCTGGTTGCATCCTGATTGGCTTGGATTCTAGCAACCTCTATGCGTTCTATACTAGCCTGTTGTATCTGAGTCTCCTGCAGCTTAAACTTAGCTAGTTCTAGCTGAAATAACATCTCAGGAGACAGGCCTGGGGGGGGAGAGCACAAAATGGGGGATCCACACCGAGACGTGTTTACGGGTAAGCCAGCTTGCCCTTGAGAACCCTCCTGCTGCATCGTGCTAAGACTCGCTGGCTGAGGGCCCAGCTCAGGGGAAGAGTGGAATGGAGGCTTGGAGGGAACCCCCCAAGACCCCACTCCACCCACCGCCCCATCGCCATCACCCAACAAACATGCCACCAAATTCTTCTTGGGCCAACTGTCAGGACAGTCCCGCCCCAAAACCGTGGCTAAACAGCGAAGACCGTAACAATCAATAGCCTGCAGGCGCTGTTCGGTCAAAGGTGTCTGCAAAAATGCCCGGGCATCCCTCTCTCCACTTATAACACTCCCCTCCCTAAACATCTGTTGTACTTGCTGGTTACTAGGCTGTACCGTGTTATCCTCCCCCGTAAATGATGAGTCATTAGACATAGTGCTGGTTATACAATTGCTGTTCATAAAAAAAAAGAAGTGCTTATTACTAATTGCAGTCTCGACTCACAAAATGTTAAAGATGCTTGAATGACTCTACTCTAGACACCCCTAACGAAACAATCTGCAAGTCCACCAATACAATAATGACACAATAAAAATTCCTCCAATATGCAAGAAAATTCTAGCCAGCTCTACTAGGTAGCATAGAATAGTTCTCCAAAAAACATGTGATAGGATACTACTGAATCTTGTGCAAGGTCGCCATTTTGTTACGGCTGGATCGGCAATACATATTCGGGATTCTTGATCGTAGGACAGAAATGGCTTATGTGACAACGACACGCTCGATTCCAGTCCCAAATACTATATGCTCCAGACAACAAAAGCACCAACGCCCTACAGAGTTATCGTCTATGGTAACGAGGTACCTTAACTCGGCGAAAGTGTACAACAGGGGTAGGCTATGAGGCTAAACTCCCTCAGACATTTATAGGTTACGTTATTACTAAAGAAATGCAATACTCAAGAAACTACGTTAATATTAAGCCTCTAATAATGTAGAATAGAAGCAGGCTAAAGGTATGACAGTGAAATGCTAAATGACAAATGTACACGCCTACTTGAAAGCGCGTGCACTAGAATAACTGTCCCCTACTAACATGCACTAGCATGTAGCATACAAGATGTTCATGATCCAGTAGATACCTAATAATACACATGGAAGGAACATAAACAGTAGTCACTTATTATAAGAATGAATCTATACTTGGAATAACTAAAAGGTTGCAGGCAACAGTACTGCGCCGGTAGCCTACTACCGCATAGGCTACTTCGCTTCTCTCACTCTGTCTCCCCTCTGAGTCCGTATGCGCCCTACGCAACAGAACTCCGGACACAGCAGCAAAACGACAGTGCAGTTAATTGATACATGAAAGTATTAATAGTGTTGTCTTGTGTGTGAGTAATGTGTATTGTAAAGTGTTACATACATAAACTTAAAGAGAGCTGCAATGCATAGTAAAATAAAGATATCACCCACTCATCATCCCCATGTGTTCTAGCTAGCAGGCCAAGTCACAGGAACAACGAGTCCCAGCACCGAAAGCGAGAACCCAGGAAAAGACTGTAGAGAACACAAGGACAGATAAATTACGTTACTCTACTATACCGGCACTACGAGCGAGCTGTAGTCTCTGGTACTGCACTCGCTCCTGGCTCGGTAGGCAAATCAAGGCTAAGTCCTCGCCCCTCTACAGACAACTCCTGGGCATGGTCGGGCTCTTACACATGGCACTAGTCTAGTCACAAATTGGATGATGAGCTGGGCATATAACTCGTGAACATGTAGAACGTTCACCAACTATCCTCATCAAGAAGATCGCTGTTCACATTAACCCCTTAAATCTAATACATGTAAATATATGCTTGTCCTAAGAGTAATACGAGAGGTGAGTGCTGAAACTCCTTTAGGACCTCAAGGGAAGGGTATGCATTTAAATAGAGAGAAGAATGAAATGAGAGTAATGTCGTCAGAGAGAAAGAGTGCAACCGTGAGAAATTGGGAGAGAGAGCAAGGGATGTTAGAATCTCAAAGGTTCTAGGCAACCTGGTCATAGAGCACACAGCGAGCCTCCAGGCAATGTGCTGTACGACAACATGGGCAGCCCAGGCAGCATAGGCAGGCGGCAATGTACTACCAACCCTGTCGCACCTAGCTATAAGCGCAGGGCTGCCAACCGGTCCATACGTCTGGCAACCACCCCCCCGGCAGCGTGGCGCACCGCTACCCTCTCGCTCTGAAGTCCAACTCACTCTCTCTCTCTGAATTCCCATTGTCTTATCTATCAACTTCTCTATTGATACTACATATTAAATGGAAGGTCTCGACATGGCTTAAAACAAAACCCACCACTGGTTAGCAAATGACGAGACCTTTGCAGAGATACAAAGAACCTAGTTATACGTTGTCACACTCAATATAAGCAGCCAGCACGGTACCGCACCGTGGCGGTACAGTGGAGTACCAAGGAGTACAATCAGGTTGCGTTGCTACGCACTGGGTGCGTCACACTATCAGAAAACTTACTTAGATATGTATACATACCCCCGTACCGCTCTACTGATTTTGCTAGCTCTCTTGATACAGTGGATATCATGTTGGGCTCAAGACTGAGAGGTCAGTGTTTCAATACATAATTAAGTACTGTAATAGAAAAAGCTAAAGAGGGTAGGTGATGTTCAACCTCCAATTAAAATGTAAAACTTGCAAACTAAACAAACCAAAATTGGGACAAGGACAATATAAAGTCAAATTAAATTATCAAAATCGCTATGTGGAAACAACGCTTACTAAAATTAAAACTATTAAATAAAAGAACACAATCCACCACATAGGGTGTACATTACTACATGAGCAAGTTAATCTGTTTCCCAAGCAAACTAATCGCACATATAACAACGCACTATCGTCACGTTAAAGGAAGTAGTCAAGTTTGGGAAGTCCGGGACGTTCTGGCAAATTTTACTAAACTCTGCATGAATAAAGAAACTAAATGTTAAATGTCAAAATATTATTTAAAATCAAATTTGCAACATGACAAGACATTAACAATAGTACCAAATACAAATATTGATAAGATATCTATACTATTACAAAATAATATATAAAATACAGTACAGCACTCACTAACGATAGTGCTATCGGGTAGGTACCTGTAAGCATAGCATGCCTCAAGTGACCCCTATCAATAACTACCCTACAAATAACCTACATTTATAGCACAAATAAACTAAGGAAATCGCAAAAGTAAGCAATTGATACTATCGACAATGAATACATATAATATGAAGACAAATAATTGCAAAATATGAAGTAACAACAGATTTAAACAAAGAGTACTCTTTTAACAAGAACAATAAATTTAAAAAATCATCAATATTAATATTAATAATAGAAAAAGAAAAAGAAAAAGATAAACAATAAATACAGACAAAAAACAATAAATACAGACAAAAAGTAAGCAGAGGTTATACAAGAAACTTCAAGTTAAAAATGCTTGATTAAAATTATTGATGTCAAATTTTAGAATACAGTCACAATAATTGACCCTAAAAAGATTAAATTTATGGAACAATTTACTTGCCTCAAAAGAGAGAACTAGCGCATTTATTTATTTAGTAAATAGTATTTCCAATCATGGATTTGAATCTGCTTTTGGAGTTTCTGATCCTCCTGCTCTTTTGAGGAATGGAGAATATTGTTTATTGATGGATGGGGAGCTGTTATTCATACAATCTATTTTTATGGAACATTTAATACAACAAACCTGACTTGCAAAAAGATTCTTACAGTCAAAATCAATAGTTCGTTAAAAAACATATTCATAAACTGCATACTGTAATTATATTTACTGTACCGTAAAGTAGGGTAACTTCGTACTGCGGTGATAACTTCGGACATCGGCGATAATAAGTAATTAGACATTGTCATTATATAATGGAAACGCTTTTTATTGGGTTTTTTTTTTTTTTTTTGTGGGGTCCGTTTAGAGAAATGGCAAAGAAAGAGCATGTAAAAGTCCTAGCGAACTGACATCAGTATATGTACACTAAAAAAATATTATATATATGACGAAAATATGTACATTTTTCGCTACCCTGCCAAACTTCTATGGGCGGGTGCCCAACCCCGAAAGGAGTTGAAATAGGGGAGCTATCCCCCCGCCAAAGGCGGCTTTCTAGGGCCTTTCCTAGCTGATGCTGAGAGGATTGGGTTCTAGTCATGTGGTGATGGGCTGGTCTATCCGAGTGAGAACTGAGCGATCTCTGCTATACCCATAGCTTACTCTTACTGTTCCTTTTACTTATGTATCTTCTAGATCTCAAGTGGCGGCGTCTTTTCCGTGGATTGACCTCCCTACTGCCAACCTAGAAGTTGGCAGATTGGGAGCCAAAGTGTCACATTTTTCCCTTACCCCTCAACTTTCCCTTCATAATTGCTGAGGGGCACAGGGCCTTGGGTGGGGCTTTGGTTTCCCGGGTGTTTCCGCACCCTCCTCAGCTCCCTGCCTTGGAGTGGCTTCGGTCACCCGGGCTTTGTTAGTGGTAAGCAGGGAGGATTTTGTGGGGGCGCTCATTTATGGCCTTGGCCTTGCTCGAGACCTTGGGGCTGTACGGCCAGACAGCCTGGGGAACAACAACAACTTCTATCACCCTGAAGAAATTTGTTTGTATGAATGATGTTGTAACTGATATAATTTTGTAGTAACATTACCAGAGACAACATCCACCAAAGATAAAATAAAAAAATGGTAATAGATCAAATAATCATTCTCTGAGTCCAAAAACTCATAAAAATATGATATGCTAACCGATTTATGTATTTCGGATAATTCTGGATATACAGTAGAATCCCGCCTATCCGGTGCTCTCAGATCCGGAAACCCAAGAGATCCGGACAGGCATTTCGATCCAGACTCATGTTTCAGCCAACCAGACTTGTCTGGATGGCTTGGGAAAAATAAAAGTCAATCCGGAAATGAACGAGACGAATACAAGTTACCGCACGTATTGTTTACATCCAGTGTTAGATATCCAGACTTGTATGTCAGCCATCCGGATTTGTCTGGATGGCTGAAACCAAAGTCTGGTTGTTTAAGTTAGATATCCAGACTCATGTTTCAGCCATCTGGATTCGTCTGGATGGCTGAATATATATCCGGACTTTCGGCAGATCCGGACTTTTGGCAGATCCAGACAGGTAGTGCAGGGGCTTATGTTGCTGATACCAATGCCCGTGGGCAACTCATGTTAATTCTTGGCACCATGCATAATTTTGAAGAATATGCTATTGTGATTAAAAAAAACGATGGTGCCATTTTTTCTAATCAACGTTCATACAAATTTGACAGGATTCAATATTAATCATGAAATGACAAACTGTCCGCTTGATATTTTTTGTGAAACCTACGCATATTACTAAAACATATGCATGTAGCATATCATATGAAAGCTCTTCATATGTAGAAAACAAATTCACATTCAGTTTAAACTTTGATAGCTACTGCAATGATTGAGAACGTTTTATAAAGCACTAAGCAACTGAACTAAATTTGCAGTTCGATATCATCATCCAACTCCGTTTCGTCATTTTTTTTTTTTTTTTTTTTTTTTTTCTATATTCTAACTTACTTCCTCTCGGGCATAGGCTGAGAGCCTTAACATTCACCGCTTTACAATGAACAGTGAAGCCCGTGAGGTCTTGTTCCAGTCTAGGGAGTGAGACATGTGAAGCACGTAGAGTACAACGAGCACCTGCCATCTTGCCTTCACATGGGGCACGGTGCTCACTCATGGCCCGAAACGACCCCATCTCTGAAGCCACCTCGTTCCCGTGCTTCACTGTCTCACCCCCTACACTTGGACTCTCACACTTACACACACACAACGCCACCTGTTGAGCAGATAACTCACCAGGCATTGCACCCCTATAGCATATTTTAAATATGGGAATATTCATACAGTGCTATTTAATCAGGGAACAATGAGGGTATTTTATTGACGTTTCGGTGGGCTTGTGGTAATGCACTGATACTAGGTACAGCACAAATTCCATCCCAATAATATCTTCCCATTGATACATCGGGATTTGAACCCGGGACCTTTGGATTACCAGGCCAGTGGCAAGACCACTCCACCTCCCTCTCTGTACTGTCATATGTGTCATTCTGTGCTGGTTTGTTATTCGGATTTGCACAGTTGTTGAAGTCTGCATCACATGCACATAGCTCTGTACATGCCAGTGAATGTTTCTTACAAGAACAAGCTTCAGTTGAGCATCGACTCCTTCCACACCCACATTTTACCAGCTCGACAACAGCAGTAGGGGCTGGTGGCAGATCAGACACCTTCGGCATGTACTGGTTGTTTTCTTTATTCCATCCATACTTGGTAGGTGATGGCAAATTGGGATTTGGTGTGTCTGCAAGCAACCAGATCATTGCCTGATAGTGGGCTCTTAGAATGTGTTCTGCCAGTGCCGCTTTTGTAGGGGGAAGTTTCTCCGCCTCCGCCTTGTTCTTTTTTAACAAATGCCAGCGCAGTTGTCCCAGGTCCTTGATGTTGACCCTTGGTGCAAACAGTAGGCAAACAAACTCTTCTAGACCTTGAACAACCTCAGTGGAAGGGATCGGCGTCTGTCCCAACTGTGCAAATGCTTTGAGAATGTCCTTGTTTGCCTTTTTGAATAGTTTCCAGCACGTTTGTTTGCCTTTGCCAGCTATCCTTCCGGTGGTGTCCGAGCCTGTAAAAGCATGAAATCCTATCAGTCCAGCTGCCAGATTCTGATCAAGAGCTTGATGTATGGGCTGAAGTTTCACAAGACGTCTTTTGCTGCCTGTTCCTACCAGCATGGACACGTTGTTACCCATGAGATATAGCTTTTGTAAAGCTAACACAAACACGTCTGTATCAGGTGACATGATGTGAACGCTGGACGTAAGCCTGGAGGCACTTATCGCATGAAGGATTAGGAGTGTATCTGCCTCTTCATGATTGCTTTGGAGATGGTCAACACTCATCCCATTGGAGGCAGCACCGTCTTTGGTAGCAACAATGACTGACTTTGTACTGTTCCTGTAGAAATGAAGAACCTTTTTTGCCAGGTAAGTCGTTAGCTGGTCTTTGTTCTCAGAGTTGCTCAGGAAGCCATTGAGTGGCATGTTGAACCTTGTCATATCAGTCACATCATACTTGCAGCATGCACCCTGCTTGCCTTGTCTTCGATTCCTTGTTCTCGTCTTCAGTGATTTCTCGATGTCGTAGCGATCAAAAACAACATGCACAAGTGTGTAGTTCTGCGCTTTGCTATCAATTGCTCTGATGAAAGCTTGTGCTATCTCGAGACATGTTTTTATTTGCTGGCCTGATAATTCATGAATTACAGCCATGCCATCCAATATGATTGCCTTCTCGTTGGTTTCCACTGTCATCGGCTGTGAATCATCTGTGCTTTCTGCATGTAGCGTCATCTGATTTGGGTCATCTCTGTTCTCTATCTGCGGAACACCTGAGGGTAGGTTTTGCTCCATGTCCTGCGAACGTTCGGATTCATCTGTGCCTAGCGACTCAAGCAAGGCCATTAGTTTGCTCTTGTCTGTACATGTGAGCAGTGATTCATCTGAGGCAAAAAGGGACCTGGGAACACAGGAAAATTCATAGCACCCAATTAGGTCTTGCAGATCAAGTTCTTCACGTGTGCGTGCAATTATCAGCAGTCGTGCAAAGAGAGACCGGGTTTGTTTCAGTTCAATCTCCTTGGTTGGTAGGCTGATCTTCACAGTTTTGGAGGCATCCGTCCATGTCAACAGTTTCACCTTGCTCATTTTCTTCTGGAAATTGCTGGGTCTTCACCATCATTCTATCTATCTATCTATTGCCTGACGCCGTGATCCCCGAAGGGGTGGCCACGAACGAACCGCCCCCATGCACCTCTGTCCCCAGTCAGTCGACGCCCCTCCCCCCAACCAGCACCGCCTTCATTCATGTAGTTCCTCACTCCATCCTTCCACCTCATATTCGGTCTACCTCTCCCCCTCTGTCCCTCCACCTCGCTCTCGTACACCCTCTTAGTCATTCTCTCGCTTTCCATACGTTCCATATGGCCGAACCATCTCAAGTTGTTCCTTTTCACACTTTCCAGCACATCTACCTCCACACCACACCTCCTTCTTACTTCCTCATTAGTCTGTCTATCCCTCCATGTAATTCCGCACGCACTCCTTAACTAATTCATTTCCACTGCTCTCACTCTTGGTCTGAGTCTCTCAACCAACGTCCATGCTTCGCTTCCGTAAGTCAGTGTCGGGATTACCACACTGTCATGCAAGGACTTCTTCACTTCCATACTGACCACCCTATTTCTTGTTACTGCTTTTAGCGTTCCTACAACCCTCTTCCCCTGTTGTACCCTCTCCCGCACCTCTTCATCCATAGTCCCATCTTTACTCAACACACTGCCCAGATACTTAAAAGAGTTGACGATCTCCATAGCCTGACCGTTCAGCTTCACCTCACACTCTGTGACTTCACCCCTTTCGAAGACCATAACCTTGCTCTTCCCCGTATTTACCTTCAAATTCCGTTTTTCGCACACTGTTCCAAACTCATTTACCAGACCCTGCAACTCCCATTCATTATCACTCATCAGAACTGTATCATCCGCAAACAGCAGTATAGGTAGCTTCCACTCAATTCCCTCCCTTTTCAGCGATACACCAACATCCACTGCTCTTGATAGTATTTCTTTCATAACTCCATCCATATATACAGTAAACAACCACGGGGACATCACACACCCCTGTTTCAAACCAACATTCAGGTCAAAGAACTCGCTCTGCTCACTCTCCACACGTACTGCCGCCTTTGCACCCTCATACATGCTCTTCACTGCTTTCAGCAACTTGCCCTCTACTCCGTATATTCTAAGTACTTTCCACAAACCTTCTCTATCCACTCTGTCATAGGCCTTCTCCAAGTCCATAAAGGCAACATACACCTTTTGTTTCTTCTCCAGATACTTCTCCACAACACAATTCAGGGTAAAAATCTGATCTACACATCCTCTTCCCTTCCTAAAGCCTCCCTGCTCGTCGCCTATCCATTTCTCCGTTCTCACTCTCACTCTCTCAATCACTACCCTACTGTATACCTTCCCTACTACGCTTAGAAGACATATTCCTCGGTGGTTACCACACACTCCTCTTTCCCCTTTGCCCTTATATAGGGGGACTATTATGCCAGTCTTCCAGTCATCGGGTGCACTCCCCTTCTCCCATGCTAGTTTGCACATTTTCCATACCCATTCTATCACTATCTCACCACCATACCTCAACATTTCCCCACACACTCCATCTGTTCCTGGTGTTTTCCCCAACTTCACTCTTTTCATGGCTTCCCACACTTCTGACCTCCTGATCCCCACCTCCTCCTCCACTACTTCTCTTCTTCTCCCTCCCATACCATATCCAGCTATGTTTGCTGGCTCTTCATTCCTTTCATTTAGCAACTCACTGAAGTACTCCCTCCATCTTTCGACTCTCTCTTGCTTCTCGGCTAGCATTCTCCCATTCTTATCTTTCACACCCTTACTGTTTCCCTTGCTACCTTCCCTAACTTTCTTGACTTCTTTCCAGAACAGTTTCTTACTCTCCCTCCATTTTACACTCAGATTCCTTCCAAATTCCTCATCTACTCTTCTCTTACTTTCCTTCACTACTCTCTTCACCACCCTCTTACTCTCCACGTACCTCGCTCGTTTCTGTCTCTCGGAATCTTCATTCCCTCTACTACCCAACCACTCTCTATATGCTTTCTTCTTTTCTTCCACAGCTATTCTTACCTCTTCTGTCCACCATGCTGTACCTTTCACTCCCCTCCCTCTTCTCCTCACTCCAGCATCATTGACAATGACAATATCTTTGTATGCTTGTTGTACATCAGCAATGTCCAAGATTGCTCCTGACTTCAGCAAGGTGTTCATGAAATAGTAAAACTCGATGTCAGCAGAAACTTTGCTGATTGCTTCGTCCTCATCTAACTCAGTCTGACTGTCTTGATGTGACCGCTGTACGTTTTTCACCCAACAAGGCAGATGATACTTTATATCAATGGCACGAGCATCTTTTGGGTCCAGTGCTGCACTTAGGTTGACTTTCCATTGTTGCTTGATTCAACTACTTTCCGAAGCTGGTTTCCTGTGTTGAATGCACTGATTTGGTGTAATTGTCCTTTCTCAGATTTGCCGTCGCAGAAAAAACAATAATTTTTGTCATATGATTTGCTCTGTGATCTGGTGTAACGCATCAATGAACCTGTGTCCTCATCTGGTGGTGATGCAATATGTGTCCTAGCTTGGGGTCTTCCTTTGACGCCCTGCTTTGGTGCTTCGCCTACCCTTAACGCGTCTTCATACCTGCTCTTCAGACGCTCAATGTGGACTTTGTGTGTCAAGTCTTTGTAACAGTCCCTGTGCCATTTGACCTGGTTCCTCATCAAGACATCAGCAGTAGCATCGCCCAGACGACTCTTGAGTGTGATGCCCCGCTGATCCCCATAGAGTACCCTTGATGTGATGCTCTGTATAAAAAGTTCAAATGAAGCAGCTCGTGGTTGCAGAACCAGATCGCCTCCTGGCTTTTGACATATGTAACAAGTTTTTGAAGGGATAGGCAGGGTCGTGCTAGATGGACCAGGTTGTGGGTCATCCATGTTGTTGTTGTTTTTCCCCAAGCTGCCTGGCCGAACAGCCCCAAGGCCCCGAGCAAGGCCAAGGCCACAACCGAGCGCGCCCACAGAACCCTCCCCGCCGACCACAATAAAGCCTGGGTGACCGAAGCCACTCCATGGCGGGGAGCTGAGGAGGGCGCGGAAACGCCCGGGAAACCAAAGCCCCACCCAGGGCCCTGTGCCCCTCAGCAATTATGAAGAGAAAGTTGAGGGGCAAAGGAAGGATGTGACGCTTTGGCTTCCAATCTTGGTAGATTAGGAGGTCAATCCACGCAAGAGACGCCGTCACTTGAGATCTTGAAAATATATAAGTAAAAGGAACAGTCAGAGTAAGCTATGGGTATGGCAGAGATCGCTCAGTTCTCACTCTGATAGACCAGCCCATCACCACTCATCCATGTTATTGGGTGTTAGATGGGATTGCAGGCATAACAGGCAGCACAGATTCCACCACTAAGTCAGAAATCTTCTACGATAGGAGAGCGACAGGAAAGTTCTTATTCTGGGCCTCGCTTGATCTTGGTAAAATACCTGAAACAGAAAAATTATTGTTAGAACAGTCTGAAATGTTATTTCCATCAAGCTGGTAAATTATCAAGATCAGGTGTATATCATCTGAAACTGAAGGACTATTGTTAGCACAATTAATAAAATGCCAATATATCAGATTGTATCATCTGCACGGAACAAGCCAAATTCCACCTGTCTGCATGCCTGTAAATTAATAAAATGCACATAAATCACAACAGCGATAGCGCATATGTTTAAGAACATGATAATCATCATCTAGGCACCAATACCTTCCATTTGATATGTTACATGCTTAGGTTTATTGAAAAAAATGGAAACTTGCACAACAAAAATCCCGGAAAAAGTCAAAATTGGGGGTAGTTCATAAATGGTACTGAAAATTACCTTAAAAGTGTCTGAAAAAAATGGCACCATCAGTTTTGTCAAACAGAATACATCACTGAACAATACTAGCCATGGTGCCATAAATTAACATCCATTGCCCACAGGATAACATATGCCCCTACACTAAGGGTTCTCCCCCAATTTGTCTGGATGGGCGAGGTTTTACTGTATAATATATATAAATTAGGAGAGGCATATATCTTATCCAAAAAAAATAATTATCTGCCGAAAGAAACACCAACAAATACGTTATACCTATAAAAATGCTCAAATTCATAAAAGTGTATATGCAGTGATATAGTATACATACCTATATATTTTCACTAGGCCTAGTTAATTTTCGAGTTATTGATTAGACAGCATTGGTTATTTTTCCTGCTCAATATTTTCTAACGAGAACAGATCCAAACAGAATATATGTTAAACATCGCATATAACCCCCTCCTATACTGATTATACAGGCCTAAAAGTATTGACTGTGCATTTTCCACTATAACATCGGACAGGAATAAGCAGCAATAATAAAATATTCATATAAAATAGTAGGAGCCGAAAAATGAATGAAATAAGGCCACGAACGTACGTCCGAAGTTCTCCTCCGTTTGTTTGTCCGGAGTTATCCCAGCTTTCTTGGCAATCATTTTCCATAAGAAATCACTGTATGTCCGAAGTGATCCATACATGTCCGAAGTTTTCAACTTTTCAAGGAAACTTCGGACATCATTTAGGATAAGGATAGCTCTCTTATTATGGGGGATAATTTTAAGAGGCTTCCTGGATTACGGCGCACTATCACCATACATCACTTGACCTAGTTAAATCTCTATAATGTGTTTACACTCAGGAGAAATTGTTAAAAAACATCGAAAAATGTCCGAAGTTACCCCATTTTACGGTACCGTACTGTAATTTTTCCTTGACAATCTTCACATGTTTTTGATAACCTGTATTAAGTATGTTTTGTTGTACACCGTAAAAGTATCAAATTAATATATCCTCTCTAGATATTACACAAATTATCAACATTTTCAATTAACTTGATTTTGACTGTACAGTACCAGTAGCCTTCGCCTATCTGGGGATGTGTGGTTGAGATGTACTGGTACCGTAGCATTCCATAATTGACCACTTTCAAGTTTCGGGCTATAAAAAAGTTGTTGTTGTTGTTGTTGTTCCCCAAGCTGCCTGGCCGAACAGCCCCAATGCCCCGAGCAAGGCCAAGGCCAAGGCCATAACCGAGCGCCCCCACAGAACCCTCCCTGCCGACCACAATAAAGCCTGGGTGACCGAAGCCACTCCATGGCGGGGATCTGAGGAGGGTGCGGAAACGCCAGGGAAACCAAAGCCCCACCAAGGGCCCTGTGCCCCTCAGCAATTATGAAGAGAAAGTTGAGGGGCAAAGGAAAAATGTGACGCTTTGGCTGCCAATCTTGGTAGATTGGGAGGTCAATCCACGGAAGAGACGCCGTCACTTGAGATCTAGAAAATATATAAGTAAAAGGAAAAGTAAGAGTAAGCTATGGGTATGGCAGAGATCGCTCAGTTCTCACTCTGATAGACCAGCTATAAAAAAGTTGGAGCCGTACACATACAAGACAACTACCGGTAATAAGGGGGATGGCGGTAGACTTGAGGACCAACAGCCATTACTATACAATAAAGCTTTGCTATTGACACTGCCGAGGCTGGTGGGGCGCGGATACCGGTAGGTGCCACAGGGGACTCTACTAGTCTTACCTGGGCGCTGATTGGCGCCACACCAGTGTTAACATGATGGGGCAGTGTTGTGGCAAGATTTTATTGTTCTAATATCCAAGTTGCCTAATGTACAGTAGAGTCTTGGTATAGTACTGTCTTAATGTAGCACTGTTGCGGCTGGTATGGTTTGCAGATACTGCAGTTGGACTTAGTTGATTCTTGCTGCGGCAAGGTTAGCACTATGCCAACATCAGCCAGAGTGATGACATGATGGGGCGGTGTTGTGACAGGATTTTATTGCATTATATTAACCACCTTTTAGCCATTGCAATGTATGTAGTGGAAAATTATGTTAAACCCTTGTATGTATGTATTGCGGTTGACATACGTACATGTCCTATGTAAAACAGGCCTACACTGCGATTGACGTACAGAAATGCGGTGGTAGTACCAGCTGAGTTGGTGGCACCAACCCGCCCCGCTGGTTGCCAAACGCTTCCAGGAGACTCTAGCTCTGCCACCAACATTCAGATCAGTGTACTTTGAGAATTGGTGGAAGGAGAATGTGTGTTCAATGAAAATGTGTTTTAGAAGCTGATAATTAATGAAAACAGGGCTACTTCTCCATGTAATTGTGACAGCTATATATCGTATGTACACATAGCCTACATACACATACTGTACTTACAGTACTGAAATTTAAAGACCGAGTGCTCCTCACGAAGCATATTTCCGGTCTCATGTCCTAATGGCGGCGTTCCAGGCAACCCTGCTAAGAGCTGCCTTACTTGTCAGGTTCTTTGATTTAAGCTCCCTCCACATTCATGGACTTGCATCTTTTCACCCACCTTAGTTGTTGTTGTTGTTGTTGTTGTTGTTGTTCTTCCCCAAGCTGCCTGACCGAACAGCCCCAAGGCCCCGAGCAAGGCCAAGGCCATAACCGAGCGCCCCCACAGAACCCTCCCCGCCGACCACAATAAAGCCTGGGTGACCGAAGCCACTCCATGGCGGGGAGCTGAGGAGGGTGCGGAAATGCCCGGGAAACCAAAGTCCCACCCAGGGCCCTGTGTCCCTCAGCAATTATGAAGAGAAAGTTGAGGGGCAAGGGAAAAATGTGACGCTTTGGCTTCCAATCTTGGTAGATTGGGAGGTCAATCCACGTTAGAGACGCCGTCACTTGAGATCTAGAAAATATATAAGTAAAAGGAACAGTCAGAGTAAGCTATGGGTATGGCAGAGATTGCTCAGTTCTCACTCTGATAGACCAGCCCATCACCACATGACTAGAACCCAATCCTCTCAGCATCAGCTAGGAAAGGCCCTAGAAAGCCGCCTTTGGCGGGGGGATAGCTCCCCTATTTCAACCCTTTTCGGGGTTGGGCACCCGCCATCCCATCTTAGTTCATCCATCCTCTCCACATGTCCAAACCATCTAAGCCTGCTAGTATGCATCTCATCACTGATACTCTTGATACCTAACCTTCTCTTTAGCTCTTCACTTGATATCCTATCTTGCAGTTTGGCACCACACATCCATCTCACCATTCTCATCTCATTGCGTTCCATTCTATTGATATCATCCGCTTTGACAGGCCACCTTTCTGAAGCATATGCCGTTGTGCTTCTAACACATAAGCATACACCATACACCTTTCCCTTCAAGGGGAGAGGGAGTCTTCTCATGGTGAGTAGTGGCAAAAGTTCTCTAAACTTTACCCAGCTGCATCTTATTCTGGCGATAGTGGCGGCCACAGCCCCACCACTGGCAGAGATGATATCACCCAAGTAGCAAAACTTGTCCACCATCTCCAGTGCATCATTGCCAAAGTTAACATTCTCGAGCCGGTCATTGAATACAAGCTCACCTTTGCATACTATGCATACAAATTTCTCAATTTTGGACTTCTTCCTTGGTAGAGGTCCCTTTATTCTAGTGCAGCGCTTCTTCCTGTGATGTACTCAGCTGCGGCAGACGCTACACAGTATGGAGTTCGCGCCCACCCCTTTTCTGCATACTGCACATGGGTATGCACCACTTTTTTCTACCTTTCCTAGCCCTAATATACTGTGTAAAACCTTGGTTTTAATTATATTAACTCTTAACCCTGTACATGTCATGCCCTCTCTCCATCTTCTGAACTTGGCCTCGGCATCCCGCGCACTATCTGCGATAAGTACTAGGTCATCTGTGTATGGCAGTTCCCATGGTAGCCCAACTCTAAAATCACCAGATAGTGCCTTCAGTACCATAACAAAGAGGAGAGGGCTTAACACAGAGCCCTGGTGGACTCCAACTCGAACAGTACAGTATACTCAGTACAGTACACCTTTCACCCTCACTGCCGTTTGTGAGTCCTCATACATCATTATCACAAGCACCAGCGACTCCTCTACGAATATGAGGTTAATTTCATCTTCATTTCAACATCCCATCCTGTCTTGTAAACAGAACACATGATGCAATAACTGTACAGGTCTTCGAGTTATCGGTAGTGGTAATGAAAGATAAAAGCGCATATTTTCATTCGCATGGGACCGGCCAGTGGGTGACAGGACTCGCAATATATTTATCAATTTTCCTGGGTGGTATGAAGGAGTAGGGACGGAGTGGTGACTGTTATAGGGAGAAATTTACCCAATCTTTTCATTGGAGCTCCTTCCAATTTACTCAGAGCAACAGATATTGAGCGAAATTAGCGGTAAAATAGCCGCCTGGGTGTAATCTTCTCTATAAAAGGGCTTCAATGAAAGGGTTGATAAAATATGTAAGTTTGTGATGGATAGAAGGGTTAATTAATTTAATTTTATTTGTTTATGTAAGCACTATAATCATATTTTAGCTGGTAATTCTACTATATATAGATGTCTATAGCTCCAATTTCCTTATAGCCCGAAACTCGCAATTACTGTAGTCAGTAACACTAAAGCACCCTTTATTTTTCCACAATGTGTTTATTTATTACAGTACCGGTGTTGCATTTAACCCGACAAAAGATCAATTGATGTTTTTTTTTTAAATGCCTGCATATACAAAATAATACTTTTGATTCTGACAGAATTTGTTATATTTCCCATATAAAGCTTTATTTCTGCTCCAAGTGCATTATTTTGCTTATATGATAAACATGTGAACAGATAAGACCAGAAAATAAGTGTAAACAGCAAGGGGGAGGGGGTGAAGGGAGGTGAGACAAATTGACTCGCCCAGCTGTCATTTATGCATGTGAAGGTGACGAGGAAGTGTGGGAGACCATGAATCATCCTATTTCGAGCAGGGAAAGGGAGGAATAGCGAAAATAGTAAGAAACTAACTTATAATTGAGGAGGGGGCAAGTAGAGGGAGGAAGAGGGGGAAGGAGAGGGAGAGCAGGGGTGGGACATATGCAGGGGAGAGGAAGGAGGTACGGTACTAAAGAATGATTATACCACCTAATCACATATTGCTTCCATTTCAGTGCCTGTGGGGTGTTTTCTTCCCATGGGCTTTGTTCTCTGAGGCCCATTGCATCCGCTATACAGACGCTTTCATAAGGCCTATCGCTTTTGCCGGGTTAAGTGTTTATATTTATGAATTAACCCTTCGACCCCGGGTGGTACACGTGTGTACCATTTTTTTTTGGCCCGAGGAACCCGGGTGGTACAACACTGTACCATTGCTTGCGTGTGTGCTTTCGAATGGCGCGCGTAAAAATTTCGCTCCGTGGTCACCAGGCGTCGCTAGGCGACGCCACCAGACAGCATGTACGCCAGTCTCTACCCTGCCGCCAACATGGATACTAGCCCAAAAAGTGATTCCCTTGTGTCCGATTCTACGCTCCCTTCGACGCCTGCTCATGTTCGTCGCGCCCTAACGCAAAGGCACGTAAAAGATGCGTTGACTCCCGGAGGTATTGAAATAGCTTTGAGGAGTTATGAACGTGGTGAAGGCCAAAATAGTGTTGATGACTTGGGCAGTGATACCTCCGAGTCTTATCAGTCTCACTATAGTGAAGATGTTGACGATCTAGACGAAATCCATGAAAGAGACGCGCTTTTTATTGGATTTGAGCATGACGATGAAAGTGATGATAGTACTGAACGTGATATAGTTGTGCAAGGTGATGAGAGTGTAGTGAGAGTGAGCGAATGGGACAGCACTAGGTCGACTGCCAAGTTTAGGTTGAGTGACACGACACCTAGCCCTTCGCCAGCTAAATCCCCATTCAAGATACGTTTCTATAAGAAGCAAGTTCTCAAGAAGGCGGCCGCGGCAGCCAGGAAAGAGGCCCTAAAACTTGGTGAGGGAGCAGTGCGTGAGGGTGCCAGTGAGGCTGCGCGTGAGGCCGAGGTTGACCCGCCATTGTCTTCCTTATCTACCCACGCCACCCAAGTTGCCCCAGGCTCCCGCCATTCTTCCCCACCACCACCAGCACTGCCTAGGGTTGAGGAACCCCCACTTTCGGCCTATTTACCCCCTATTTCCCCCGAGAGGAGACATACTACTAAAGAAAAGGGAAAAGGGAGAAAATATGTTAAAAAAGGAGCTACAAGTAGGCGCTCTTTGTTCGAGGCTCCCGCGGCTTCCACCCCTGCGGCTTCCACCCCTGCCGCTCCAAGCCATA
Source organism: Lithodes maja (assembly GCA_037953745.1). Classification (NCBI taxonomy): domain Eukaryota; kingdom Metazoa; phylum Arthropoda; class Malacostraca; order Decapoda; family Lithodidae; genus Lithodes; species Lithodes maja. Next base: position 20,267 of record JBAKBP010001557.1, read on the forward strand.
CGCCCCCGCAAGTTTCCCCAGGGTCCACCCCACCTCTCCAGCCTACAACAGAGGTTCCTCATGATGTTTTCGACCTCGCATCCATACCTGCACCTACAGACACTGAACCAGTGCTGTCTACGACTCGTCGTAGGCCAAGGAGCCCCGAACCTCTGCATGAAGATGACAGAGCCTCACCTCCCACTCCTTCCCCACCTCGCCGACCTACACGCCGCCCACGCATCATTCGTTCCCCGCGAGATTATGAGGGGGGGCTCTGAAGATGAAGGGCACCTCACAGACGACTCTGGCCATGATTACCTGGGTCCACCGTCAGGGCAAGATGACGGCTCTGACGACAACGACGATGACGAATTTATGGACATCGACGACCCTCAACCCAGACGCTTTGCCCAGGGCCGTCGTGCTCCTGGCCGCCCTGGCCGCCTGGCTGGCCGCCGGGCTGGGCCTGGGCGCCGTCGCGCTCCTGGCCGCCCTAGGGTTCGCGCCGCCAAAGTTCGTGGGCGTGCTGCCCCCGCTGTAGCTCCTCGTCAGCGTCGCCAGAAGGACGGATTTTATATTTTCAACTGGCAGGATGTGGCTGCTGATGAAGTCATTGACCCTGATGTAACCCCTTTTGATGAGGTACAGGATGCTCCAGGAGTTACCCCAAGTTTTCCTGCAGGCCCCAATGCTCGACCACATGAGCTTTTTGAGGCATTTTTTGATAAGGAGGTTACTGACTTTGTCATAAAAGAGACAAATAAGCACTACCAAGTCCAGGTTAACTTTTTTGGCAAGGTGACCAAGGGCCACATGAAGCGGTGGACCCCAGTGACTCATCCCGAGTTCATGGTGTTCCTGGCAATCACCATGCTAATGCCTCATGTGAAGAAGCACAGGTTGGCTGACTATTGGATCACCAAAGATCTAATATCCACCCCTGCCTTCGGGAAATACATCTCTCGGGACCGGTACCTCGACATCCTCGGAGCGCTCCATCTTGTCACCAACACCGACATGCATCTCCCTGACAAACTGTGGAAGATTAGGACGTTATACGAGATGATGAGAGAACGTTTCACGTCCTACTTCATGCCCTTCTGCAACGTCTGTATTGACGAGTCTCTTGTGCTGTTCCGGGGAAAGCTGAGCTTCAGGCAGTACATCCCCTCAAAGAGACATCGCTTTGGTATAAAGTTCTTTGTGCTGTGCGATTGCCAAACTGGCTATGTCCTGGACTTCCTGGTCTACAGCGGGAAGGAAGGGGACGTGGCAATAGACCCCCTCATTGGCTTTGGCGGAGCAGTGGTTCAAGCCATGATGAACCGGTACTTCGAGAAGAATCACGTCCTCTACACGGACAACTACTACACGTCCCCCACTCTCTCAAAGTACCTCCATGAGCGCCAGACGGGGACTGTAGGCACAGTTAGAGCAAAAAGGAAGGGCATGCCAAGTTTCCCTCCTAAAACAAAGAAAGGCGATGTCTTCAAGAAGAAGTCGGGACCCATTCTGGCTATCCACTGGCACGACCAGCGGAAGGTCAACCTCCTGAGCACCGTCCACAAGGGGGAAATGGTTGAGACTGGCAAGGTGGATCGCCGCACCCAAGTCAGGGTGACCAAGCCCGATGCTGTAATTGACTACAACATAAATATGAGGCTGGTGGACAAGTCCGACATGCAGATAGGCTTCATCGACTGTCTGCGTACCTCGTGCAGATGGTACAAAAAGTTCTTTCTGCACATGGTGGACATGTCAATGCTGAATGCCTATAATATCTACAGGCTTCGGAATCCGCGCACACCCAGGAAGTTCAGTAGCCTGCGGAGGTTCCAAAAACAGGTGTTGGTGAAGCTCCTGGACAGGTATGCTATGCCACAGAGGGCAGTGGCACAACCTGGGCGCCCCGTTCAGGACCGCATGCAGTGTGCACAGTTTGTAAATGTGCACAAGCTCGGTTACCTGCCTCTGGAACGAGATGGAGTCACCATTAGCAGAAGGCGGTGCCATGTCTGCTGGAACAGCCAGGTGAGGCCGAGGAAGCAGAAAAAGACCACCATGCAGTGTGTGGAGTGCCGGCTGTCACTATGTGCTATACCGTGCTTTGCTGAATACCACAGCAAGCAGGAGTACTAACTAATAATCATAGTGAAAGTACCAAAGACTGACAATATGTATGTATATAGGCAACAAGTGGAAATAAAACAATGTACAGGTGTATTGTGATAAAAAAGTCATGTATTATGAAAACATATATAAATAAGTGAAAAAAAGACACAATAAATTGTATATAAAACGTTTACAAAGCATATAACTAAGTGAAAGTGACACATGACATAATATTAGATGGCCAAAGTATAATAAACACCTGTGATAACGAATAATCAGTGCCTAATATAACAATAACCTACCTCAATTACTAATAAAATGTACCGTATCAAGTGAAAATGAGCATTATCAGTGAAAGTGACACTCTCTCAAGCATATTTACCAAAGTGAAAGTGACACACGAACTAATATTAGATGGCCAAAGTATAATAAACACCTGTGATAACGAATAATCAGTGCCTAATATAACAATAACCTACCTCAATTACTAATAAAATGTACCGTATCAAGTGAAAATGAGTATTATCAGTGAAAGTGACACTCTCTCAAGCATATTTACCAAAGTGAAAGTGACACACGAACTAATATTAGATGGCCAAAGTATAATAAACACCTGTGATAACGAATAATCAGTGCCTAATATAACAATAACCTACCTCAATTACTCATAAAAACTACGGTATCGAGTGAAAATGGGAAATATTAGTGACAATGATAGCCTAATACACATATTTTATATAATTGGACTCCAAATAACTATAATAACATCACTATCAATACATAAAATCGCCTCCGGGAGGTAAAAAGTTTGGCGCGACGAGCCGGGGCCTGGGCAAAGGCGACGCATCCGAACGCGGGATGATTTTCACGCATAAAAATCACTCCACTTCCCGCGCTCACCATTATGCAATCACTTGGGCTAGAGACCTCTACTCAACAGCATTCTACACATGAAGGTTTGTGCAACATTTTTCTGTTTTTTTTATAACTTTGTGTAATGTATTTCAGGAGTAACATGTGAATCAACTTGGTACAAAATTCCTGAAAACCCCCGGACACAGAGTACAGTTACGATATTCCCTAGCCGGGGTTGGAGGGTTAATGTCTTGCAGTACAAGTTCCTTATTGTTATAGTAAGCCTACATAGGCTACCTCTTTATTCATATATTTCGTCATAGGTTATCCAAGTGAGAAAGCAGAAGGAGGGTGTAGAGAAGAGAGTAAGAGATCTGGAGAAGGAGCGAGAGCAGCTGATGGGCAAGAACAAGATGTTGATATCTGAGAGAGCTCGTATCTGTCAAACCCTGGACAACAAGGTAACACATTGTTGTAGTGACTTATAGTGAGCTCTGTAATGACTTGAACTTTACGATTTATTATTATATAATAACCCTAAGAATTGGAACTTTAATTAAATGTTATTTCTGTTCGGGCTCTGTCTCGAGTCAGCCAACCCCAGCTGTGGGGTATGTGTCTGAGTATATACATACATACATACATATATACATAACTGCTGAGGTATTTTACTTCTCAAAAATAGAAGACTAAATTCATTTAATAAAAAGAAAAACAGGCCTGATATTAACCCTCTCATATCCTTATGACACAGAGGTTGCTAGATTAGCAATAAGAAATAGATTACTCTCACTCTTATAATTACCTCTCCAAAATTAGTTTTCTGCCCACAGCTAACTCAAAGACAACTGCAGAGGTTGAAGTAACTAAACTAAAGGTTTATAAATACCCTGGACGGTAACAAAGGCTTTAAAGTATCTCTTATAGGCTCAAAAATTACGTCAGGCCGTGAGAGGGTTAACATGATTGTCAATAATTTATATTCATTACCTGTATATCGAAATTTCGGAATTAAAAAATTAAAAGATTCATTGAAAGGCCTACAAAAGAAAAGTTTTGCTCCTTTTATAGAAAATATTCTAAACAATAAACATAATTTCACAAATAAATTTAAGAATATAGTCTTTGCTTTTATGGGATATATTAGAGCTAATTCTAAGAAATCCAAAGATAACCCTATTAAAGATAAAGTCATGTCCACTTTAAATTATTCCTCTAAAATTTTAGACAAAATTAATGTTAATAGTCTTATTAACCCGGGAACTGCGGGAAGACTCTTTAGAGTTCGGCCGGCGGACTGCGGGAAGACTCTCTGGAGTAAGTAAAACTAAAAATCAACTTTTTACATCGAAAAAAAAATTATTTTTTATTTTTTTTTTTTTTTTTTTTTTTTTTTTTTTTGGCCCCTGGGCCATGCAAAATCTCAGTCCTCTACCTCCCCTCCTTCCCCACTTTCCTCCTATTCCTCAGTTATCACCTATTTTCCCTATTATTCCCTTATTCTGAGGTATATTTTCGTGCTAACATTAGCGAGTTGCAAGCAGGGTGTTGTCATCACTGATGGCCATCGAGTGCAAGAGAGAGAGAGAGAGTATCGATCGACTGTGTCTCAGTGGCCTTGGGGGAAATTGGCGGGAAAGGAGTTTGCCTCACCCATAGATTATGCAACTCGCGGGCTATATCTCCGATTTTGACCATCCAAACGCTGTTTTCACTCGTTTTATTGTTGTTTCAGGTTAATACCTTTATAATCAACCCATAATAGGCGCATATGGATAATTATTAATGCTATTAATGGTACAATGAATATTTTAGTGACGAAAAACCTCAAATACGTCAGCACAGGGGGAGGTTTTCATTTACCCCCGTGCGCACTTCAGAGGTTAATTCAAAGAAAGTTAAGTCCATATTACCAGATGGTTGTAAAGATTTCAAACCATTAATAGTGTATTCATGTGAACGACCAGTTGGGTCTATTATTTGTAATTATAATAAAGTTTCAGGAAATCTTTCAGATAATGATATTTTCAATAATAATAAATGCGTGTGTGAAAGAGTCATGGATATGCCAGCTAGCAGACGTGATGCATTAGCAAAGTTAATTTATAGTCCGATATGTCACATATTAACAGGTGATGTAGAACTAGTTAAACATTTTGCAAACGACAAATTAGCGGAGCCATGTCGTAAAGGGTTTAAATTTAGAATAGGGAATAATAAAGTAACATGGGACATAATTTTAAAAGATATTGTTTTTTCAGTCAATAAATTAAAAGAGAAATTGTTAAAAATTGTGTGCTGCGATGCGAGAGAGCTAGAAGCATGGTCTAAATTATTAATTAAGTTAATTAGAAATAACATGTTCTCGCTTAGAAATGAATTTAATCTTTCAGATTTTGTAGACTATAATTATAATAAGCTTAACCCTTCAACCCCGGCTGGTACACGTGTGTACCATTTTGTTTTGACCCGAGGAACCCAGGTGGTACAACATTGTACCATTGCTTGAAAGCCTGTGAGCTTGGTGTGCGAGGCGTCGGTCCGACGCATGTAAACAACAGCCGGCTGGACCGACGCCCCGCATCTCCGGCCACAAGAAGGAGAGCGTCGCTTGTTCGTGTGTGCCTGTATGTTGTTGTTAAGTATCGAAAAGTATTGTAAAGTGGCTGTTGTTGCCGTAAGTTATCTCCAATGAAATCATCATCACAACTGAACCAGTTGACTTAGAGAGCTCTACTTAACGCCATTCTACAGGTAAATAACACAGCTACGCTTGGGGATGCGCGGGAATGCGGGAAGAAGTCAGCATAACAAAGATACGGTAGCCTAGCCTAGACGTTTTTCGGTCAAAACACCCGGGTCTCGGGGAATATTTATGTAATGCGTAGCCGAGGCTGGAGGGTTAAAGCTGATTTAATAAATTTACATAAACATTTTGTAATCACTACAGTAGATAAAGCCAGCAATAATTATAGCTTCACATGTAAGAAATTTTATCTTGAAAACATGAAAAAAGAATTAGGCATTAAAGGTAACATATTACGTAAAAATATTTGTGGTAATTCTGTTTATGAAATTCAAAATAATCTGAATATTGTATTGATAACTTAATCGATGAACATACCAAGAAAAATATAACATTTGATATTAAACTTTCTGATAAGAACAAGTGCATTGCAAAATTATACATGTTACCTAAATTTCATAAAAGACCTTATAAATATCGCTTTATTGCCGGAGCAAAATTTGCTACCACTAAAACTCTATCAGAACAAGTCGTAAATTGCTTAAAATATATTAAAAGTACTCATAAAAGATATTGTAATACCATCATGAGAAGAACTGGCATTAACTATTATTGGAGTGTTGATAATTCGTTAGAAGTTATTGATAAAATAAATACCATGCCGAAAGTTACCTCGGTGCATAGCTTTGACTTTTCAACTTTGTATACCAATTTGCCTTTAGATTTAGTATATTCAGAGCTTTGCTTTATTATAGATTTGCACTTTGACAGGTTCGTTAGGAATGGTAATTATTTCATAAATGTTTATACATATTTTAATAATGCATCACTTAGCTCTACTCCCACTAGTTCAGTATACAGTATTTTGATAGAACTAAACTTAAAGATGCCCTTAAATTCCTCCTTTTCAATACTTATGTTAGATTCGGGCCTTACATTTTCAAACAAATATTAGGAATTCCTATGGGTGGAAATGCTAGCCCTTTAATTGCAGATTTATTCTTGCTTGCTTTAGAATTTAAATATATAAAAGACTTAGTTGACAGTAGCAAGAAAAGTTAAATTCTAGAAAAATTAGCACTTGCTAAATTGTTAAGTAATAATAGTAGATATATTGATGATATTCTCATTTGCAATTTGTTAAATTTTAATCAAGTTGCTAATCATTTTTATCCTAATTCTATTACCCTCACACAATGTAACGTAAATTATAAAGTTGAAAATTTTCTTGATATAAATATAGAGATTGTTAATGAACAGTGCATACTTAAAGTATATCACAAAGTTGATGATTTTAATTTTAACGTAATAAACTTTCCTTTCCCTAGTAGTAATATCGATAGTAAAATAACATATATATAATTGTTTTTATTCCCAGTTAATAAGATTTTGTAAAATTTGCATTAAAGTAGATGACTTTTGGGCTAGAGCTAGGTTACTATACAGACTCTTAGTAGACAGAGGTTTTGAGGCAAGTAAATTGTTACATAAATTTAATCTTTTTATGGTCAATTATTGTGACTATTCTAAAATTTGACATCAATAATTTTAATCAAGCATTTTTAACTTGAAGTTTCTTGTATAACTGCTTACTTTTTGTCTGTATTTATTGTTTATCTTTTTCTTTTTCTATTATTAATATTAATATTGATGATTTTTTTTAAATTAATTGTTCTTGTTAACCTGGCAAGCGCTAAATAGACCTAGGGGCTAGGGTAGTTATTTGTGCATTTCTAGCCTTGGATTCTGACAGAATTCGTTATATTTACAATATAGAGCATTATTTGTTTTCGGTATGCTTTTATTTTACATATATGATGTATATATGAACCTTCAAGAGTGCTAAAATAAGTGGGAAAAGCATTTGGGTGGTGAAAAACGAAGATATTGGCCACCCGGTCATAATCTCAGGCGAGAGAGAAACACAGGCAACCCTCCTCTCTCGCTGTCTGTGAGGTAACTGAGACGAGCGGGGCGGTGTGGGCCGGTGTCTGGGTGTTACATAACGATCTTTTCTGCAACCCACTTGTGCTACATTATCGCGGGAGAGAAAAATAACCGATAAATGATGATAATAAGAGGGAAAATAGGTGATAATTGAGGAGGGGAGGGAGGGGGGAATAAGGTGGGGAAGGAGGGGAGGGGGGTGGGTGAGATTTACATGGATGAGTACTGGAGGGGAATTATCTCACCTAGAGACAAATTCCTTTGATTTGATAGGCCCTTTTTTTTTTTGGAAAGCTTTTTTTATGGTCTTGCTTCCGTGAGGCCTATCGCGTTCCCTATAGGAAGCCTTCCGTGAGGCCTATCGCGCTTGCCGGGTTAAAAGAGTACTCTTTGTTTAAATCTGTTATTACTCATTTTGCAATTATTTGTCTTTATATTATATGTATTCATTGTCGATAGTATCAATTGCTTGCTTTTGCGATTTCCTTAGTTTATTTGTGCGATAAATGTAGGTTATTTGTAGGGTAGTTATTGATAGGGGTCACTTGAGGCATGCTATGCTTACAGGTACCTACCCAATAGCACTATCGTTAGTGAGTGCTGTACTGTACTTTATATATTATTTTGTAATAGTATAGATATCTTATCAATATTTGTATTTTATACTATTGTTAATGTCTTGTCATGTTACAAATTTGATTTTAAATTAATATTTTGACATTTAACATGTAGTTTCTTTATTCATGCAGAGTTTAGTAAAAATTTACCAGAACGTCTCGGACTTGCCAAATTTGACTAATCCTTGAACGTGACGATAGTGCGTTGTTATGTGTGCGATTAGTTTGCTTGGGAAACAGATTAACCCGGCAACGGCGAGAAAGCTCATAAGAAGTTTTACTGGGCGAGGGCGGCAAAGCTCTTAACCTAAGACGTGCGCATGTGGGGTATGAGACACCACACGCCTGTGCGCACGTATTTGAGCTGTTCCCATCACTAACATCGTTATTTTACCATAAATAGCATTAATACTTATCCATATGTGCCTATTTTAAGTTGATTATAAAGGTATTAACCTGTTACAGCAATAAAACAAGTGGAAACAGCGTTTGGATGGTCAAATCGGCGATACAGGCCGGGAGTTACATAATTTATGGCCGAGGCAACCTCCCTCCCCTCCACTTTTCCCCACAGCTGGAGAGAGACTGTCGATCGATACTCTCTCTCTCTCTCTCTCTCTCTTGCACTCGCTTGGTAACAGTGATGACAATGCCCTGCTTGCAACTCGCTAATTAAAATGTAAAACTTGCAAACTAAACAAACCAAAATTGGGACAAGGACAATATAAAGTCAAATTAAAATATCAAAATATGAAAATAGACCACAGAATAAGGGAATAACAGGGAAAATAGGTGATAACTGATGGAGGGGAGTGGAGAAGGAGGGGATGTGGAGGAGTGATATTTGGCATGGCCCAGGGAAAAAAAAAAAAAAAAAAAGAGCAAGTTTTTTTGGGGTGTTTTAAATGGATTTTTTTTTTAGGCCCAGGATCTTAAGAGTCTTCCCGCAGTCGCCCGGGGAAACTCTTAAGAGTCTTCCCGCACTTGCCGGGTTAAGAGGGAAGGCCTAAAAAAAAATTTTTTAAACGGCCCCAGTAGCACTAAAAAATATATTTTTTTTTTTTTTTTTTTCCCTATACCTCATATCACTCCTCCAAATCCCCTCCTTCCCTCCTTTCCCCTCCCCCTTCAATTATCACCTATTTTCCCTGTAATTCCCTAATTTGTTGGTATATTTTTGTGCTAACATTAGCAAAATGTGCGGAGGATGTGCTTATGTGCCTAGCGGGTGTGCTACACAAGCGAGTGTGTGGATGAGTAAGCTCAGTCAGGCTTGAGGCCTCGTGAAGGGAGGGGTTGCCTCAATTTGCTCCATAATTCATGAATGGGCTGCTCCGTGTATATTCGCGATTTTGACCAGAAAAATTATATTTCCACTTGGTTTATTGTTGTTACAGGTTACTATCTTTATAGTGAAGGTAAAATAGGCGCATATGAATAAGTAATAACGATATTTATCGTAAAATGACGATTATAGGCATGAATGGAGCCTAATATGCTCGCCCAGGGGCATCGAGTTCAATACCCCCTGCTCGCCGTTTATAGTAACTTGCTCATGTAGTAATGTACACCCTCTGTGGTGGATTGTGTTCTTTTATTTCATAAATTTCATTTTAGTAAGCGTTGTTTCCACATAGCGATTTTGATAATTTAATTTGACTTTATATTGTCCTTGTCCCAATTTTGGTTTGTTTAGTTTGCAAGTTTTACATTTTAATACCTAATGCTGGTTGTTATATTTAATATGGAAATTTTGCTGAGTTGGCTTATAGCTTAGTATGTATACAGCAACACTAATTATATGTTTGAAATGTTCATTGACCTATGCTCTAGCTAGAAATTGTTACCCGGTATGCCTCTTCATCATCAATCTAACACCCCGCTTCCAGAGGAAGCACCCCAAAAGAAATGGCCATGACAGAAACTGCCTCCAGGCTCCCAGACATGCCCCCTCTGCCCCACTCCACAGTGCCATTTCCTCTAAGTGGATTAAGACCATTAGCACTGAAGGAGCAGACCCAGAGCAGTCCCTCACCCAGATGGCAGTTCCACCACTGTTTTGCTATTTTGATTACCCCCATGGGGGCCCTGGCCAGAAGCATACAGAGAACAGAAATGTTTTGAAGATAGGAACTACTGGTCCACTGCTACAGAAGCTGATTGCACCACCAAAGTGGCGGGATATTGGGTCGCCACATTCCTATAGCTATTTATTTTGATTATATATATATAATTATATATATATAATATATCGTAGGCTTGTGCATAAACCTTTAACTGTCTTGATAGCGTAATGCTTAGTGTGCAGAATTTTGGTGTGAGTATCTTATTATAATGTAAAACTTGCAAAATAAATAAACCAAAACTTGGACGAACACAGTAAAAAGACAAAACAACTAATCAAAATCGCTATGTGGAAATAACGCTTAAGCAAAATAATTTAAAAATAAAAGAACACAATCCACCACATAGGGTGTACATTACTACATGAGCAAGTTAATCTGTTTCCCAAGCAAACTAATCACACATATAATAACGCACTATCGTCACGTTCAAGGAATTAGTCAATTTGGGAAGTCCGGGACGTTCTGGTAAATTTTACTAAATTCTGTATGAATAAAGAAACTACAATTTATATTTAAATTTAATATTTCACTAAGTTTGCAATATGACAAGATATAAACGGCACTCACTAACGATAGTGCTATCGAGTAAGTACCTGTAAGTATAGCATGCCTCAAGTGACCCCTACCAATTACTACCCTACATTGGTGATGGGCTGGTCTATCAGAGTGAGAACTGAGCGATCTCTACCATACCCATAGCTTACTCTGACTGTTCCTTTTACTTATATATTTTCTAGATCTCGTGTGACGGCGTCTCTTCCGTGGATTGACCTCTCAATCTACCAAGATTGGAAGCCAAAGCGTCACATTTTTCCTTTGCCCCTCAACTTTCTCTTCATAATTGCTGAGGGGCACAGGGCCCTGGGTGGGGCTTTGGTTTCCCGGGCGTTTCCGCACCCTTCTCAGCTCCCCGCCATGGTGTGGCTTCGGTCACCCAGGCTTTATTGTGGTAGGCAGGGAGGGTTCTGTGGGGGCGCTCAGTTATGGCCTTGGCCTTGCTCGGGGTCTTGGGGCTGTTCGGCCAGGCAGTCTGGGGAACAACAACAACAACAACTACCCTACAAATAACTTACATTTATTGTACAAATAAACTAAGAAAATCGCAAAAGCGAGCAATTGATACTATCGATAATGAATATTTTTTTTTTTTTTTTTTTTTTCTATGTGATTGAGGGAGGCAAAAGGCATAACTGCCTATAGCGAGTGCCTCCCCCATAGTTGAAAGAGTGACAGGGCCAAAATCAAGGGACGTTCGAGCCAAAATGCCTGGACACAGGCATTATATACAATATAATAAAGAAAAATAATTGCAAAATATGAAGAAGCAACAACAGATTTAAACAAAGAGTACCACATGTACTGTATTCATTACTTTCACTGATTTCATTGGTTAGGTTCATTTGTAAATTAATTAGTGAGTTGGTGAAAACAAATATGATTGTATTGTTTGGCCATTTTATCACTTCCAAACCCTAAATAAGAACTGTCAACATAAATTTAATTTGTATATGTATGTAGATAGGTTACCCAAGCCACCCAGGCGGCAGGGAATGAATGAAAGGATTGGGAAGAATGAGGTGAAAGAAGCAGTGAGACAAATGAGAGCGGGAAAAGCAGAAGTTATGGATGGTATTGCTGTGCAGTGTAATAAGAAGGGTGGAGATATGATAATAGATTGGCTGGTGAGACTATTCAATGTGTGCTTTGTTGTGTCAATGGTACCACTAGACTGGAGGAGTGCCTGTATTGTGCCCTTGTACAAGGGGAAGGGAGACCGGCAGGAGTGTTCAAGTTGTTATTGTTGTTCCCCAAGCTGCCTGGCCGAACAGCCCCAAGGCCCCGAGCAAGGCCAAGGCCATAACCGAGCGCCCCCACAGAACCCTCCCCGCCGACCACAATAAAGCCTGGGTGACCGAAGCCACTCCATGGCGGGGAGCTGAGGAGGGTGCGGAAACGCCCGGGAAACCAAAGCCCCACCCAGGGCCCTGTGTCCCTCAGCAATTATGAAGAGAAAGTTGAGGGGCAAGGGAAAAATGTGATGCTTTGGCTTCCAATCTTGGTAGATTGGGAGGTCAATCCACGTTAGAGACGCCGTCACTTGAGATCTAGAAAATATATAAGTAAAAGGAACAGCCAGAGTAAGCTATGGGTATGGCAGATATTGCTCAGTTCTCACTCTGATAGACCAGCCCATCACCACCAGTGTTGTTATTGTTCCCTAAGCTGCCTGGCCAAACAGCCCCGAGTCCCTAAGGAAGGCCATGGCCACGGGTGGGCTTTCCCACAGAGCTCTCAAAGAGTGTAGATTGTGTTTTTGGCGTAAGTGATTGTGTGAAATGCAGTCTTCTATGATATGTTTAATGGTATGGGGTGCTGTGTTACATCCTGGGCAGGTGTCGACGACAGAGTCATCCAGTCTCTTCTGATGGCTCAGAAGAGCTGGATGGTGCCCGCTCTCACCCTGGCCAGGTGAACTCTGTCCTCACGAGGAAGGGAGGATTCAGAAGGATGGATTTCGGGAGGTCGTGCCTGCAGCTGTGTGTTGTCTATGAGTGATTGGATGGAGCGGCGAGAGATATGAGTATGGATGTGTTTCTGGAAGCTGGTTTGGGGTGGGCAGGGAGGGGGAGAAGACAGTATTTGTGTGTGATACTGTGTGCTGGGTGTTGTTTTGATATTTGTTGGTGTCTGTGGGTGTGTTGCCATGTAGTGTAGTGAGTGGTGTTGGTTTGTGGAGGCTGCAGCCAGGAATTGAGTGCCTCTCATGTCCAGATGGTCTTTGACTTGAAGACTTAGGTTTCTTGTTGTAAGTGATCTGTAGATGTAGTGGCTGTGCAGCTTGTGATGATTTTTAGGGCTTTATTTTGAATAGTCTGTAAGGTGTGATGTGTTTCAGCTTTGTTAGAAGCCCAGGCAGGGCTTTCATATTCCATCACTAATCTTATGTATTGTTTGTAAACTGGTGGTGGTTTCTTTGTTATGTCCAAATTTTGTGTGGGCAAGTGACTGGAGGCCGTTAAGTCTGGGTGTCAGTTTATTTTTCATGTTTGTGGTATGCTGTTTGAATGTCATTAGAGTATCATATGTTACTCCTAGGATTTTGGGTGAGTGTGTGTGTGTTAGGGGTGTGTTGTTTATGGTGAGTTGTGGGGTGTATTTGTGTTCTGCTGTCCAGCTTGTGAGGAGGGTTGCGGTGGATTTGGCTGGGGCTAAATTGAGTCTGTAGTGCACCAGTCACGTAATGTATTGAGATAGGGTTGAAGGAGAAGTGTTGCTGTGTCTGGGTTTTGGTGTGTACATGTGAGTGTTATGTAGTCTGCGTAGGTAGGAGGCCATGTTTATTTGCGGTGTGTGGGGTGTATTTATATCCTGCATGTACAGATTGAAGAGTGCAGGCGACAGGACGGATCCTTGCGGGATTCCGTTTGGGAAATTTCTGATGCTAGAGGACTGACCGGCAAAAGATACATGTGCACATCTGCCTGCTAGGAAGTTGGTCAGCCACCTTTTTGTGTTGTGCATGTTTGTGTCGTAGATTTTGTTTGTTAGGTTGTGGCGGGGGATGGCATCGAAGGCTTTACTAATGTCGAGTGTGGCAAGTAGTGATCTGTGTGGTGGTCTGGCTAAGTTGATGCCGTCAAAAACTCTTTGTATAAGGTCTGTAAGAAGAGTGTTTGTGGAGTGCAGTGTTCAAGTTATAGAGGTACAGTATTAGTTTATTTTCAGTTGTTGGAAAGCTGTATGGCAGGGTGTTGATAGAGAGGATAATAAAGGGTACAGAAGGTGCAATATGAGAAAAGCAGTGCAGTAGGGGAAGAGGGTGTGTGAATCACGTTTTTGCTGTAAGACAGCTATGTGAGAAGTATTTACAGAAGCATAAGGAGTTATTTTGGGCTTTTATGGATTTGGAAAAAGCGTATGATCGTGTGGATCGAGAAGCAATGTGGAAGGTACTAAGGATTTATAAAATTGGAGGAAATTTGTTAAAAGCAGTCGAGAGTTTTTTATGAAGAGAGCAGAGCGCGTGTTAGAGTAAAAAATTAGTTGAGTGAATGGTTTGAGGTAAATGTAGGTCTGCGACAGGGTTGTGTTATGTCACTGGTTGTTTAATGTATATATGGATGGTGTGGTGAGGAAGGTGAAAATGAAGACTATAGGTAGAGGATTGGGTTTAGTAGGAGAGAATGGTTGTTGTTCCCCAGGCTGTCTGGCCGAGCAGCCCCAAGGTCCCGAGCAAGGCCAGGCCATAACCGAGCGGCCTCACAAAACCCTCCCTATTTACCACTAATAAAGCCCAGGTGACCGAAGCCACTCCAAGGCGGGGAGCTGAGGAGGGTAGATTGGGAGTTGAATCAGTTGCTGTTCGCTGATGACACAGCCTTGGTGTCGGATTCTGAGGAGAAATTGCAGCGAGTAGTCAAAGAGTTTGATGTGGTATGTAGGAGGAGGAAGCTGAGGGTGAACGTCAATAAAAGTAAAGTGATGGTGTGTAGTAGAGGTGCTCGTAGGGTGAATCTAGATGTGCGGCTGGATGGGGAAATACTGGAACAAGTAGAGTGTTTTAAATATCTGGGAGGAGTGATAAGCAAGGAGACACAGGTGTGGAAATGGAGGTAAAGCAGAGTATGTGAAGGAAAGAAAGTTCTCGGAGCAATGGGAAGTATGTGGAAGGTGAGAAATCTCGGAATGAAAGCTAAAAGTGCAATGTATCAAGAGACAGTTTTACCAACAGTGATGTATTGGGCTGAAGACACAAGAAAGAAGAAAGTTGGATATGATAGAGATGAACTGCTTGAGGAGTATATGTAGAGTGACGCGTAGAGATAGATTGAGGAATGAAGAGGAATCGGTACGTAGGAGAATGGGACAGCAGGAACCCATGTTGGCCAGAGTGGACAGAAGGGTGCTGTGCTGGTATGGACATGTTGAGCGAATGGGAGATGAAAGGCTTACGAGAGTATATGAATCAGATACAAGGGGAGGTAGAGGGGTTGAAAGACCTCCGTTGAGATGGAGAGATTGTGTAGTACAAGCGTTCGAAGATAGAGATGACTGTTGAACAGGCAACAGTCTAAGTGGTAATAAATAGAAATGGATGGAGAATGCTTGTGAATCGATGAGTGATAACGCGGTCGTTGGGAGAGGGGGTCGGGAGCCAGTTGGACTAGTTAATAGTCTTTCAGCCTCCTGGCCCGGGAAGCCGGTGTATATGAAGGGTCATGCCTGGATGTTAGGTGGGCAGGCATTGTGGTGGTGAAACTTCACTGTTTGTCTGCCTGCTGAGACCGGAACTTCTCCAGGCGGTCTCGGACCTGGGAACCTTGTGCTGGAGACCCCAAATGGGCCTGGTTCTCTGGGTCTTCTGGGCGATCTAGATGTGTGTGTTTTTTTTGTTTTTTTCGGGCTCTGTCTCGAGTCGGCCACCCCCAGCTATGGTTTATGTACCTGTGTATATACATACAGTACAAGTGTTGGAAGGTAGAGAGATGACTGAAGATCAGGCAAGAGAAGTGGTAATGAATACAAATGAATGGAGAATGCTTGTTAATAGATAAGTGATGAACGCGGTGGTAGGGAGAGGGGGTTGACTAGATAATAGTCTGTCATACGCCTGGCCCGGGGAGCCGGTCTATGTTGTGAAGGGTCATGCCTGGAAGTAAGGTGGGTGGGCATTGTGGTGGTAAGCTCCGCTGCGTGTCTGCCTGCTCAGCCCTGCTGAGACCGGATCTCTCCGGGAGGTCTGGGACCTGGGTGTCTTAGCTGGTGACCCCAAAATGGACCTGGAGTTCTGGGACCTCTCCTGGGTGACCTAGTCATGTGTGAGGGTTTTGTTTTGTTTTTGTGTTATCCTTATTCGGGCTCTGTCTCGAGTCGACCACCCCCAGCTGTGTGGTACTGTATATGCCTGCGTATATACGTACATACATACATTTCCTGGCTGACTCTGCCGAAATGGTGGAAATATAGCTTGATTACTTTATTTTTTTTAAAGTTAGTAGAAGTTGGAATCAAGATTTCTGGCCTAATTATTGTGGATAGTCTATAGTAATGCATCTGGTGGCTGAGTGCTGATGCATTTCTTCAAACAGGTTCAGCGCAACAACTGGTACCAACGTGAGGTGGACCGACTTAAAGAAGAAGTTAGTGCCAGGGACATCAAGATCAAGTGGGCACAGACCAAACTCAAGACAGAAATGGATGCTCATCAGGTACCTTCACTCATTTACTTCCAGTCTTCTAAAATAGTTTCTTAATTACCGTCAGTTTTGCAACAACCATAACTGTATTTTTGTTATCCATACTACAGCCATGTCTTGCCTACTGAAATAATGTAACTGACCATGAACTTTAACCCTGTGCTCCCAGGAGTGTCAGAGTAAGCTGGACCGTGCCTTGACCAAAATAGTGCGCCACGAGGCTGAACTTAAGGAGGTAAAGGAGAAGGCTGAAGGATTTGTCAGAGCCACACTGGATGATCACAACTCACGCGCTAATGTCCTAGGTCAGTTGACACTATTCCACACACTATCCACTTTCAGAAAGTAGGCCTATGTTAAAAATAGTACTATAATTCCTGTTTCTGCATTTCGTAAATTGGAACTAAAAGAGTCGGATGGATGAAATTAATTTTACCTTGGCATGCAACCCTTCTATGAAAAAGAATACTCTTAACAAAAACCTTTTTTTTTAACTTGCATGTTGACATCAATAGACATTCTGCTATAATACATTTCATACTTTTGCTTAATAGCAAATCCATGCTCTCTGCATGCTAGTTCTGTCTCTAAGAGCAGTGACCCTGCCCTCTGGGGAGTTGTCATGGGGTATAAACAGGCTGAGTCTTGCTTCTCATGAATGGACTGTGGTTCCTCGAGTAGAACTCCCAAAGGCAAAGGCACTAATGTGCTCCTTTAATTTCTTGAAACAAACTCAGCAAACAAAAAGAAGCTTTTAAGTATAACCTAATTTAATCTATATGGTTGTTGTTGTTGTTGTTCCCCAAGCTGCCTGGCCGAACAGCCCCAAGGCCCCGAGCGAGGCCAAGGCCATAACCGAGCGCCCCCACAGAACCCTCCCTGCCGACCACAATAAAGCCTGGGTGACCGAAGCCACTCCATGGCGGGGAGCTGAGGAGGGTGCGGAAACGCCCGGGAAATCAAACCCCTACCCACGGCCCTGTGCCCCTCAGCAATTATGAAGAGAAAGTTGAGGGGCAAAGGAAAAATGTGACGCTTTGGCTTCCAATCTTGGTAGATTGGGAGGTCAATCCACGGAAGAGACGCCGTCACTTGAGATCTAGAAAATATATAAGTAAAAGGAACAGTCAGAGTAAGCTATGGGTATGGCAGAGATTGCTCAGTTCTCACTCTGATAGACCAGCCCATCACCACATGACTAGAACCCAATCCTCTCAGCATCAGCTAGGAAAGGCCCTAGAAAGCCGCCTTTGGCAGGGGGATAGCTCCCCTATTTCAACCCCTTTCGGGGTTGGGCACCCGCTCAGGCTTGAGAGGTAATTGAGATACACTTTACCTCTTTGATTCCTAGAGATACTTCTTAAGCTGCATGAAAGGGTCTACTGCTAACCAGAATATAGTGTAGGAAAGCGTATACATTATTTTTTATGGACCCCCTTCTCTCTCATGTTTAGACCCATTAGTTTTTACATTTTAAGACGTTTGCCCTATTAGTTTAGCTATCTTAAAGCCATTCGCCCCATTTCTTTGTCATATTTATGAACTTTCGTGCCATTTAGGCGTCGATTTGTTTGCAAGCCTGTACATTAGGAGGAACCGGCAAATTTATCTCGAAAGGGGTGGGGGGGGGGGTCGTGGTGTGTGTGTGTGTGTGTGTGTGTGTGTGTGTGTGTGTGTGTGTGTGTGTGTGTGTGTGTGTGTGTTATTAAGCGTGATGAAGGTCTAGGAAGGAAACTTAAACACCATATCAATAAGGTAAATGAACTAGAATACAAGTTTCAGTAAGCCAAGACACCCGTTTCATTGTATATTTGCCTTTATTTAATATCATAGTGACCTTAAGGGGGGTCACCTGTTTTGGTTCTGTCCTTTTCTATCTTTCTCTGGCTTGTATCAATTTGGTCCCATTTAGCCTACTGTTTTAAGACGTTTATCCCCATCCAGGTGTAAATTTTTTACTGGTGAGCAGTAGCGAGCCAGCATATTTTTTATTTTTGTTTGACAGCAGGCTAAATTTGTACATTTTTCGATAGAAAAATTTCTCCGGCGAAGCCGGATTTCTTCATATAATGCTGCCTCGCTATCGCTCGCCAGGAAGAAATCGACACCTAGATGGGGATAAACGTCTTAAAACAGTTGGCTGAATGGGGCCGAATGGATACAAGCCAGAGAAAGAGAGAAAAGGACAGAAATAACAAAAAGCAGGTCACCCCCCTTAAGGGGAGGTTTCTAGTGTGTTGCTTAGACCTCCATCAAGCTTAAAATTACATCCCCTAGACCCACTTTCAAGATAAATATGTAAATTTTTCAGTAGAAAAATGTCCCGGCCGAAGGCCGATTCCTCTTTAGTTACAGGCTCGCTATCGCTCGCCAGGAAAAAAATCGACACCTAAATGGCACGAAAGGTCTTAAAATTGACAGAAATGGGTCGAAAGTTATTAAAATCGCCAAACAAATGGGGCAAACGTCTTAAAATCTCAAAAGCAAAAGATAAGGGAGAAGGAAGTTCGAAAAAAAATCCCTCAAGTGGAAACCTCCCCTTAAACAAACTTTTGTGGGTGTCCAAGGGATACTTCAGTTAGATATTGACCTTTGAATTGACCAGTTGCGAGTTTCAGGCTATAAGGAAGTTGGGGCCGTCAACACCGACATTGCACGGAAATGCAATAACAATGGATAGAAAGGATGTTGAATTTGATTGTCTGTATTTGTAAATGCGATACAACCTTATTTTATCAGGTATTTCTACGTAATATCGATGTCTACCACTCCAACTTCCTTATAGCTTGCAACTCGCAAGTGGTCAATTGCTAGAGGGGCTTCCTAAACATTTTAAGGGGAGGTTTTTAGTTTGGTCCCTAGATATCCATCAAGCTTAAGATTACACCCCCTTGAGACCCTTTCAAGAAAAATATGTACATTTTTCGGTAGAAAAATGTCCCGGCTGAAAGCCGGCTCCTCTTAAATTACAGGCTCGCTATCGCTCGCCAGGATAAAATCGACACCTAAATGGCACGAAAGGTCTTAAAATTGACATAAATGGGTCGAAAGTTCTTAAAATCGTCAAAATAATGGGTCGAACGTCTTAAAATTAGAAAAGAAATGGGGCTAAACATGAGGGAGAAAGGAGTCAAGAAAAAAATCCCTCAAGTGGAAATCTCCCCTTAACTAACTCTTCTAATGTTAGCCAAAATAAAGCAAAACACGTGTCATAAAATACGCTAGGGGTCACTATACTCGGTTTCATTTCATCTGACGAGGTCTCCACTTGAGGGATTTTTTTTTCTTGACCCCTTTCTCCCTCATGGTTAGCCCCATTGTTTTTGATATTTTAAGACGTTTGCCCCATTAGTTTGGTGATTTTAAGAATTTCCGCCCCATTCAGTCAATTTTAAGACCTTTCGTGCAATTTAGGTGTCGATTTTATCCTGGCGAGCGATAGCGAGCCTGTAATGTAAGAGTAACCGGCCTTTGGCTGTGACATTTGTCTACCGACAAATGTACAAATTTATCTTGAAAGGGGGTCAAGGGGGTGACATTTGTTACGACCGGGCACTCGGGTACACTAGGGCTCTTACACAGGACTCGAGTATGGCTCGCTGCCACAACGGAAACACACGATCCCAACCCCAGAGTACTGCCAGCCGAACAAAAAACGCCACTACACTCCAGAGTTCTATCTGCTATAACGGGGTATACAAGAACTCGGTACTAGCGTTTCACACAACAGACTAATAACTAGACGGGAGTTATCTAGTCTGGTCAACAATCAAACAAAGAAGAAAGTACTACAACACTAAAGAATAGTGTTGGCCGAAGCCGAAGTAATCCACCCTTGAACTAAGAACTTAAGAAGTCCTCCACCCTCTACTTCGGATCGGCACTATTACGTTACGTTAAACAATAGTCCTTGAGCATCAAGCAAGGAATCTTCTGATAAGTTAGATGCTTCTCGAATACTCATAAGAAGTAAGTATCGGATTTTGAACAGCAATTTAATGAATAACTCACTGGTAATTAAAGGCTTTAAATTGACATAAGAAGAATTATAAGAATAAGCAATAGGATATGGCAAACATTAAAAAGAAGTACTCCGACAATGCACTGACAATAGCCTACTAGGATTGTGCTCGTGGGCCACTAATCTCTAAAGTAGCTAAGCGTGCCACACATGAAATCAATAGTGCATAAACAATAACATACATAAGGAGAAGCTTCAATACTATGCTGTATCTGCTGGTCGAGCAAAGTCTAGCTGGGATATCTAAGGTTAGGAAACAATGGCTGAGCAAGCGGCTCGTAGCCTAGCGAGGTCCTTAAGACTGTGCGGCCAAATTACGTTAATTGACGGGATGCTCTCTTGAGAGATCCAGATCACTAGTATCTGGTTCTCTCCTGGCGATCCTCTCAAAGTCAAGCAAATGAGATAGCACAGTGTTGGGTGGCACAGGCAAAAGCCCTCACTCGCAACACAGTGCTAAACTCCCACGGTACACAGTCAGAAAGACCACCTAGGCGTTCCACGTCTCCGTTGCAATTGTACTGGTTCAACCGCAACCTAGTACTCATAGGAAATCACAACTCAGAAACCCTATCCCAGTCTAGCATTGCCTAAACCAGCAGAAAACAGGAACATGAATAATCGCACACAGGGAAATGCATATACGAGTGCAACAAACATCAATCAATCCTATTCTAGTTAACCCTTCCAAAAATAGGCTATCTAACAGGCACTTATCTCGTGAGAACTCAAGCGATAATACTTTGGCTGACTAAATCTGCACCAAAGGGGTCATTGAGGTTATAAAGGGTCGAGAAGGGAAGAAGATAGGCTGTTCAGAGAGTAGAGAAAGTTCACATCAGTCGGAAGAATATGGATAGTTGCAAGGGATATGAGAAGTCGCTCTGCCTGATGAATTCTGAAGAATGGTGGCAAGAACCTCTCTTTTTATACTCGGCCCTCTAGCGGCATATCTCAAACTACTTAAGGACCGCCCACTAGCAATCGTTACGTAATAATTCTCTCTCAATCTGGGATCGACAAAGGATTTCCCACGCACTGAGAGGGAGGAAGGAGGAGGAAGGAGGGGAGTTAGGCCTACCTGCCGCATGGCGCACTCACTGGGCCCCCCGTTACGCACTCTCTCTCCTCTCATCATTACCAATAAGTCCCACACACAACACTTATAACTAATGATATAAAATAGAACTCGTTGACTCAGATGAAAACAAAATACATATTTATAATACTTATAGTACAACGGCTCACATAAACTAAGTTAGGAAACTCTACACAGACTACAGCCAAAGTTCCTGCCCTGACGATCCTAGCGAGAGTGGGGCCTGACTGGGCGTTCTGTACAGCATGCTCATACTCGACATGCGTCACACCTCCCCCAAGATTTTACTTGCTCAACCCTGAGCTAAAATCTGATATACAGAACCCCATCAAACCCCTCACACCCAGCGACCGCATGGCACTAAAACAACGCTGAGTTTATCACTAAAACACATCTTATAAAAAAAAATTCACATTTCATAACTCCTCCCAACAATAGTAAAAGACACAATATCATGCTCCCAGAGCGAGCTTACAGCAGCTCAGCCGTTTGATAGTTCGTGGACTACTCAAACTTTATAGGCTATGACAAACTTATACAATTATCTTCATCAAAAAGAAAGAGTTTTTATATGATTTTTATATTTTAATATGTTTTTTTCCGGCTGCACTATAAGGGCAGCCTATTTTCTTCTATACCAAACGCTCAACAATCCTGCTTTACGACCCAATACGCTGGGCTACAACCGCGAGCCAACAAGCACCAAGCGCAAAATACTATTCAAACTAAAGCAGGAGGCTACCCGTGTGTCAATCTACCCAGGATCATATACCCTTGAACGACCATCTGCAACCACGTTGTCACAACCGGCAATATGGCGTATGTCCAGGTTATATACCAATAACCTTAGTGACCACCTGGTCAGCCTCATATTCCGATTGTGAAACTGGTCCAAGATCTTGAGAGGGTGATGATCTGGGTAAACTACAACGACCGGACCATAGGCTGGAACATAGACCTCGAAATGCCCCAGCGCATCATCGTCCTTTTCACTTTCATTCATCAGGTTCTGAAACGTTGCTAGTGCATTCTTAAGTCCGTCAGGCATAACATTGCACTGGTAGGTACTCCCGTCCACAACAAAACCACATACCTCTTTAGCACGCTCGGACAAAGTTACAGGCAACGACCACTCACGACATTCCTTATCCCTCAGACCCTTCGTCCACACGTAATCCAGCTCTGCTTGCACCACAGGCTGTCGAGCAGGATTTATACGGTAGGGAATTAAACTGAGCCTTGCACTATCTCCAGCCTGCATGTCGGATTCTACCCCGTACATCAGGCCTGGAGAAGCAACAAACATGCGAAAGTACTGCCATAGCCTAGTAAACAACTGCCTTGCACTGTCTCCACGAACAACATGCCTAGTGCCCTCCCACAACCCAGCCGAGACCGCAGCTTCTAACCTGTAGTCTCCCTCCTTCTCCACCTTCGTCCCTAGAACAGCCAGGTCATGAGAGGGACAATCAGTACCACCTGTGCAGTCACTCCCACAGTTCATTATTGCTAAGGCTTCCCCGCCGATACCGTACATGCGCACCCCCGCATTCCTTGTGACGACATCTGCCTGCGCAGCATCACCGCTTTCAGCGACATGGCCAGATACAGTCGGTCTATGGTAGGGCTGTTGCATTAGACTAGAGCAGCATTGGGAGGCTATGCGACGACCGGGCACTGCGATACCACAGCCGACCTTACCAATCTGCTCAATGTCCTCCTTTTGACCACCACCCTTGGCAGCCATGGGTCGACCCTGACCTGGCAACCATGCCAAAGCCTCGTCGCCCACCTTGAACCACCGAAACAACGAGGCTAACGGTCTTTTAACATTCACGTGACCTGCCCGCGGAACATCTCGCACCGTCCGAGTTGTGAGACTCAGGGGCTCGGCACGACCAGTGGGGTATGAACCGAGCTGGTGCTGGAGTGCTGCACACTGCTGCTCAGGCAGGTGCTCTAGCGCTTCCACAGCCACCAGACTCGTGTCCCCCGCCCACTGTTCCGCCGAGACATGACAATCCCTTCTCTCCTCCACCTGTGCCCTACTACCCCCCTCTCCTTCTCCACCTTGGCCGCGGCAGACCGACGCAGGGACAGTAGGCTGCTCAGGTGGTTGCCTCACGAACTCCTCCAACAGGTTCACATGACATGCTTCCCCGTCCTCGTGTTTAATCTCGACAGCACCATTACCACACTTCTGAACTTCCGGATCCTCCAACTGCAGTTTACAAATATCTGAGGGAACCAACCTGTCTAGATGCTTCCGAAGCAACCCAAGTCCTTCCCCAATATCAAACTGAGCAACCCTTTTTTCTCTCCGTGTGCAACGTTGCTGCCCCGGAGTCTCTTCCGGCCCTACCTCCTCACTAGCTGTGACAGGTCCTGGGGCCTCTCCAGACTCTAACATAGGTGCCAATACTGAATCACCCAGGAGAGCCGCCGAGTCAAAACTCTTAAAACCAACTCCAGCTTTAGCCTCCTCCTGTTGATCGTTCCTCTGCTGGTCTGAAGACGGAGGACTAGGCTGTGACACTTTAGCTGCCCGAGCTCGGGTGACAGCACACGCCATGGGTTCTGCCTGGCACCGCTCGACACACTCTTGCTCTTCCCTACTCACGTCGGCCGTCCTCTCGGCAACGACTAAGGGTAGAACCTCAGAAGCGGGCATTGCAAAGTCGTTGCCGAGAAGAAGGTCGACGCCCTCCACTGGCAGTTTCTCCACAATCCCGACATCCAATTCACGTGTCACACCATCCACCTCCAACTCCAACCGCACCAGCGGGTATGACCGAGTTGCATTAATACCCTGCACCACTACCACCCGAGCCACATTTATAGGGTAGCCAGTCAAGTTATTCATCAGAGTCTGGGAAGCACCTGTATCACGCAAGACCTCTACTCCATGCTTGCGCCCCGCCCACATCACGCAACCCCGTCCTCTATGGTCGCAAAAAACATCCTGAGCAGGGTTCGAGCCTCCCAGGTGCTTCTGCATTGGCTGTGCCTCAGCCTCTGACGAACTGCCCCGGGCAAACTCAGAAAACTTCGGAGACACACCAATGTTGCAGGCCAAAGACACAGCTGCTGTAGGTGGTTTGCTAGGACAGACTCTTGCAAAGTGCCCCTTTTCATGACAATGATAACACTCCAACTCCCCTCTGGGCTTCCCTTGGTACTGGGAAGGGCCCGGCCCCTTCTTAAATGGGACGGTGCTAGTCTTGTGGTCAGTCTTGGTATCATAACTCTTGTACTTGTTTGCATAATGTATATCACTAACTCGGGGGGGTGGGGCGTCACGCCCCTTGTTACCTGCCTCACTACGCTGGGCAGACCCGCACCCACGAATTAGCGATAGCCGGAGGTCAGCCATCTCAGCTGCCTCCTGTAGAGTTTTAGGGTTCTTTTCTTTAATAGTTAAAGTCATATCTGCACCAGTACACTTATAAAACTGCTCGAGCAGAAACAGCTCAGTCAACTGTTCGGCCGTCTCAGCTTTCTCAGAACGTGTCCAGTTAGCAAGTGCATCTTTTAAGTCCCGGGCATGTTCAAGAAAGGTCGCCTCCCTAGTCTTCGTAACACCCCGAAACTTCAATCGATATGTTTCTGGTTGCAACTCGTATGCCCGTAGGACAGCTCTCTTCAATACTGGGTAGTCAATGCAAGACTCTAAAGGCAGTGCATCATAAGCCTTCAGACCCTTACCCGTAAGTCTTGAGGAGACTAGAGCTGCCCACTTCTCTTCAGGCCAATTATGCTCCCTACACTTCTTCTCAAAACGATTAAAAAATTCTGTGACTTCAGTTTCACTAAATGCCGGCACCAACTTGACTAAGTGGGACAAGGACTGTTCTCTTACTTGGCCCTCACGGCCCATCCGAATCCCTGTCGACTCTGCACGAGTCTTATCTAAATCTATTTGAGCACAATATTTCTCTGAGTCGTACCTAAGCTCAGCCTCGTGCCTCCTCGTCTCATTCTCCTGCCTTCTAGACTCAGCCTCAATCTCATGCTTCCTAGCCTCAACCTCAATCTCCTGCTTCCTAGACTCAGCCTCAATCTCATGCTTCCTAGCCTCAACCTCAATCTCCTGCTTCCTAGCCTCAGCCTCAATTTTAGCAAGCTCAAGTCTAAATATCATATCTGGAGACAGGCAGGAAGAGGGAGCTGCCACTACTGAAGGAGGGGGGGCAAGAACTGGGGAACCACCATACGCACCGCCCGAGGGCACTCCAATCTTCCAATTCTCATCCCTCTGTGGGAGAGTGCTAACCTCCGGCAACTGAGTGGACGGCACTGTGGGAGTCGAGTGAGAGGGGATCTGGGGAGGAACCCCCCCAAACGCCCTCTCCTCCGAAACCCCATGTCGCCCACGCAACACCCAGGAAATCAGCTCCCCCTTGGACATCCCTCCTACATTGGATCTGCCCAAAACCTTGGCTATCAGGTGCAAGCCATAAATATTCACCCCAGTCAACCTCTCCTCCGTGACATGGTACTGCTTACTCACAAAAAGTCTAGCATCCTCCTCACTAGTTACTAACGGCACCTCCTCAAATGGCATCTCTCGCTCCTCGTCATTACTAGGGCACGACATACTGAAGTTCACAAAAATTTCTCGAGACAAAAGTGTTAAACTCCCTTATGTAAGCACTAATTACTAAATTAACTGGAGTCTCTTAAATGCTCTCCTAATTGCCTTACAAAAACAAAATATTCTTCAATATGTACGCTAAAGTACGAACAAACAAATGTTGTACAACTCTGCAGAAAATTATACTGTTCACAAAATCCTAAGCAAGGTCGCCATTTGTTACGACCGGGCACTCGGGTACACTAGGGCTCTTACACAGGACTCGAGTATGGCTCGCTGCCACAACGGAAACACACGATCCCAACCCCAGAGTACTGCCAGCCGAACAAAAAACGCCACTACACTCCAGAGTTCTATCTGCTATAACGGGGTATACAAGAACTCGGTACTAGCGTTTCACACAACAGACTAATAACTAGACGGGAGTTATCTAGTCTGGTCAACAATCAAACAAAGAAGAAAGTACTACAACACTAAAGAATAGTGTTGGCCGAAGCCGAAGTAATCCACCCTTGAACTAAGAACTTAAGAAGTCCTCCACCCTCTACTTCGGATCGGCACTATTACGTTACGTTTAAACAATAGTCCTTGAGCATCAAGCAAGGAATCTTCTGATAAGTTAGATGCTTCTCGAATACTCATAAGAAGTAAGTATCGGATTTTGAACAGCAATTTAATGAATAACTCACTGGTAATTAAAGGCTTTAAATTGACATAAGAAGAATTATAAGAATAAGCAATAGGATATGGCAAACATTAAAAAGAAGTACTCCGACAATGCACTGACAATAGCCTACTAGGATTGTGCTCGTGGGCCACTAATCTCTAAAGTAGCTAAGCGTGCCACACATGAAATCAATAGTGCATAAACAATAACATACATAAGGAGAAGCTTCAATACTATGCTGTATCTGCTGGTCGAGCAAAGTCTAGCTGGGATATCTAAGGTTAGGAAACAATGGCTGAGCAAGCGGCTCGTAGCCTAGCGAGGTCCTTAAGACTGTGCGGCCAAATTACGTTAATTGACGGGATGCTCTCTTGAGAGATCCAGATCACTAGTATCTGGTTCTCTCCTGGCGATCCTCTCAAAGTCAAGCAAATGAGATAGCACAGTGTTGGGTGGCACAGGCAAAAGCCCTCACTCGCAACACAGTGCTAAACTCCCACGGTACACAGTCAGAAAGACCACCTAGGCGTTCCACGTCTCCGTTGCAATTGTACTGGTTCAACCGCAACCTAGTACTCATAGGAAATCACAACTCAGAAACCCTATCCCAGTCTAGCATTGCCTAAACCAGCAGAAAACAGGAACATGAATAATCGCACACAGGGAAATGCATATACGAGTGCAACAAACATCAATCAATCCTATTCTAGTTAACCCTTCCAAAAATAGGCTATCTAACAGGCACTTATCTCGTGAGAACTCAAGCGATAATACTTTGGCTGACTAAATCTGCACCAAAGGGGTCATTGAGGTTATAAAGGGTCGAGAAGGGAAGAAGATAGGCTGTTCAGAGAGTAAAGAAAGTTCACATCAGTCGGAAGAATATGGATAGTTGCAAGGGATATGAGAAGTCGCTCTGCCTGATGAGTTCTGAAGAATGGTGGCAAGAACCTCTCTTTTTATACTCGGCCCTCTAGCGGCATATCTCAAACTACTTAAGGACCGCCCACTAGCAATCGTTACGTAATAATTCTCTCTCAATCTGGGATCGACAAAGGATTTCCCACGCACTGAGAGGGAGGAAGGAGGAGGAAGGAGGGGAGTTAGGCCTACCTGCCGCATGGCGCACTCACTGGGCCCCCCGTTACGCACTCTCTCTCCTCTCATCATTACCAATAAGTCCCACACACAACACTTATAACTAATGAATAAAATAGAACTCGTTGACTCAGATGAAAACAAAATACATATTTATAATACTTATAGTACAACGGCTCACATAAACTAAGTTAGGAAACTCTACACAGACTACAGCCAAAGTTCCTGCCTGACGATCCTAGCGAGAGTGGGGGCTGACTGGGCGTTCTGTACAGCATGCTCATACTCGACATGCGTCACACATTTTAAGATTGCTGGAGGAGTAGGAAACAAACTAGAAACCTCCCCTTAATTGAGCTTAGCAGCTAATTTATCGAAACTTAATGGACAAAATATTAAACTACCATGTCTGCTCATCATATTAAGACCTAGTTGACATAATTAGCACCATATTTCACTACAACATAATCATAATAACTGATAAATCTTGATGGGAAGTTTGCAATTTAACCGTCAGTTGAAAAGAAACAGACTATAGTTGGCTAATGCTACTTTCTCTCTCTCTCTCTCCTCTCTCTCTCTCTCTCTCTCTCTCTCTCTCTCTCTCTCTCCTTTTAATATTTTTTCGTTGTCCGGAGATTCATCCATAATTTTTGTTTTTTTCTCTCCTCTCTCTCTCTCTCTCTTCTTTTTATATTTTTTCTTTGTCCCGGAGATTCATCCATAATCTCCCTCTCTCTCTCTCTCTCTCTCTTCCTCGTCGGTCTCTCTCTCTCTCTCTCTCTCTCGTCTTTCTTTTTTATATTTGTTCGTTGTCCCGGAGATTCATCCATAATTTCTCTCTCTCTCTCTCTCCTCTCTCTCTCTCGTCGTCTCTCTCGTCTCTCTCTCTCTCTCTCTTCTTTTTATATTGTTCGTTGTCCCGGAGATTCATCCATAATATCTCTCTCTCTCTCTCTCTCCTCTCTCGTCTCGTCTCTCGCTCTCTCTCTCTCTCTCTCTCTCTCTCTTTCTCTCTTCTTTTTATATTTGTTCGTTGTCCCGGAGATTCATCCATAATCTCTCTCTCTCTCTCTCTCTCTCTAACCTCACTCTCTCTCTCTCTCTTTCTCTCTTCTTTTTATACTTGTTCGTTGTCCCGGAGATTCATCCATAATCTCTCTCTCTCTCTCTCTCTCTCTCTCTCTAACTCACTGTCTCTCTCTCTCTCTTTCTTCTTTTTATATTTGTTCGTTGTCCCGGAGATTCATCCATAATCTCTCTCTCTCTCTCTCTCTCTAACTCACTCTCTCTCTCTCTCTTTCTTCTGTTTATATTTGTTCGTTGTCCCGGAGATTCATCCTACGTTTAATTAAAGGATATTACGATAGTTTGATACAACCGATAAAAGTATTCATATTAATTGGGGCAAAATATTGAGACATATACCGGTATATAGCATGCAGAAGACCAGCTGTTAACCCCTTGAGGATACGATGATGTGTTTCTAAATATACTTGACGAGTTTATGCAGCATAGGAAAAGGATCTCTGGGAATAAAAGAGGTATAAACTAATAAGCGTCTGACTTCCAAAACTCCTTCCAAAAATGGCATAAATCGTCTAAAGATAACCAGAATACACTGCCAAAACACACCATAATTCTCAAAGGCTTAAGGGGAGGTATTTAGTTTGTTCCCTAGACCTCCATCAAGCTTAAAATTACACCCCCTCGAGTCCCTTTCAAGATAAATTTGTACATTTTTTCGGTAGAAAAATGTCCCGGCCAAAGGCCGGTTCCTCTTAAATTACAGGCTCGCTATCGCTCGCCAGCATAAAATTGACACCTGAATGGCACGAAAGGTCTTAATATGGGGTGAAAGTTCTTAAAATCGCTAAACTAATGGGGCAAACGTTTTATAATATCAAAAGCAATGGGGCTAAACATGAGGGAGAAAGGGGTCAAGACAAAATCCCTCAAGTGGAGATCTCCCCTTAAAGGTGAATTACACAAAGATTAAAAAAAGTGAGATAAGTTATTGAGCAGAATGTTAAATGCTCTAGTAATACACCATTATCGGGAATATCCTTAAATTTGCCCCTAACATATACAATAAATACGGTCACGTTAAAGGTAAATTTCTGTTGCCTGACAACTATCGGGATTTATGACGTCATCACAATACTGGAAGGCGGGAAATCTGCAAGACCGTCAACTACCAGACGCCGCCAGATATAAAACTGCTTAACATTTTTCTTTACTGACGTAAATTGACTTTATTATACACCAACCTGAGCATCCTTAATATGTGTTGATGCATACACAAACCTGAGCATCCTTAATATGTTTTGATGCATACAAAATATACATCTTACGAGGTATGCAGCTTATGCAATTCACCTTTAAATGGGTCAAAAGCTATGAAAACCAAATATATATACATATTGGGAAAAGCGGCAAAGTGTAGACAACTTCATAGGTAAAAAGTCAAAGGTCAATTTTCGTTCACTATCATCCACGATATGCCCTTTAAGGAATATTTATTTTGGACCTCCTTCTCCCTCAGGTTTAGCCCTATAAGTTTTGATATTTTAGCATGTTCGTTTCACTAGTTTGTCTATTTTAAGACATTTCGCCCCCATTATTTTGTACATTTTAAGACCGTTCGTGGCATTTAGTTGTCAATTTATTCTTGGCAAGCTATAGCGACCCAGCTATTTGAGAGAAACCAGTTCATTATTCTACCAAAAAAAGAAAAACATAAAAATACATAGATTTACCTAGAAGGGGGGGGGGGGGGGGTATATTATTAATATTGATGGAGGTCTAGGGAGAAAATGAAAAAAATAATAGTTAATAATAATAAGATTAAATGAAATGAATAACACATAATAATAATAATAATAATAATAATAATAATAATAATACGCCCCTTAATAGCCTACAGAAAAAGGATTAGTCGAAGTTCTACACTTGTTTATGGACTACTGATATTGAATATACGACTATACAACATGGCAGGAATTTACAATTTTAGAGTTTATTAAATTTAGACTAATCAAAATACTGGGGAAAATGGCGACATTAATTTTCCCGAAATTGTAGGGATACGGCTGCGAGCATGGTTGGTTTCTAAGCGTGTATGTATGTATGTATGTATGTATGTATGTATGTATATGTATATATATATATATATATATATATATATATATATATATATATATATATATATATACCCCCTGGGGGTACGGGGGCCTTCATCTTATGGTGGAGGAAAAAAAGAATATGCCCCACGCGTCCTACTGCGTGTCGTGTCGTACAAGGCGACTATTAGGGGGAATCGGGGTAGATTGTAGGCACCAAATCGAACAGGGCTATACCCAGGAGAGGCTGTAAGCATTTGATAAGGAATTGCTGGAACTCATGTTTCATTTGCTTGGCCTCTCTTACTGATTCCCTTTGTGCCTCACTTACATTGAGAGTAGTCCAGCATGCTCTCACAAACACCTCCTCCTCCTATCTACTTCACTACACTTAACATGCACACCACACTTCCTCCTTCAAAATTAGTTAAAACAAATTATAAACACAGGCCCAGCCTCGGAGTCCCCAGGGGGTGGGGGGACCATAAATGCCCCCACACATGCCCGACCTTCCCCTGACGACCCCTCAAAATGCTCTGGACCACGGCCTGTCACTCTTACTATCAACTTTTGCAATATTCGCGGCCTTTCCTCTAATTTTCACTTTGTCGTACACCATCTCTCCTCCTCCAAACCTGATCTTCTTTTCCTCACCGAAACCCAGGTATCTGAAACAACTTCCAGCAGCCCCTTCTCTGTATCCTCCTACTTTCTCTATTCTAGTTTCAAAGCCAATGGAGGATGTTGTGCATACGTGCACAACAAACTCACTTGCTCTCGTGTTCCCGATTTCGACTCCCCTGAATTCTCAACTTTATGGGTCAAACTATCCTGTCATTCTCATACTAAATATTTCTGTGCTGTCTATCTTTCCCCTAACTCAACCGACTTTCCCAAATTCTTCGACTATCTAAACTCTAAAGTGGAACACATTCTATCTATCTCTCCCTTCTCTGAAATCTCCATCTTAGGTGATTTCAACGTTCACCACCGCCAATGGCTCTCCTCTCACTCTACTGACCAACCTGGTGAACAAGCCTACGTCTTTTCTATCATAAATGACCTAGAGCAGCTGGTCCAGCAACCCACCCGTATCCCGGATCGCTTCGGAGATCGGCCCAACATTCTTGACTTATTTCTGACTTCTAACCCTTCCTCTTATACTGTCAATCTTTTCTCTACTTTGGGCTCCTCCGACCTTAAACTTATATCCATCACCTGTCCTATCTCTTCAGTACGGCCATCCGATCCTCCCACCCGGTAGCGTTTGTGGCACTTTGGCGCTGCCGACTGGGAGGCTCTTCAGCAGTACTTCTTTGATTTCCCATAGAATGACTTCTGCTTCCGTGGCATAGGACCCTCGGAGAGTGCTGAACGCATTACCGAGGTAATCATCTCGGGCATGGAAGCGTACATTCCATTTTCTTTCTCTCAGTCTAATGCAAAAAAATCTTGGTTTACTCATGCCTGTTCTACTGCTGTCCACAACAAGGAGGAAGCATTCAAACGGTACCGTCGCCTTAAAACTCAAGAATCTCATTCTTCCTATGTTTCTGCCCGGAATCAAGCCAATCTGTTCTTCGACTTGCCGAGCACTCTTTCATCAATAATAAATGCACTGAACTATCCAACTCTAGCTCTTCCCAAGCTTTCTGGCATCTAGCCAAAAACCTCTCCAACAACTTTTCTTCCTCGTCTTTCCCTCCCCTTTTCCACTCTGATGGCACAACCATCAGTTCTTCCTCTGACAAAGCTGAACTCTTTGCTCAAACTTTTGCCAGAAACTCTACCTTGGATGATTCCGGTGCTATTCCTCCCTCTCCACCTTATACCTAATATCCTAATCTCTTCTAAAGATGTACTTTCTACCCTCTCTGGGCTTAACCCCTTATTGGCGGCGCGCGACATATGTCGAGTGAAATAAATTTGGACTATGTGTCGGTGCACGACATCTGTCGAGCACCATTTTCAGCACGTAATGTTGCTGAGAGAGAGAGCTGAGCGGTGGGACGAGCGTAGTAACCATATGACCGGTCCCCACCACTGTGGTGGACATACTGAACTGTATCCCACCCTTCTCCCCCTCTTCTGCTTCACTGCACAGGGAATTATGTAAGGATATTGCATTATTTCAGGGTTTTTGCACTCGTGTTGCGCGATCGTTGCAAGAGAACCAGTGGTCGTACAAGGATGGTTCAGGTGTCATTGGAAAGCTCTGTTTACGCCCTTTGAGGGATAGATACTTGTTTTACGCTCTGGGTCTTATTTAGGCATGAAAATTAGCACAGAAACAACCCTATTTAGGGTAAAAAAAAAAACGCTGGGCGCTACGGTCAAATAGACCACCTAGGCCGCCAATAAGGGGTTAATACTAAGAAGGCGTACAGTCCGGACGGTGTTCCTCCTGTTGTTCTTAAAAACTGTGCTTCCGTGCTGACTCCCTGCCTAGGCAAACTCTTTCGTCTCTGTCTCTCCTCTAACTTCTTTCCTTCTTGCTGAAAGTTTGCTCTCATTCAACCTGTCCCAAAGAAGGGTGACCGCTCTCCACCCTCCAACTATCGTCCAATTGCTCTCATCTTTTGTATCTCTAAAGTTTTTGAAACTATTCTTGCTTCCAAATTTCTTAAGCATTTCTCTTCTGATAATCTGCTCTCAGATCGCCAGTATGGCTTCCTTAAGGGTCGCTCTACTGGTGATCTTCTTTCATATCTTACTAACTCTTGGTCATCCAACTTTCGGGACTTCGGTGAGACTTTTTCTGTTGCACTAGACATACCGGGTATCGAAGGCCTTCAATAGAGTCTGGCACAAATCTTTAATTTCCAAACTGCCCTCCTTCGGTTTCTGTCCCTCCATCTGTGCCTTTGTCTCTAATTTCCTTTCCGGCCATTCCATAGCTGCGGTTGTGGACGGCCATCGTTCATTTCCTCATCCTATCAACTCCGGTGTTCCTCATGGTTCTGTCCTATCTCCTATTCTCTTTCTAATTTTCATAAATGATCTTCTCAACTGTACATCCAGTCCCATCCATTCATATGCAGACGACTCTACCTTACACCACTGAATTAGTTTTCCAGAACGCCCCAGCCAGCAGTCCCTCAAAAGTAAACGTAATGAAGCCATAAAATGCTTATATTCTGATCTAGCTACTATTTCCAATTGGGGTAGAGAAAACCTGGTTGCATTTAATGCTTCCAAAACTCAATTTATCCATCTTACTACCCATCAGGAACCTCCAGATTACTATCCCTTATTTTTCAACAATGCAAAAATCAACCCTTCATCTTCTCTCAATGTTCTCGGTGTCTCTTTTTCTTCAGCTCTCACTTGGAAAGACCATATTACTAGTCTCGCTAAGGCAGCCTCCCAGAAGCTGGGTGTGCTCAACCGCCTCAAGGAGTTCTTTACCCCTGCGCAGCTTCTTGCTCTGTACAGGGGCACAGTGCGTCCTTGCATTGAGTATTGTTCACATGTGTGGGGAGGATTCTCTCACACCGCACTCCTAGATAAAGTAGAAAGGAAAGCCTTTCGTATCATTAACTCCCGTCCACTCACCAACTCTCTGCAATCTCTCTCTCTTCGCCGCAATGTTGCATCTCTCTCGCTATTCTATCGCTACTACAATAATCAGTGCTACTCAGAGCTTTCCCAGTGTATACCACCTCCTCTACGTAGGGTACGTAGTACCCGCCTTGCAACACAATCCCACCTCTACTCTGTGCAACTTTCCAACCCAAGGGTGAAATGCTATTCTCAAGACTTTCTTCTATTCAACTGCTGAGCTCTGGAACTCTCTCCCAGAATCAGTCTTTCCCTCTTCCTATGACTTTAATTGCTTCAAACTCCGTGTGTCCAGGCATTTTAGCTCGAACGTCCCTTGATTTCGGCCCTGTCACTCTGAAATCTGGGGGAGGCACTCGCTGCAGGCAGTTATGCTTTTTGTCTCCCTCATTCACATAGAAAAAAAATATATATATATATACTGTATATATATATAGGCTACCATAGTGCGGTTGGGAATATGAACATGATTAGATTAATATCCAGTATTCGAGAATGGATAATAAGTCGTAGGCGTATGCATAAATCTTTAACCGTCCTGGTGGTGTAATGGTTAAGGTGGCAAAAATATGTGTGTGATAACCCGGGTTCGAATCCCGGTAGATCATATATACTTTAATTAATTTCATTGGGGGTGTGGTGGTGAGATTAATAAAAATAATATTATTAGTAGGTTTAGGGATATTTCTTCGAGAGGCCGGTCTATATGATCTGTGCCCCATGAATATTCTTTCCTCTCACTTAAACAGTAGGCTACCATAGTGCGGTTGGGAATATGAACATGATTAGATTATGTTACGACCGGGCACTCGGGTACACTAGGGCTCTTACACAGGACTCGAGTATGGCTCGCTGCCACAACGGAAACACACGATCCCAACCCCAGAGTACTGCCAGCCGAACAAAAAACGCCACTACCCTCCAGAGTTCTATCTGCTATAACGGGGTATACAAGAACTCGGTACTAGCGTTTCACACAACAGACTAATAACAAGACGGGAGTTATCTAGTCTGGTCAACAATCAAACAAAGAAGAAAGTACTACAACACTAAAGAATAGTGTTGGCCGAAGCCGAAGTAATCCACCCTTGAACTAAGAACTTAAGAAGTCCTCCACCCTCTACTTCGGATCGGCACTATTACGTTACGTTAAACAATAGTCCTCGAGCATCAAGCAAGGAATCTTCTGATAAGTTAGATGCTTCTCGAATACTCATAAGAAGTAAGTATCGGATTTTGAACAGCAATTTAATGAATAACTCACTGGTAATTAAAGGCTTTAAATTGACATAAGAAGAATTATAAGAATAAGCAATAGTAAATGGCAAACATATAAAAGAAGTACTCCGACAATGCACTGTCAATAGCCTACTAGGATTGTGCTCGGGGGCCACTAATCTCTAAAGTAGCTATGCGTGCCACACATGAAATCAATAGTGCATAAACAATAATATACATAAGGAGAAGCTTCAATACTATGCTGTATCTGCTGGTCGAGCAAAGTCTAGCTGGGATACATAAGGTTAAGAGACAATGGCTGAGCAAGCGGCTCGTAGCCTAGCGAGGTCCTTAAGACTGTGCGGCCAAATTACGTTAATTGACGGGATGCTCTCTTGAGAGATCCAGATCACTAGTATCTGGTTCTCTCCTGGCGATCCTCTCAAAGTCAAGCAAATGAGATAGCACAGTGTTGGGTGGCGGAGGCAAAAGCCCTCACTCGCAACACAGTGCTAAACTCCCACGGTACACAGTCAGAAAGACCACCTAGGCGTTCCACGTCTCCGTTGCAATTGTACTGGTTCAACCGCAACCTAGTACTCATAGGAAATCACAACTCAGAAACCCTATCCCAGTCTAGCATTGCCTAAACCAGCAGAAAACAGGAACATGAATAATCGCACACAGGGAAATGCATATACGAGTGCAACAAACATCAATCAATCCTATTCTAGTTAACCCTTCCAAAAATAGGCTACCTAACAGGCACTTATCTCGTGAGAACTCAAGCGATAATACTTTGGCTGACTAAATCTGCACCAAAGGGGTCATTGAGGTTATAAAGGGTCGAGAAGGGAAGAAGATAGGCTGTTCAGAGAGTAGAGAAAGTTCACCTCAGTCGGAAGAATATGGATAGTTGCAAGGGATATGAGAAGTCGCTCTGCCTGATGAGTTCTAAAGAATTGTGGCGAGGACCTCTCCTTTTTATACTCGGCCCTCTAGTGAGCATATCGCCAACTACTAAGGACCGCCCACTAGCAATCGTTACGTAATATTCTCTCTCAATCTGGGATCGACAAAGGATTTCCCACGCGCTGAAGAGGGAGGAGGAAGGAGGGGAGTTAGGCCTACCTGCCGCATGGCGCACTCACTGGGCCGCCCGTTACGCACTCTCTCTCCTCTCATCATTACCAATAAGTCCCACACACAACACTTATAACTAATGATATAAAATAGAACTCGTTGACTCAGATGAAAACAAAATACATATTTATAATACTTATAGTACAACGGCTCACATAAACTAAGTTAGGAAACTCTACACAGACTACAGCCAAAGTTCCTGCCCTGACGATCCTAGCGAGAGTGGGGTCTGACTGAGCGTTCTGTACAGCATGCTCATACTCGGCATGCGTCACACCTCCCCCAAGATTTTACTTGCTCAACCCTGAGCTAAAATCTGACACGCAGAACCTCATCAAACCCCTCACACCCAGCGACCGCATGGCACTAAAACAACGCTGAGTTTATCACTAAAACACATCTTATATAAAAAAAAAAAATCACATTTCATAACTCCTCCCAACAATAGTAAAAGACATAATATCATGCTCCCAGAGCGAGCTTACAGCAGCTCAGCCGTTTGATAGTTCATGGACTACTCAAACTCTATAGGCTATGACAAACTTATACAATTATCTATAACAAAAGAAAGAGTTTTTTTTATGATTTTTATATTTTAATATGTTTTTTTCCGGCTGCACTATAAGGGCAGCCTATTTTCTTCTATACCAAACGCTCAACAATCCTGCTTTACGACCCAATACGCTGGGCTACAACCGCGAGCCAACAAGCACCAAGCGCAAAATACTATTCAAACTAAAGCAGGAGGCTACCCGTGTGTCAATCTACCCAGGATCATATACCCTTGAACGACCATCTGCAACCACGTTATCACAACCGGCAATATGGCGTATGTCCAGGTTATATACCAATAACCTTAGTGACCACCTGGTCAGCCTCATATTCCGATTGTGAAACTGGTCCAAGATCTTGAGAGGGTGATGATCTGGGTAAACTACAACGACCCGGACCATAGGCTGGAACATAGACCTCGAAATGCCCCAGCGCATCATTGTCCTTTTCACTTTCATTCATCAGGTTCTGACACGTTGCTGGTGCATTCTTAAGTCCGTCAGGCATAACATTGCACTGGTAGGTACTTCCGTCCACAACAAAACCACATACCTCTTTAGCACGCTCGGACAAAGTTACAAGCAACGACCACTCACGACATTCCTTATCCCTCAGACCCTTCGTCCACACGTAATCCAGCTCTGCTTGCACCATAGGCTGTCGAGCAGGATTTATACGGTAGGGAATTAAACTGAGCCTTGCACTATCTCCAGCCTGCATGTCGGATTCTACCCCGTACATCAGGCCTGGAGAAGCAACAAACATGCGAAAGTACTGCCATAGCCTAGTAAATAACTGCCTTGCACTGTCTCCACGAACAACATGCCTAGTGCCCTCCCACAACCCAGCCGAGACCGCAGCTTCTAACCTGTAGTCTCCCTCCTTCTCCACCTTCGTCCCTAGAACAGCCAGGTCATGAGAGGGACAATCAGTACCACCCGTGCAGTCACTCCCACAGTTCATTATTGCTAAGGCTTCCCCGCCGATACCGTACATGCGCACCCCCGCATTCCTTGTGACGACATCTGCCTGCGCAGCATCACCGCTTTCAGCGACATGGCCAGATACAGTCGGTCTATGGTAGGGCTGTTGCATTAGACTAGAGCAGCATTGGGAGGCTATGCGACGACCGGGCACTGCGATACCACAGCCGACCTTACCAATCTGCTCAATGTCCTCCTTTTGACCACCACCCTTGGCAGCCATGGGTCGACCCTGACCTGGCAACCATGCCAAAGCCTCGTCGCCCACCTTGAACCACCGAAACAACGAGGCTAACGGTCTTTTAACATTCACGTGACCTGCCCGCGGAACATCTCGCACCGTCCGAGTTGTGAGACTCAGGGGCTCGGCACGACCAGTGGGGTATGAACCGAGCTGGTGCTGGAGTGCTGCACACTGCTGCTCAGGCAGGTGCTCTAGCGCTTCCACAGCCACCAGACTCGTGTCCCCCGCCCACTGCTTCGCCGAGACATGACAATCCCTACTCTCCTCCACCTGTGCCCTACTGCCCCCCTCTCCTTCTCCACCTTGGCCGCGGCAGACCAACGCAGGGACAGTAGGCTGCTCAGGTGGTTGCCTCACAAACTCCTCCAACAGGTTCACATGACATGCTTCCCCGTCCTCGTGTTTAATCTCGACAGCACCATTACCACACTTCTGAACTTCCGGATCCTCCAACTGCAGTTTACAAATATCTGAGGGAGCCAACCTGTCTAGATGCTTCCGAAGCAACCCAAGTCCTTCCCCAATATCAAACTGAGCAACCCTTTTTTCTCTCCGTGTGCAACGTTGCTGCCTCGGAGTCTCTTCCGGCCCTACCTCCTCACTAGCTGTGACAGGTCCTGGGGCCTCTCCAGACTCTAACATAGGTGCCAATACTGAATCACCCAGGAGAGCCGCCGAGTCAAAACTCTTAAAACCAACTCCAGCTTTAGCCTCCTCCTGTTGATCGTTCCTCTGCTGGTCTGAAGACGGAGGACTAGGCTGTGACACTTTAGCTGCCCGAGCTCGGGTGACAACACACGCCATGGGTTGTGTCTGGCACCGCTCGACCCACTCTTGCTCTTCCCTACTCACGTCGGCCGTCCTCTCGGCAACGACTAAGGGTAGAACCTCAGAAGCGGGCATTGCAAAGTCGTTGCCGAGAAGAAGGTCGACGCCCTCCACTGGCAGTTTCTCCACAATCCCGACATCCAATTCACGTGTCACACCATCCACCTCCAACTCCAACCGCACCAGCGGGTATGACCGAGTTGCATTAATACCCTGCACCACTACCACCCGAGCCGCATTTATAGGGTAGCCAGTCAAGTTATTCATCAGAGTCTGGGAAGCACCTGTATCACGCAAGACCTCTACTCCATGCTTGCGCCCCGCCCACATCACGCAACCCCGTCCTCTATGGTCGCAAAAAACATCCTGAGCAGGGTTCGAGCCTCCCAGGTGCTTCTGCATTGGCTGTGCCTCAGCCTCTGACGAACTGCCCCGGGCAAACTCAGAAAACTTCGGAGACACACCAATGTTGCAGGCCAAAGACACAGCTGCTGTAGGTGGTTTGCTAGGACAGACTCTTGCAAAGTGCCCCTTTTCATGACAATGATAACACTCCAACTCCCCTCTGGGCTTCCCTTGGTACTGGGAAGGGCCCGGCCCCTTCTTAAATGGGACGGTGCTAGTCTTGTGGTCAGTCTTGGTATCGTAACTCTTGTACTTGTTTGCATAAGATATATTACTAACTCGGGGGGGTGGGGCGTCACGCCCCTTGTTACCTGCCTCACTACGCTGGGCAGACCCGCACCCACGAATTAGTGATAGCCGGAGGTCAGCCATCTCAGCTGCCTCCTGTAGAGTTTTAGGGTTCTTTTCTTTAATAGTTAAAGTCATATCTGCACCAGTACACTTATAAAACTGCTCGAGCAGAAACAGCTCAGTCAACTGTTCGGCCGTCTCAGCTTTCTCAGAACGTGTCCAGTTAGCAAGTGCATCTTTTAAGTCCCGGGCATGTTCAAGAAAGGTCGCCTCCCTAGTCTTTGTAACACCCCGAAACTTCAATCGATATGTTTCTGGTTGCAACTCGTATGCCCGTAGGACAGCTCTCTTCAATTCTGGGTAGTCAATGCAAGACTCTAAAGGCAGTGCATCATAAGCCTTCAGACCCTTACCCGTAAGTCTTGAGGAGACCAGAGCTGCCCACTTCTCTTCAGGCCAATTATGCTCCCTACACTTCTTCTCAAAACGATTAAAAAATTCTGTGACTTCAGTTTCACTAAATGCCGGCACCAATTTGACTAAGTGGGACAAGGACTGTTCTCTTACTTGGCCCTCACGGCCCATCCGAATCCCTGTCGACTCTGCACGAGTCTTATCTAAATCTATTTGAGCACAATATTTCTCTGAGTCGTACCTAAGCTCAGCCTCATGCCTCCTAGTCTCAGCCTCAATCTCATGCTTCCTAGCCTCAACCTCAATCTCCCGCTTCCTAGCCTCATTCTCCTGCTTCCTAGACTCAGCCTCAATCTCATACTTCCTAGACTCAATTTTAGCAAGCTCAAGTCTAAATATCATATCTGGAGACAGGCAGGAAGAGGGAGCTGCCACTACTGAAGGAGGGGGGGCAAGAACTGGGGAACCACCATACGCACCGCCCGAGGGCACTCCAATCTTCCAATTCTCATCCCTCTGTGGGAGAGTGCTAACCTCCGGCAACTGAGTGGACGGCACTGTGGGAGTCGAGTGAGAGGGGATCTGGGGAGGAACCCCCCCAAACGCCCTCTCCTCCGAAACCCCATGTCGCCCACGCAACACCCAGGAAATCAGCTCCCCCTTGGACATCCCTCCTACATTGGATCTGCCCAAAACCTTGGCTATCAGGTGCAAGCCATAAATATTCACCCCAGTCAACCTCTCCTCCGTGACATGGTACTGCTTACTCACAAAAAGTCTAGCATCCTCCTCACTAGTTACTAACGGCACCTCCTCAAATGGCATCTCTCGCTCCTCGTCAATACTAGGGCACGACATACTGAAGTTCACAAAAAATTCTCGAGACAAAAGTGTTAAACTCCCTTATGTAAGCACTAATTACTAAATTAACTGGAGTCTCTTAAATGCTCTCCTAATTGCCTTACAAAAAAAAAATTCTTCAATATGCACGCTAAAGTACGAACAAACAAATGTTGTACAACTCTGCAAAAAATTATACTGTTCACAAAATCCTAAGCAAGGTCGCCATTTGTTACGACCGGGCACTCGGGTACACTAGGGCTCTTACACAGGACTCGAGTATGGCTCGCTGCCACAACGGAAACACACGATCCCAACCCCAGAGTACTGCCAGCCGAACAAAAAACGCCACTACCCTCCAGAGTTCTATCTGCTATAACGGGGTATACAAGAACTCGGTACTAGCGTTTCACACAACAGACTAATAACAAGACGGGAGTTATCTAGTCTGGTCAACAATCAAACAAAGAAGAAAGTACTACAACACTAAAGAATAGTGTTGGCCGAAGCCGAAGTAATCCACCCTTGAACTAAGAACTTAAGAAGTCCTCCACCCTCTACTTCGGATCGGCACTATTACGTTACGTTAAACAA
Organism: Lithodes maja; assembly: GCA_037953745.1. NCBI lineage: Eukaryota > Metazoa > Arthropoda > Malacostraca > Decapoda > Lithodidae > Lithodes > Lithodes maja. The sequence goes on from JBAKBP010001557.1 coordinate 62,523, forward strand.
TAGTCCTCGAGCATCAAGCAAGGAATCTTCTGATAAGTTAGATGCTTCTCGAATACTCATAAGAAGTAAGTATCGGATTTTGAACAGCAATTTAATGAATAACTCACTGGTAATTAAAGGCTTTAAATTGACATAAGAAGAATTATAAGAATAAGCAATAGTAAATGGCAAACATATAAAAGAAGTACTCCGACAATGCACTGTCAATAGCCTACTAGGATTGTGCTCGGGGGCCACTAATCTCTAAAGTAGCTATGCGTGCCACACATGAAATCAATAGTGCATAAACAATAATATACATAAGGAGAAGCTTCAATACTATGCTGTATCTGCTGGTCGAGCAAAGTCTAGCTGGGATACATAAGGTTAAGAGACAATGGCTGAGCAAGCGGCTCGTAGCCTAGCGAGGTCCTTAAGACTGTGCGGCCAAATTACGTTAATTGACGGGATGCTCTCTTGAGAGATCCAGATCACTAGTATCTGGTTCTCTCCTGGCGATCCTCTCAAAGTCAAGCAAATGAGATAGCACAGTGTTGGGTGGCGGAGGCAAAAGCCCTCACTCGCAACACAGTGCTAAACTCCCACGGTACACAGTCAGAAAGACCACCTAGGCGTTCCACGTCTCCGTTGCAATTGTACTGGTTCAACCGCAACCTAGTACTCATAGGAAATCACAACTCAGAAACCCTATCCCAGTCTAGCATTGCCTAAACCAGCAGAAAACAGGAACATGAATAATCGCACACAGGGAAATGCATATACGAGTGCAACAAACATCAATCAATCCTATTCTAGTTAACCCTTCCAAAAATAGGCTACCTAACAGGCACTTATCTCGTGAGAACTCAAGCGATAATACTTTGGCTGACTAAATCTGCACCAAAGGGGTCATTGAGGTTATAAAGGGTCGAGAAGGGAAGAAGATAGGCTGTTCAGAGAGTAGAGAAAGTTCACCTCAGTCGGAAGAATATGGATAGTTGCAAGGGATATGAGAAGTCGCTCTGCCTGATGAGTTCTAAAGAATTGTGGCGAGGACCTCTCCTTTTTATACTCGGCCCTCTAGTGAGCATATCGCCAACTACTAAGGACCGCCCACTAGCAATCGTTACGTAATATTCTCTCTCAATCTGGGATCGACAAAGGATTTCCCACGCGCTGAAGAGGGAGGAGGAAGGAGGGGAGTTAGGCCTACCTGCCGCATGGCGCACTCACTGGGCCCCCCGTTACGCACTCTCTCTCCTCTCATCATTACCAATAAGTCCCACACACAACACTTATAACTAATGATATAAAATAGAACTCGTTGACTCAGATGAAAACAAAATACATATTTATAATACTTATAGTACAACGGCTCACATAAACTAAGTTAGGAAACTCTACACAGACTACAGCCAAAGTTCCTGCCCTGACGATCCTAGCGAGAGTGGGGTCTGACTGAGCGTTCTGTACAGCATGCTCATACTCGGCATGCGTCACATTATACATACCATCACATACATATACTTGATACACCCATAATTAAAACACCCCTTCCATTTACTATACTCGGATTCATATGATGAACATACATCTACACATAGTATATACTTATAATGTATACACTGGGAGAGCTCTGAGGAACACCGATAATTATTATTGTAGCGATAGAATAGCGAGAGATTCAACATTGCGGCGTAGAGAGAGAGTTTGCAGAGAGTTGGTGTGAGGGCGGGAATTGATGATGTTACGAACTGGCACTCGGGTACACAAGGGCTCTCAATCAGGACTCGAATACGGCTCGCTACCACAACGGAAACACACGATCCCAACCCCTGAGTACTGCCAGCCGAACAAAGAACACCAATACCCTCCAGAGTTCAATCTGCTATAACGGGGTATACAAGAACTCGGTACTAGTGTTCAACAACAGACTAATAAAGAGACATTGTTGTCTGGTCAACAATCAAACAATGAAGTAAGAAACAACAACACCAAAGAATAGTGTTGGCCGAAGCCGAAGTAATCCACCCTTGACTATGAACTTAAGAAGTCCTCCACCCTCTACTTCGGATCGGCACTATTACATTACGTTAATTAATAGTCCTTAAGCATCAAGCAAGGAATCTTCTGAAAAAAGTTAGATGCTTCTCGGATGCTCGTAAGAAGTACGTATCGGATTTTGAACAGTAATTCAATAAGCAAAAACACTGGCAATTAAATACTATTAAAGGCTTAAATTGGCATAAGAATAATTAAAATAATATGCAATAGTAAATGGCAAACATTAAAAGGAAGTACTCCGCAAATGCAACGGCAATAGCCTACTCGGATTGTGCTCGTGGGCCACTAATCACTAAAGTAGCCAAGCTTGCAACACATGAAATCAATAGTGCATAAACAATATCATACATAAGGAAAGCTTCAATACTATTCTGTATCTACTAATCGAGTAAAGTCTAGCTGGGGTACTGTGGGCAAAAGGTAGCAGTGACTGAGCAAAAACGGCTTGTCGCCTAGCGAAGTCCTCACGACTGTTTAAAGTATTACATTAAAACTAACAAGTGCACTTTGAGAAATCCAGATCCCTTGTATCTGGTTTTCTCCCGGCTCCTTGACAAAGTAAAAACAAACTGTTAATAAAATACAGGGTGGTTAGGCTCTTGCCCTCACGCACTGTAAATTATTAACTCAACACAGTCAGCCGCGAAGACAACCTAGGCTTCACTGAACCGAAACGAGTATGCAGGTTTATCGCTTAACCACTGCATCAAACAACAACTCGTAACACAGAAAAGCCTTACCCCAGTCTAGCATTACCTAGACTAGCAGAAAACAGGAATAATAATAATAACACACAGGGAAATGCATATACAAGTGCAACAAACATAAATCAATCCTATTATAAGTTAACCCTTCCAAAATAGGCTATCTAATAGGCAAGTATCTCGTGAGAACTCAAGCGATAATACGTTGGCTGACTAGCTCTGCACCAACGGGACCATGGAAGTTAAACAGGGTAGGGAAGAGAGGAGATAAGAATGTAAGGTAGTAGAGAAAGTTCCCATCAGTCAGAAGAATATATATAGTTAGCAAGGGAAATGAGAAGTCACTCTGCCTAATGAGTTCTGATGAAAAAATGGCTAGACTTCCCTTTTATACCCGGCCCTCTAGTGAGCCCAACGTGAACTACTAAGGACCGCCCACTGACAACCATTACGTAATTTCTCTCTCTCCTCTGGGATACACAAAGGCTCCCCCTAGCACTGAGGGAGGGAGGAGTGCTAGTGAGTTAGGCCCACCTCCCGCCTGGCGTACCCACTGACCCCTAACTGTGGCTGTTTCTCTTCCCATCATTACAAATAAGTTTTACACACAATACTTATAACTAATGATATAAAATAGAACTCGTTGACTCAGATGAAAACAAAATACATATTCATAATACTTATAGTACAACGGCTCACATGAACTAAGTTAGGAAACTCTACATAGACTAAAGCCAAAGTTCCTGCCCTGACGATCCTAGCGAGAGTGGGGCATGACTAGGCGTTCTGTACAGCATGCTCACACGTGGACATGCGTCACACCTCCCCCAAGATTTTACTCGCTCAACCCTGAGCTAAAATCTGACAAACACAGAACCCCATCAAGCCCCCCACACCCAGCGACCGCATGGCACTAAAACAAAGCTGAGTTTATCACCAAAATACATCTTATTATAAAACAAAAAGAAATCACATTTTATAACGCCTCCCAACAATAGCAAAAAGACACAATATCATGCTCCCAGAGCGAGCTTACAGCAGCTCAGCCGTTTGATAGTTCGTGGACTACTCAAACTCTATAGGCTATGACAAACTTATACGATTACCTATATCAAAAGAAAGTTTTTATATGATTTTTATATTTTAATATGTTTTTCCCGGCTGCACTATAAGGGCAGCCTATTTTCCTCCACTCAAACCCACACACCTGTGATAGCCTACGACTGATCATCCACCCTTGATAAACAATCCGCGATCACATTGTCACATCCAGCAATATGACGGATGTCCAGGTTATGCTCCTGCAACATCAAAGACCACCTGGTCAGTCTCATATTGCGATTGTGAAATTGATTCAGGAATCTCAAAGGGTGATGATCAGTGTAGATAACCACGACTGGGCCATAGGCTGGAACATACACCTCGAAGTGCCTGAGCGACAGCACAATCGCCAGTAATTCCTTTTCTATTGTAGAATAGTTCTTTTGTGCAGCATTGAACTTCTTAGAAAAGAAACTTACTGGGTGTTCCACACCTTCATTGTCTGTCTGTAGCAAGATGGCACCACCCCCTACACCACTAGCATCTGTTGCCAGCTGAAAAGGCCTGTTAAAGTCTGGGGCCCTGAGTATCGGGTGAGTACATAGCAAATGTTTCACCAAAGTGAAAGCCTTTTCACACTCAGGTGCCCACAAAAACTTTTTGTCTTCAGATAACAAATCTGTGAGAGGTGCCAACACCGTTGAGTAACCTTTTATGAAGCGTCTGTAGTAGCCTATCATACCCAAGAATCTCATAATCTGTTTCTTGGTTGTTGGGTGCGGAAATTTATTGATAGCCTGTACCTTGTTCTGAGGAGGGCACACCTGTCCCCTTCCCACTACAAACCCAAGGTACTGCACAGTGGCTTTTACGAAGTCACACTTTGCCAAATTTACTACCAGACCTGCTTCACTAAGTTTCCGGAACAAGGTCTCAAGGTGCTCACAATGGCTCTCAAAGTCGTCATCATAAATGATTACATCGTCCAAATATACGGTGCAATTCGGAATGTCCTTTACAATTTCATTCATCAGGTTCTGAAACGTTGCTGGTGCATTCTTAAGTCCGTAAGGCATAACATTGCACCGGTAGGTACTCCCGTCCACAACAAAACCACATACCTCTTTAGCACGCTCGGACAAAGGTACTTGCCAGTAACCTTTTACTAAATCTACTTTAGACAAAAAACAAGCATTACCAATTTTGTCAACACTATCATCAACCCGAGGAAGAGGATATGGGTTAGTTGGAGTCAAACCGTTTAACCTACGGAAATCAATACAAAAGCGTACCTTGCCATCTGGCTTAGGCTGCAGTGTTACGGGGAAGTCCACTTAACTGTGCCTTTCTCTATCAACCCTCTACTGAGCATATACTCCAACTCATCCCTCAGAGCTGGTAGTTTTATGGGGGGCACACGGTACGGGATTGACTTAAAGGGTCTATGGTCCCCCACGTCAACATCATGCATAGCCTGAGTAGTGAGGCCTGGGTGTTCAGCAAATACAGTGGGGTATGAACCGAACAACTGACGGATAGCATCAAACTGCGGCTCAGGCAAATGAGCTATAGCCTCGTCAGCCCTTAGGCTCGAGTTCCCCGCCCACTGATTCGCTGAAACATGTTGATCCCAGCTATCCTCCTCCGAAGCTTGACTGTCCCCCTCTCCTTCTCCACCACGGCCGCAACAAGCCAACACAGGGACAGTGAGAGGCTCAGAGGGGCGCCTCACATACTCTTTAATAAGGTTCACGTGACATAACTGGTTCTTTTTCCTCCTGTCTGGAGTGGCAACAAGGTAATCTAAATCTGAAATTTTTTCTACAATTTTATAAGGTCCAGTGTACTTCGCAGAGAGGGGGTTACCAACCAAAGGCAACAAAATTAATACCTCTTGTCCTACAGTGAACTTCCGGAGCCTCGCTTTGCGATCATACCTGTCCTTCATCAAAGCTTGTGATTCTGTCAAATTTCTACCTGCCATCTCCAGACTCTTAAGCATGCGCTCACGGCTTTCAAGCACATACTTTAATAATGGATAAGGCTGCACAGTCCCCTCCCAAATTTCTTTCAGCATGTTAAGGGGGCCCCTGACACGGTGTCCAAAAATCAGCTCGTCGGACTAAATCCCAGGCTCTCACCAGGTACCTCCCGAGCAGCAAACAGCACATAAGGCAATCCAAGATCCCAATCCATACCGTTGTCAGCACAATAACACCTGAGCATGCTTTTAAGTGTAGCATGCCACCGCTCAAGCACCCCTTGACTCTCAGGGTGATACGCTGACGATACTACTGCTCGTATCCCATGCTGTTGCATTGTTTGCTTGAACATGTTGGAGGTAAAATTAGATCCCTGATCAGACTGAATCTCCTCCGGGTACCCGTACCTTGAGAAGTACCACAACAAGTTGCTGACTACCGTCTTAGCCATTCCATTTTTCATAGGGTATGCATCGGGGTATCTAGTGGCAACATCCATTATGGTTAACAAAAATTTATTTCCAGCCTTAGTGGGAGGGAGTGGACCAACCATGTCAACAATAATTTTACTAAAGGGTGGCCCAATCACAGGAATAGGGTGTAACGGAGCCTTAGGAATAACTTGGTTCGGTTTCCCGACACGTTGACAAATATCACATGAGTTTATCCATGACTGCACATGAGACTTCATCCCCGGCCACCAAAACAATTTCCCCAAAGCCGCCACCGTTTTCTTGGCACCCAAATGTCCTGATAATGGAGAATCATGAGCCAACCTAAGCAAACTTTCCCTGCAGCCCTCTGGCACGACCAGCTGGTCAACTGTACCTGATCCGCCCTCCCAGTTCCTTTTAGGATCTTGATATCGGTGGTATAAAATTCCATTAAAGAAAAAAAAATCCCCTGCCTTTGCATCCCTATCTTCTTCTAACTCCACAGCCCCATTGGTACACTGCAAAACCTCTGGATCCTCTAATTGCAACTTTCGAATGTCTGTGGGAGCCAACATGTCTAACTGCTTGGTCAACAACTCATGCCCTCCCCCAACATCCAACTTAGACATCCGGTTTTCTTGCTGCAGGTAACGGTGCTGTCTCTGAGTCTCTGCCTCCTCCACTACTTTATCAACTGTGTTAGGCACTGGAGTTACAACAGACTCGGTCAAAGGTCCTGCTATTGGGTCTTTTGGGAGAGCCACTGGTTCTAAACTCTTCAAACTTTTCCCAGCCTTCCGCTTCTCCTTAATTCCCTTCCTCCGCTGTTCTGTGGCCTGGGAAATAGGCTGTGATACCTTAAATGCTTGGGAACGAGTTACCACACATGCCATCTATTGGCGTTGACAACTCACTACCCACTCTTGTTCCTCCCTACTCACGTCGGCCGGCCTCTCGGCAACGACTAAGGGTGGAACTTCTAAAGTAGGCACCGCAAAGTCGTTGCCGAGAAGAAGGTCGACGCCCTCCACTGGCAATTTCTCAACGATCCCAACATCTAAGTCCTTAATCACACCATCAACTTCCAGCTCCACACGAACCAACGGGTATGACCTGGTCGCATTAATACCCTGAACAACAACCACCCGTGCCGCATTAATTGGTCGCCCCGTGAAATTCTTCAAAAGTGTCTGTGAAGCTCCAGTATCACGCAAAACTTCCACCTCATGCTGGCAACCCGCCCAACTTACCCTACCGGTCCCTCTATGGGCGCAAAAGACATCACGGACAGGGAACGAGCCTTCCTGAGTCTTATACATAGCCTGTGACCCTGCCGCTGGCAAACTACCCTGGGTAAATCCAGACGACATTTCAGCCACACCTATGCTGCGCACCAAAGACACGGCTGCAGTTGGTGGCTTACTAGGACAAGATTTTGCATAATGCCCCTTCTTTCTACAATGAAAACATTCCACTTCCCCTATTGGTCTCTTCCGATAAGGGGCGGAGTTCTGACCCTTCTGTAATGGGACGGCTGTAGTCTTTGGTTCAGACCTGGTATCTTGGCTTTTAAACTGAGGTTTATATCTATAGTGATTGTCCTGAGCTCGAGGGTTTGGAGTATCGCGCCCCTTGGGAACTGCATCAACACGCTTTATAGATTCACATCCCCTGATTAGCGACAACCTGAGGTCAGCCATCTCAGCTGCCTCTTGAAGAGTTCTTGGGTTCTTTTCTTTAATAGTTAAAGTCATTTCTGCACCAGTACACTTATAAAACTGCTCGAGCAGAAACAGCTCAGTCAACTGTTCTGCCATCTCAGCTTTCTCAGAACGTGTCCAGTTTTTAAGTGCATCTTTTAAGTCCCGGGCATGTTCAAGAAAGGTCGCCTCCCTAGTCTTTGTAACACCCCGAAACTTCAATCGATATGTTTCCGGTTGCAACTCGTATGCCCGTAGGACAGCTCTCTTCAATTCCGGGTAGTCAATGCAAGACTCTAAAGGCAGTGCATCATAAGCCTTCAGACCCTTACCCGTAAGTCTTGAGGAGACTAGAGCTGCCCACTTCTCTTCAGGCCAATTATGCTCCCTACACTTCTCAAAACGATTACAAAATTCTGTGACTTCAGTTTCACTAAATACCGGCACCAATTTGACTAAGTGGGCCAAGAACTGTTCTCTTACTTGGCCCTCACGGCCCATCCGAGTCCCTGTCGACTCTGCACGAGTCTTATCTAAATCTAATTTAGCACAATATTTCTCCGAGTCGTACCTAAGCTCAGCCTCATGCCTCCTAACCTAGATCTCATACCTCCTCATCTCATCCTCCTGCTTCCTAGCCTCAATCTTAGCAAGCTCAAGTCTAAATACCATATCTGGAGACAGGCAGGAAGAGGGAGCTGCCACTACTGAAGGAGGGGGGGCAAAAACTGGGGAACCACCACGTGCACCACCCGAGGGCACTCCAATCTGCCAATTCTCATCCCTCTGTGGGAGAGTGCTAACCTCCGGTAACTGAGTGGACGGCACTGTGGGAGTCGAGTGAGAGGGGATCTGGGGAGGAACCCCCCCAAACGCCCTCTCCTCCGAAACCCCCATGTCGCCCACGCAACACCCAGGAAATCAGCTCCCCCTTGGACATCCCTGCTACATTGGAAATGCCCAAAACCTTGGCTATCAGGTGCAAGCCACAAACATCCACCCCAGTCAGCCTCTCCTCCGTCACGTGGTACCGCTTACTCACAAAAACTCTAGCATCCTCCTCACTGATTACTAATGGCACACCTTCAAATGACATCTCTCGCTCATCGTCAGTGCTAATGCACAACATACTGAAGTCCACATTAAAATTCTCTAGACAAAAGTGTTAAACTTCCTATGCAAGCACTAATTAATAAATTAACTGGAGTCTCTTAAATGCTTTACTAATTGCCATACAAAAAACAAATATTCTTCAATATGCACGCTAAAATACAAAAAAAAAAAAAATGTTGTACAACTCTGCAAAAATTTATACTGTTCACAAAATCCTAAGCAAGGTCGCCATTTGTTACGAACTGGGACTCGGGTACACAAGGGCTCTCAATCAGGACTCGAATACGGCTCGCTGCCACAACGGAAACACACGATCCCAACCCCTGAGTACTGCCAGCCGAACAAAGAACACCAATACCCTCCAGAGTTCAATCTGCTATAACGGGGTATACAAGAACTCGGTACTAGTGTTCAACAACAGACTAATAAAGAGACAGGAATTATCTAGTCTGGTCAACAATCAAACAATGAAGTAAGAAACAACAACACCAAAGAATAGTGTTGGCCGAAGCCGAAGTAATCCACCCTTGACTATGAACTTAAGAAGTCCTCCACCCTCTACTTCGGATCGGCACTATTACATTACGTTAATTAATAGTCCTTAAGCATCGAGCAAGGAATCTTCTGAAAAAAGTTAGATGCTTCTCGGATGCTCGTAAGAAATATGTATCGGATTTTGAACAGTAATTCAATAAGCAAAAACACTGGCAATTAAATACTATTAAAGGCTTAAATTGGCATAAGAATAATTAAAGTAATATGCAATCGTAAATGGCAAACATTAAAAGGAAGTACTCCGCAAATGCAACGGCAATAGCCTACTCGGATTGTGCTCGTGGGCCACTAATCACTAAAGTAGCCAAGCTTGCAACACATGAAATCAATAGTGCATAAACAATATCATACTTAAGGAAAGCTTCAATACTATTCTGTATCTACTAATCGAGTAAAGTCTAGCTGGGGTACTGTGGGCAAAAGGTAGCAGTGACTGAGCAAAAATGGCTTGTAGCCTAGCGAAGTCCTCACGACTGTTTAAAGTATTACATTAAAACTAACAAGTGCACTTTGAGAAATCCAGATCCCTTGTATCTGGTTTTCTCCTGGCTCCTTGACAAAGTAAAAACAAACTGGTAATAAAATACAGGGTGGTTAGGCTCTTGCCCTCACACACTGTAAATTATTAACTATAATAATAATAAACGGTTTATTAAAGAATGGCAGCCTCATGAGCTGAAAATACTCAACACAGTCAGCCGCGAAGACAACCTAGGCTTCACTGAACCGAAACGAGTATGCAGGTTTATCGCTTAACCACTGCATCAAACAACAACTCGTAACACAGAAAAGCCTTACCCCAGTCTAGCATTACCTAGACTAGCAGAAAACAGGAATAATAATAATAACACACAGGGAAATGCATATACAAGTGCAACAAACATAAATCAATCCTATTCTAAGTTAACCCTTCCAAAATAGGCTATCTAATAGGCAAGTATCTCGTGAGAACTCAAGCGATAATACGTTGGCTGACTAGCTCTGCACCAACGGGACCATGGAAGTTAAACAGGGTAGGGAAGAGAGGAGATAAGAATGTAAGGTAGTAGAGAAAGTTCCCATCAGTCAGAAGAATATATATAGTTAGCAAGGGAAATGAGAAGTCGCTCTGCCTAATGAGTTCTGATGAAAAAATGGCTAGACTTCCCTTTTATACCCGGCCCTCTAGTGAGCCCAACGTGAACTACTAAGGACCGCCCACTGACAACCATCACGTAATTTCTCTCTCTCCTCTGGGATACACAAAGGCTCCCCCTAGCACTGAGGGAGGGAGGAGTGCTAGTGAGTTAGGCCCACCTCCCACCTGGCGTACCCACTGACCCCTAACTGTGGCTGTTTCTCTTCCCATCATTACAAATAAGTTTTACACACAATACTTATAACTAATGATATAAAATAGAACTCGTTGACTCAGATGAAAACAAAATACATATTCATAATACTTATAGTACAACGGCTCACATGAACTAAGTTAGGAAACTCTACATAGACTACAGCCAAAGTTCCTGCCCTGACGATCCTAGCTAGAGTGGGGCATGACTAGGTGTTCTGTACAGCATGCTCACACGTGGACATGCGTCACAATGATAGGAAAGGCCTTCCTTTCTACTTTGTCTAGAAGTGCGGTGTGAGAGGATCCTCCCCACACATGTGAACAATACTCAATACAAGGACGCACTGTGCCCCTGTACAGAGCAAGAAGCTGTGCAGGGGCAAATAACACCCTGAGCGGTTGAGCACTCCCAGCTTCTGCGAGGCTTCTTAGCAAGACTGGTAACACGGTCCTTCCAAGTGAGAGCAGAAGAAAGGAGACACCAAGAATATTGCGAGAAGATGAAGTATTGATGTTTGTATTGTTGAAGAATAAGGGAAAGTCCTCTGGGAGTTCCGGACGGGTTGATAGATGGAGAAATTGAGTTTTGGAAGCATTAAAGGTAACAATATTTTCTCTGCCCAAATTGGAAATAGTAATTAGATCAGAATGTAAGTGTTCAATGGCTTCATTACATTTGTTTTAGAGGGATTGCTAGCTGGAGCATTCTGGAAAACTAATAGAGTAGTTTAAGGTAGAGTTGTCTGCTTATGAATGGATGAGACTGGAGGTACAGTTGAGAATATCGTTTATGAAAATTAGAATGAGAATTGGAGATAGGATAGAGCCCTGAGGAACACCGGAGTTGATAGGATGAAAAAGTGAGCGATGGCCGTCCACAACCGCAGCTATGGAACGGCCGGAAAGGAAATTAAAGACATAGGCACAACTGGAGGGATAGAAACTGAAGGAGGGTAGTTTAGAAATTAAAGATTTGTGCCAGACTCTATCGAAGGCTTTCGATATGTCTAGTGATTACTGTAGCTTAGGTTACGTTATGGTAAGTGTTAGGCTTAGGAGACTCGAGATATATTGGTCTTTGAACGTTGGGTTGTGATTTTTTGTTTTGTCCGGTTTGTCTGTTGCTGCTTGTCCTTCAAACCAGCCTATACTTTAATTTTTTTTGGGAATTTCAAGTGTCCAAAATATTTTACTTCTTATTGACATCTGCATTGCACACCGTTGATGATTTATACTGTAAGCTATAAGTATGCAAAGGCCTGAGCAGGGATATCTGTACACTACTACAACTACTTGTATTTAATACCTTCTTGTGGGTTTGCATCAAGGGTACTGTAATAGAACAAGATGTTGGGAAACTCTACCAGTAGAGGGTGACCAGGCTGGGTTAGGTAAATGCTCCTTGGTGGTGTTGAATTTGTGTGAGGGAGATAAATTACTGACTAGCCCAGAAATTGCTTTGGAATGTAAGAGAGAGAGAGAGAGAGATGGGGGGGGGGGGGGCGGGGTTATATGTCTGGGGAGTGCATGGCATGTTAGGGAATCAGGGAAATCAAAGGTTTATCTATCTGTCTGTTCCGTATATATATCTATCTATCCACCGGTGTATGTTTGTATGTATTTAATGTTTGTATGCAGGACACTACTCCATATTGAAGATGGTGTTGGATGGTTACCGTCTTCTGTTTTTTGGGTTGTGTTTGTTGTTAAGGTTTATTATGGTTAACATGGTCTGTCTTCCCGTAATACCTATTATACAGTATTACTTCTCTCTCTCTCTCTTAACCCTTTCATGAATTTATGACGCAGAGGTTGCCAGATTAGCAATAAGAAATAGAGTTACCTCACTCTTATAATTACCTCTCCAAAATTAGTTTTCTGCCCACAGCTAACTCAAAGACAACTGCAGAGGTTGAAGTAACTAAACTAAAGGTTTCTAAATACCCCTGATGGTAACAAAGGCTTTAAAGTATCCCCAATAGGCTCAAAATCGCGTCATATGTCGGAGAGGGTTAAGCATCGAAATCATAGTGCCTGGTTTCGTCAATATATCCATGAATATATGTATAGCCTACTATTAACCCTCGTCTAGCGGGGGGTTTTGGGCTATTTTGGGCATATTCAGGCCCTCCTGAATGATCAATCAAGTATCTGCATGAAAAGAAATGTATTCAGCAAAAACTAGGCGCTACAAGCTTCAAAATGAGACCAGAACGAGCTACGTAGCACTTGTCGATTTGATGCAGTGGTACCACCAACATGCGAGTTTAGCGTATAGTGGCATATTTTTTCCAGCTACACTCACTACTGGCTACACTGCTGGCCTCTCGAGAACAGAGGGAGAGTGAGTCAGTGGGCGGCGGTAAGCCCTGGGTGTCGGCCGTGTGGCCTGCTGCGCTCCCGGCCATTTGCGCTCTATTTTAACCCTTTAAAAGCCTTAATAATGCTCCTAACTTGCTGCTTTTTAGATACAGACTTAAGTCGGGCCCCGCTCTTTAAGTGTTAAAGCCTGACTAGCTTTACGTGTTGCATAAGGGTAGGCTGAACCTAGGATGAGGCCCGAAAATCAAAATTTAAAATTTTGTTGTTCTTTTTCTAAAATGCTTCTTTCAACATAGGAGAATAGCATAGGAGGGAACAAAAAAACATATCACATCCATAACCCCCCGGGGTGGGGGTTCGCCCACGCCCCCCAAAAAAATAAATATTTTGCCTTCAGCCACCAAAAATTTGTTTTTGTGTATTTTGTCTAAAAGGCTTCTGTAAGCAATAGAAATAATCATATGAGGGCATAAACACCCATATGACATCCCTAGCCTCCTTCTGTAGGGGCCCCAATATCATGAAATTTGGTGGGAGAAGGTTGGATAATCCTTCCTGAGGTCTGGTATCTCCAGATTTTTAAATTTAGTTTGCCATCAAACTCCGTATGCTACGACCGCCTGTAAAAGAAAACACTTTTATAGGAGGACAAACTAATACATTCTCCCCCAAATCCCTGAAATTTCCTTGAAAATCTAAGAATTTCATTAGCCAGAGATCATATTTTGGCACTTCCGAGTCTAACTAAATTTGTTGTATTGCTAGAATTCGTTCCCCTTCTACACACTAAAAATAGGGCTATATAGCAAGGCCTGTACGTTTAGGTAATGGCCGTTTCGCCGAAATATTCGGAAATTCAACCTACTTCATTTCTAAAATTGCTCTAACCAAAAGATATATATATATATATTTTTTTCAGCACCTTCTATTATTCAGTATGGGTAAACGAAAACGCTACGTTGTAGGGGATGCTTGTAGGATACGCCATACAAAAATTGCGGGAAATTTGAAAATTTTTCAGTGACTAGATGATTTTACAAATAGTGCAATGAAATTCTGCGCTCGCGCACGCGTGCACTCACATAGAGAGCTGATTTTTGTCAGCGAGTCTTAGTATTTCCATTGGTAATAAGATGGTATAATGCCAGAAACACAATCTCTTATACAGGCTGACTTGGGGGTCAAAGGTTCAGCCTCCCTTATTAAATATTCATGGAGTTCAGTTATTAGGATGTGTGCGTGTGTGTGTGTGTGTAAGGAATCTATACAGCTATATATATCACAAAATCCATGTTGACAGATCTCTTGAAACAAGATTAACGGAAATTAACTTAGAATAAAGCTACACAAATTCAGATGTTTCAAGAAATCCCTTTTCAATTGCCCTTTAAAGTACACGCACACACATTGATGCATACATACACACATACGCTGTCCAGCTATCCAGAATGTACTCGTACTCGCTAGCGCTCACCAGGGCAGTGAAATGGGCTATAATAATCGTAGAACGATGTTCTTTCTTTCTCAGTATTCATGTTGTCAAAGACAGATCAATGGTTGTCTTCATTCTTGTCTGTGACACTTGGAAGTATTTTATATCATTGATAGAGTATAAGATATGTAGTGTAAATTGCAGGGAGAGAGAGCGAGAAGGAGGCAGCGAGGTGGTAGTGTGTGCGTGTGTATGTACGTGTGCATTCCTCGCTTGGGCTGTGCCACCCGCTCGTGATTGGCCGGCGGGCCTGACGCATCATATGACGCCTACTCTTCATGACGTAGTCGTCTGTGATTGGAGGCCGCTGTCTTAGCTCGGTGGTGCGGGCATCCTTCCCGCGTGTCTCCTTAGAGCTTGGTATGTTGTGCTTGGTCCTAGACGTCCCTTGCAATCTGTCCCCAATCTAACCCTCTTTACCACTGTTTCTCTCTCTGAACTTCTTCTTTTCCATACTTCTTGTCTTTATTCAATTACTTATCCCTTCTGATTCTGCATACGACTTCCATAGTCGGCCAGTCGTATTACCAGCACCAGTTCTCACATATATGTTTTGCACTAGCTTTAGGGATTATTAGAGTCATAGTCACATGGTATCATAGTATTGGGGTGCTTCTAATTATTGGGTTGTTCTTTCCTACTATTTAATGCTAGACAGTGGAGGGTATCTTTGGTCGTTGTCTGAGTTAAGTATATGGCAAGTCAGAGCCTGTACGACTTCGATGGAGCTAGGTAGCCTGTAACCCTTGTGCATATTTTCCTTTGCGAGCGTAGCAGTATACAAGCGAAGGGCTTTTGCCTACTCTTGCTTGTATGCTTGCTACCTCATTTTGTTGACCTTTGTGGAGCGCCAGGGTAAGACCAGATACTTGAGATCTGGACTTACCAAGAGAGCCTCCTAGTCACTTAACGTAACATAAGGGAAATCTGTTCAAGGGGAGACAGTAGGCTACGAGCATGCTTGCGCTCTGCCTAGGCTCCTTGTACCTTTTATGCTGCTGCTAGACTTTATTAGTAAGAAAGACAGCATTGTGTTTATTAACTTTAACTGCGTATGCTTTAGCAATTATTCACATATTATTTTAGCCTAGGTTGATGCATGGCGCACAACCCAGTTTGGCTGTTACTTTGGCTAAGGAAGTACTGTTTTTGAGTGGCTGTTATTAGTGCTGTCACAGAGTTGTTGCACTCCCTTGTTTTATATATATGTATCCTACTTGTTGGAGTATTTAAGATACACGCTTTGGTGTCCTGCCCCTGCATTATTTCTGTTCTATATTCGACGAGCATCTTAGAGCATCAGACGTTTTCAGAAGATTCCATATCTGTTTGCTGTAGGACTAGACTTCCTGTGTTTTCATAGAGCATTGAAGAGTTTAGTGTTGAGTTCAGACTCACACTAAAGTTAACGTAAGCATATACTCCTTTATTAAATCTTGTTATAGTTTATTTAAGCATTGTTATTACTTGAGAGCATTTTATTAACGTAAAGTACTCCTGTTGTGAGTAGGCTTTGCCGTCACCGGAAAGCCTTTGTAGAAGTGCACTAAACCCAGTTAATTCATACCCCGTTATCCAGTAAATTAACTCTGGAGGGTTTAAGTGTTTTGTTCACCGGCTTAATAGTTCGAGGGTTTGGAATTAGCGTACCGTTGTTGCAGATATAGCCTATCTTCTAGTCCAATATTAAGTGCCCTTGTTTATTTCGTTGTGCCGGTCGTAACAACACACACAAATTGATATATAACACACACACACACACACACTCACTCACGTACACATACATATACCTCCCAGACATACATTCAAACACGCACACAGAACACAGCCCAATATTATAACGTAAATTGGATGTGTAGCACGTCCACTCACCAATACTCTGCAGTCTCTCTCTCTTCGCTGCAATGTTGCATCTCTCTCACTTTTCTACCGCTATTACAATAATCAGTGTTCTTCAGAGCTTTCTCAGTGTATACCACCCCTTCGTAAAGCATGTAGCACCCGTTTTGCAACACAATCCTATCCCTACTCTGTGCAACTCTCCAGCCCATGAATGAAACAGTATTCTCAATCATTCTTCTATTCAACTGCTGAGCTCTGGAACTCTCTCCGAGAATCAGTCATTCCCTCTGCCTATGACTTAAATTGTTACAAACTCTGTGTGTCGAGGCAGTTTGGCTCGAACGTCCCTTGATTTTGGCCCTGCCACTCTTTCAACTCTGGGGGAGGCACTCGCCACAGACAGTTCTGCATTTTTTCTCCCTCACTTACATAGAAACCAATATATATATATATATATATATATATATATATATATATATATATATATATATATATGTAATATATACGTGGTAATCCACTCATGAGTGAGGACATACATCCCTATCTTTGGAACCAGACACTCATATTTTAATACTGAAGATCTACGAAAGTAGAGAAATGCATTTATTCATATATTAACTGGCAATAAACGTCTGTGAGATTTTTTAAATTTAGCATTAACCGCTATTATATTTTAACCCTACAGTTCGAGCCGTCTAACAAGATACTCGGACTTCCTTTTTTCTTTCACTGGCATTTAACGGCTATGTTATTTAAAAAAAAATAACCTTAAGCATGTTATATTTTAAATGATATCAACATCTGTATTTTAAACCGTACAATTCAATTCGAGCCATCCAAAAGGATACTCGGATGTACGTGTTTTTGTAAATACTCTTACGATATTTTCTAGCATGTTCTGAAATGTAATAATAATTGACCGCATGTACAGTATATATCTTTAAAATTTGTACAGTGAACCTATCATTTTCTATACTTCTTTTGGTCTGGAAATATTTTTACTTATACTCGTGCCACAAGAATTTCTTTTTTGCATATTTTATAAATATATGTATATATATATATATATATAAACACTGAGATATATAAACACTGGGCTCTTTCTATTGGACTAGGTATGCGGCAACAAGCAACAACGGAAAACGCTAGATCCAACCCTTATCTATAAACCCAGGCAACAAACCACCCTAAACCGTCAAGAGTCCTGCCTGGACAACGAGGTATCCTATGACTCGGTTACAGGGTGCACGCACTATAGACTGCTGATAGTCAAGCAGGCTATATAAAAGATCACACAATTAAGTTGACTTAAAGCTTCAAGGAAAAGATAGATAACGGAATTAAATTGCAGAAACAATTTAATAACAAACTAGAAGAAAGTACATTTAACGTTACATTAATTAATACAACTAATCACCCCTGCGTGAAAGAAGGTGAAAGCAAACAGTCCTCAAAACATCGTACAGGTAGACAATATGTGGGTTTCTAAACTGCATGTGGCTACTGTAGGATCTGATGCTTAGCAAAGAAAGTACGTTACGGATTTAGAGAACTCTTAACTCATAAGCAGGAATAAATACTAGTGATAGGACCTACAGTGTATAATGGCATAGGTATAATTAAATAAAGGCAGCAACTCGCAACATAACCACATACAGGTGTGCTTCTCACTCTTAGTCAGGCAAGCCTGCTCGGACAGAGTCTCTAAGCCACACCCTGACTCACAATGCTCACAAAAACGGTAAACTGTGGCACAATAACAAGCATACAGAAATAATAAACCCCTAGCTGTTAATCTGCCAGGTGGCAGAGGTCTAGCTGGAAGGATAAAGGCTTCGGATACCCGGGCTGAGCCACCTGCTCTAGCCTAGGGACGTTCCCAAGTCTGTGCGCCAAATTACTCTAATTGAAAGGGTGCTCTCTTGAGAGACTCAGATCGCAAGTATCTGACTCTCTCCTGGCGACCCTAAAACAAAAGCAAGACGTGCTAGCGCAGTGCTGAGTGGACTAGGCAAGGGCCCTCACACAACACAACACTAGACACACAGGGACACAGACAAGAAAATGCCCCCAGACTCCCACGGGTATCCTAGTAAAGTCGTGCGGGTCCACAGGACTCGCACCAGCAGACTTTACTTAAAGGATCGCAAAAAGCCTCCCCTCCGGTCTAGCCCCTGCTAACCTGACACAAGAGAACACACTAGCAAGCATGAAACCACCAAATATGAGACAACAAAAAAGCTTCCTAGGTCTCATTAACAATTACATCTCTGCATAAGGCCCAAAATCCTATCTAGTTATCTGAGAGCTCGTCGTTATACAATAATAGATATAAGGTCTATCAAGGGGATGGGATAATTAAATAGATTGGTGAAGTAGTGGAAGGAAGATATACAAAGTAAGAGAGAAAGTTTCTAAGAGGGGTTGAGAGGGATAGATATCAAGGGGGTCCGAAGGGTACGACAGTGAGGTGAGCTCTGAGTCTTGAATCTGTCTGGACCCCACCCTAGGCATGCAGAATACATCCCAGGCTTGGCAACACTCAACACAGTTGCCGGGTCAAAATCCTCTACCCCGTGCATGAGTCGAAACTAAGCCTAACGTTGCGAACCTCTGTGGGGTGGAAGTGGAGTGGTTGCATTGAGGCAGTTGGACAAAATTCAAAATAAAGCTATTAGATTAATCAATAACCCTGCAATCACACAGGACCTTCCTACATTATCTATACGAAGAAACGTTGCATCCCTTGCATTATTCTACAGATATTTTCACAGCAATTGTTCCGAGGAACTTGCTTCAATTGTGCCGCCTCTCCACATCTTTCCCCGTAGAACTAGGGCAGCTGAGAGCGCCCATGAATTTACACTTTCTCCTCCACAATGCAGGACTTCTGCTTATCAGAATTAATTTATCCCCAGAGCTACTACTCTTTGGAATTCACTTCCCTCGAATTGCTTTCCACAAACTTACAATCTACAAATGTTTAAATCCAGTTGTTACAAACATTTTATGAATGGAGGATGCCTTTAGGCACATGGACCTTTTTGTTTTATCTGTGTTTTTCCTTCCTCAGTTCATTGTCTCTTAAAAAAAAAAAAAAAAAAAGAACAAATGCATGTGGCACATCAGGATCGTCCCAAGCTAGACTCTCCACGCGAAGCAACGTCCCCCAGCCGGTCTCTCTCTCCGCTCGTCTCCTCCCACTCTCACTAAACTTACATCTTATATATTATAATGAAACAATCAACTATCGAGAATAAAATATACTAAGATGCGTTGGTTAAGAATAAGGGCAGCTACAAGCTGTGAAACAACATAAGAATATCCAGACATTAGTTACATTGTCGTAGGATATATACTAAGGAAAAGCCGGCCGGCCGGCTACCGCCAACCGGTTTCTAAACGGCTGGGCAGCCGACGCGCGCGCATGCCCGCACGTGGCTACTATGCAGAAGCGTCACACCTCCCCCAAGATATAAGACCCTTGACTAAGTTCTTCATATCTAACAGAAAGCTTCTCATAGTACCACACACTGTTGCGACACAAGGCACTATATATAAAAAAAATAAAGACTGTTGCGCTCCACCGAGCAAGTTCAACTAACTTAGCGACAATAAGCAAAAACATTCAACTTAGATATTGCTACAACATCTTATACAAAATTCTACACGTTATAAAAAATAAAGAGTTTTGATAAGGTTTTTTGCTTTTTAATTTTTTTTTCGGCTGAACTACAGTGACAGCCTATTTTCCTCCACACTCAACCCTCAATCCTGTGGCAGTCTAACCAACATCATCCACCCTTGATAGACAATCCGCTATCACGTTATCAGAACCGGCAATATGGCGTATGTCCAGATTATACTCCTGAAGCATGAGTGACCACCTGGTCAGCCTCATATTCCGGTTATGAAACTGATTCAAGAATTTCAGAGGGTGATGATCGGTATAAACCACTACGACTGGTCCGAAAGCAGGAACATATACATCGAAGTGCCTGAGCGCCAGCACTATCGCCAGGAGTTTCTTTTCAATTACAGAGTAATTCCTTTATGCACTATTGAATTTTTTACTGTAAAAACTCACTGGATGTTCGATACCTTCATCATCTGTCTGTAACAAGACAGCCCCAGCCCCTACGCCACTGGCATCAGTCGCCAGCTGAAAAGGTTTGCAGAAGTCCGGGGCCCTGAGTATGGGGTGGGTACATAACAGGTGTTTTCACCAAGGAAAACGCCTCTGCACACTCAGGAGACCACCGGAACTTCTTGTCCTTAGATAATAAGTCAGTTAAAAGTGCAAGTACAGTCGAATAGCCTTTGATGAAGCGATGATAATAGCCTATCATACCTAGAAACCGCATGATTTGTTTTTAGTCGTAGGCTGGGGAAACTGATCGATGGCTTTGATCTTTGTCTGTGGAGGGCACACCTGACCCATCCCCACCTCGAACCCCAGGTACAAAACTGTGGCTTTGACAAAATCGCACTTACCCAGGTTTACCACCAAACCTGCTTCATTCAGTTTCTTAAAAAGCTGTCCGATGTGAGCACAGTGACTGTTAAAATCATCGTCGTATATTATGACATCATCTAGGTACACCGTACAGTTGGGAATGTCGGCTACAATGTCGTTCATTAATTTCTGAAACGTTGCAGGGGCATTTTTCAGCCCGTATGGCATAACATGGCAACGATATGTGGCACCGTCCACCACAAACCAACACACCTCTCGCGCTCGCTCAGACAAGGGCACTTGCCAATAACCCTTAACAAGGTCTATCTTAGTGAGGAACTTGGCTTTTCCTATCTTATCCACACTGTCGTCCACGCGAGGGAGAGGGTAGGCATTTGTGGGGTTAAACCATTCAACCTGCGGAAATCTATACAAAACCGCACCTTGCCATCTGGTTTGGGCTGCAGTGTGACTGGGGAAGTCCACCTTACTGCACCCTCAGAAATCAGCCACGTTTCAGCATATAATCCAGCTCTTCCCTAAGTGCTGGTAATTTAATAGGGGAGACACGGTACGGCACTGATTTAAAGGGCGGGTGGTCCCCAACATCGACATCATGCACCACTTTAGTAGTGAGGCCAGGATGCTCCGCGAAAACAACTGGGTTTGAATCAAACAAGTGCTGCACAGCTACACGCTGTCGCTCAGGCAGGTGCAATATCAACTCGTGAGCCACTTGTCTAGGAATTCCCCGCCCACTGATCCGCGGAAACATGACAATCCCAATTATCCTCCCCCGCAGCTTGACTGTCCCTTCCTCCTTCTCCACCACGATCGCTGCAGATTAACACCGGGACAGTGAGAGGCTCGGAGGAGCGCCTCACATACTCTTTCATCAGATTTACATGGCAAAGTTGGTTCTTTTTCTTACGATCAGGAGTAGCTACTAAATAGTCGAGATCAGAAACCTTCCTTACAACCCGATACGGACCAGAATACTTGACAGACAAGGGGTGTCCCACCAGAGGCAGTAGTATCAGTACCTCCTGATCTACTTCAAACTCCCTCAGCTTCACCTTCTGGTCGTATCTGTCCTTCATCTGAGCTTGTGAACTCTTAAGGTTCCGACCTGCTACCTGCAGGCTCTGTAGCATTCTCTCACGGCTTTCAACAACATACTTTAGAAGCGAGCATGGCTTTGTGACTCCCTCCCAGATCTCCTTAACTATGTGGAGGGGCCCCCTGACCCTGTGTCCAAAAACCAACTCATTCGGGCTAAATCCCAAGCTCTCCCCAGGTACTTCTCTCGCAGCAAATAAAACGTTTGGGAGACCTAGATCCCAGTCCTTCCCATTTTCCATGCAATAACACCGCAACATACTCTTGAGAGTCGAGTGCCACCTTTCCAAAACTCCCTGACTCTCGGGATGGTAGGCAGATGACACCACAGACACTATCCCATGTTGCTGCATGGTCTGCTTAAACAGAGCAGAAGTAAAATTGGATCCCTGATCAGACTGGATTTCCTGAGGGTAGCCATAACGAGAGAAATAGACAAGCAGGTTTTTGACAACAGTCTTAGCCATCCCGTTACGCATGGGGTAAGCATCTGGATACCGTGTTGCTACATCCATTACAGTTAGTAAACATTTATTGCCGGCACTAGTGGGGGGCAATGGGCCAACCATATCGATAACTACTTTGCTGAAGGGCGGCCCAATGACAGGGATGGGTTGTAACGGGGCTCTCGGGATGACCTGATTGGGTTTCCCAACAACTTGACAAGTGTGACACTGTGACACCCATGACACGACACTCGCCTTTAACCCAGGCCACCAGAAAAGCTTGCTCAGAGCTGCCTCCGTCTTACATGCCCCCAGGTGCCCTGCCAAAGGCACATCATGAGCTAATCTCAATAAGCTCTCACGGCACACCCTCAGTACTACTAACTGGTCCACTAATCCTGACCCGCCATCCCACTTTTTCTTGGGATCCTGATGTCTCCGATACAAGATCCCCTCGGACAAGAAAAAATCACCAGGCTGCGCATCCCCATCGCTCTCCAGTTCGATAGCACCATTACCACATGCCCTGACTTCAGGATCTTCCAGCTGCAAGGAACATATATCAGCAGATGCGAGATTATCCAAGTTCATCTTAAATCATTTACTTCCACCTCCAATGTTCCTCTGAGCCATCCTTTCCTCACGCTGCGCATAACGATGCTGTCGCAGAGTCTCTTCCTGCCCTGCACCTTCACTAGCGGTGACAGGCCCCGGGGCATCTCCAGACTCTAACATAGGTGCCAATAATGAGTCACCAAGAAACACTGCAGGCTCAAAACTCTCCAATTGACCAACACTTCCCGTTTTCTTGTGACCTTTCCTCCGCGGCTTGATAGACTGAGGTGGTGGCTGCAAGGCTCCGGATGTCTGAGAACGCGTCACAACACACGCCATGGTTTGTATGCTACACTTCTCAACCCACTCCTGTTCCTCCCTACTAACGTCGGCCGCCTTCTCGGCAACGACCAAGGGTGAAACCTTAGAAGCAGGCACCGCAAAGTCGTTGCCGAGGAGGAGGTCGACGCCCCCAACAGGCAAGTTCTCTACAATTCCTACATCCAGCTCCTTCGCCACACCACCCACCTCCAGCTCCATCCGCACCAGCGGGTAGGACTTCGTAGCATTGATCCCCTGAACTACCACCACCTGAGCAGCGTTAATCGGTCTACCAGTAAAGTTCTTTAACCCGTGGAGCCCCAGCGACGCGTCTGACGCGTCGGCTATGTATGTAACGCACAGCCCCA
Organism: Lithodes maja; assembly: GCA_037953745.1. NCBI lineage: Eukaryota > Metazoa > Arthropoda > Malacostraca > Decapoda > Lithodidae > Lithodes > Lithodes maja. The sequence goes on from JBAKBP010001557.1 coordinate 86,349, forward strand.
GAGACGCGCCTAACGCGTCACCCTTATAGCTCCAGTCGTAAGTCTCAGAATGGTTCTAGATTTATATGGGAACTACTTTGTGATCCGGCGGACTACTTCCAAAACGTTTTGTCCATACGCACGCGCGCGCGGGGACGGGAGAGGGCACCCGCCTTCCCACACCTCATGGTCAGTTTACCGCGCACCCTCTCGAGTGAAACACCATGTCTCGACGTTATAGTGCCCGCCTTACCCGCCCCTGCAGTACAGAGGAGGTCATGGATATACTGTACGACACTGACAGCCCTGATAGTGACACTGACTCGGCATTGGACGAGTCTGGAGACGAGTATGCCCCCTCCCAAGCCGAAATAAGAGAGCTAGAGGAAGAGCTTGCTCAGATTCCTGTCAGGCGGCGTAGGCCGTCACAAAGACAGCAAGGGGCAAGTGCACCTCCCCGCCGCCCACTTCCCCAAGACCCCACTGAATCCTCATCAAGTGGGGAAGAGGTTGTTGTTGCAGATGAACCTGCTGACCCTCAAAATTACGTGCGTGTGCCTGGGGAAGAACGAAAGGGATTGAAGAGAAGAAGGGGCGAGTCTGGGAGTGAAGAGGAGGTACCCCCACAACCCCGCCTGCCTTCTCCCCCACCTCGCATAATCTCCCCACTCAAGAAAAATACCCCGGGGAGGTTCTATGGTCGTCATAAACCTAGTGACAAACAACAACGTGGTGATGGAGAAATGGCACAACGTGGTGCGAGACAAAGGCAGTCACGTGATCCAAAACGATCCCTCTTCCCTCCTGACCAAGAGCACGAGGGGGTGGATGAGTCACCACCACCACCACCACCACTACTACTACCAGACTCTCCGCCTCGCCATTCTTCCCCCCCACTATCACCTTCAGGCTCCATCCCGTACACCCCACCACGAATGTCTCCCTCACCTGAACAAGGCCCCTCCCGCGCCACTGCATTATCACCAGCCTCTCCACAACGCCCCGATCTGCCCCAACGCCCTGCAAGCAAACGACGTGGGCGTGTCATATCTCGCGGGCGTGCCACCCGCGGCCGAATGCAGAAGGTGAAGCAAATCAGACGCCCCAGCAACGACTCGAGCTCTAGATCTAGCTCTCGATCAAGTTCGAGGTCTAGCTCCAGACCCAGGTCCACCTCTCGCCCACGCCGCCCACGCTCCACCCGCACCCGCCCAACCCGCCCCGGTGCCCCTGACGATGACCCTGATGAGCCCGATGCCCCATCTAGCGACGACGAAGGCGCTGATAGGTGGGATTGGGTGGATGGGGAGAACTATCTACCAGGACAATACCACTTTTTGGGGGCAGCTGAGGCCGGCCCTACCATGCCCAATCGTGGACCTGACACCACAAGACTGGGTGTTTTTCTGCAGTTCTTCACTGACAACCTTGTCGGCTTGATTGTTGACCAGACGAACTGGTACAACTATTTTTTTATGGCAGGGAAGGTGCAGAAGACGAACTCGGCACGTCTCTCATGGGTGGATTTGTCTTCCGATGAGTTCTACGCATTCCTGGCACTGGTCATCCTGATGGGGGTCACCAAGAAGACGTCTCTCAGGAAGTACTGGTCATGTGATCCCCTCATCGCAACCCCCTTCTTTGGGAAAGTCATGAGCAGGAATAGATTCACGGCAATCATGGGAAACCTGCACTTTATTGATAGCCTGGCAAGCCACACCAGGAACCAGGAACGCCCCAGGAATACCAAAGACCCGATGGAGAGGATAAGACCTATATTTGAATACCTCAAAACTAAGTTTGCAGCCTCCTTCAAACCTCACCAAAAACTCATCATTGATGAGAGTCTGGTGCTGTGGAGGGGGAATATTAGCATCCGACAGTACATCCCCAGCAAGCGTCACCGTTATGGCCTGAAACTGTTCGTGATGTGCGACTGCAAAACCGGCTACATCCAGGACATCATCCTCTACATGGGCAAGGTCACTGAACTGGTGGAGGAGAGGACATATGGGATATCTGGGGCCGTTGTCATCACCATGTTGGAGGGATATTTGGACAGGGGCCACATCTTGTACCTCGACAACTGGTACACCAGCCCTTCCCTTGCCAAATTCCTGTACAGCAGAAACACTGGCGTCTGTGGCACCGTCAGGAGGAATCGTGTCTACATGCCAGAGCTACCCGAAAGGCGGGAGAAGGGCTCCATCATCCACCTCCAGGCAAATAATATCTTGATGCTCTCGTGGATGGACAATCGTGACGTCAATATCCTCACCAGTATCCACCTGCCCCGCTTAGAGGACACCAAACGCCGTGACAGAGCCACAGGTGAGGCGGTCAAAAAACCAGTTGCAATCATTGACTACAACATCAACATGCGGCTGGTTGACAAGTCTGACTCTGTCATATCGTCGGTCGAGTGTGCCAGGAAGACGATGAGGTGGTATAAAAAACTATTTTTCCACCTACTCGACCTCACCCTCTACAACTGCCACATCCAATATCATGAAATAACAGGTGAAGTTGAGACGATGGAGTCGTACTGCATCGAACTTGCACGGGAGCTTCTGTTCTTCTTCAGGGAAGGTCCACGCCGCCAGCAACGTCCCGCAGCTCGTTTTCAAGCACCAGAAGGCCCCGCCAGACTGACACAACGCCACTTTTGCGATTTTGTCCCGCCAACCGAAGCAACATCCAACCCACGCAGACGGTGTCATGTGTGTCGCAACACAGGCAGACGCTCACCAAAACGGACAGACACCCGGACGATATGTGCAGAATGTGATGTGGGACTGTGTTTTCCCACCTGCTTCAGGGATTATCACACCCTCGAGCACTTCTAAGTGTTGAAAGTGTTCAAAGACTGCGATAAAAGACGCTATAATGTAATACTAACAGTGTACAGTATATAAAAGACGCAAAAAGTGAATATAAAACAGTGTGTATATATATATATATAATTTACAAGTTCAAAGTACCGAACAATATAAAACACTAAGTAAATTCTAAACTTATAAAAGTGTGTGCAAATAATTATAAGAGTACGAGACAATAAGTGCGTAAAACAACGTATATACACCTCATAATCTTAGGTAAAACAATGAACAACTACAAATAATTCAATGAAAAGGAGAGACAGAGTGACCTTGAGTGAAAGTGACAGCCAGACAGAGAAAGAAAGAGGGAAGGGTGCTGTGGAATGTGGGTCACTCGGTCCGCTGTCTGGCCGTGTGTTCGTACGTGCATTTTGTTATTGTCCTGAGCAAAGATGGCCGCCCAAGATGGCCGCCATCACCATGGCAACGGGGACGCTAACACTCGTGCGCACTTGTAATACTTGAATGAAGTCACTTATCACACTACAACTTCAGTTATATTGACATTATGTGATATACAAAGACATTCTATGAACTCTGAAGTGCACTTTATGTCCGAGAGGTGCAAAATAAGTCATGCTGCCTGGCAGCTGGCAACTGGCTGCTGGCGCGGGAGATTTGAAATGGCGCTAAGGCTCCTCTGAGGCTGGGGACCCCCACTACCTCCCAGGACCCCCAAATGGCCTAGGTAAGTACTTTTTTCACATTTCTTCATGTCTATCATTATTTTTTAACACATTCTGATATATTTATAAAAAAAAAAAAAATTGGAAAATTGCCCGGGTTCTGGTGCGCAAAAATATTAAAACCGGCCGGGGCTGTACGGGTTAACAAGGTCTGAGAAGCCCCCGTATCACGCAATAGCTTAACTCCTCGCCTTTCGCCAGCCCACCTCACAAAACCATGCCCTCTATGACCCCCAAAGATGTCGCGGACAGGGTTTGAGCCTTCCGGACTCTTGAACACAGGCTGTGTCCCAACCTCTGACGAACTACCCTTGGCAAACTCAGAAGATATAGGCGACACCCCTATGCTGCAGGCCAATGACACAACCTTGTTTGGTGGCTTGTTCGGACAAGCATTTGCAAAGTGACCCTCCTTGTGACATGCAAAGCACTCTTTACTCTTTGGTTTCCCTTGGGAGTGGGAGGTACCATTAGACTTCTTATACGGGATGGTATTTGGTTTATGTTCAGTTTTATTGTCAGTGCTACATGGTTTTGTGTATTTATGTGTATCAAAATTCTTGGGAGGGGGAGGGGTACGATCCTTTGCACCCGACTCACTCCTAACTGCTGCTTCGCACCCTCGAATTAATGACTGTCGGCGGTCAGCCATTTCTGCTGCCTCCTGGAGAGTTCTAGGATTTTTTTCCTTTATATTTAATGTTAAGTCCCCGCCGGTGCACTTAAAGAACTGCTCCAAGAGAACCAGCTCACTCAACTCCTCAAAAGTAGCTGCCCTCTCAGAACGCAGCCAATGTCGTAGTGCATCAGACAAGTCCCGGGCGTGTTCTAGGAAGGTACTATCCTTGCCCTTAGTAACACCCCGAAACTTCAAGCGGTAAGTTTCTCGTTGTAACTCATAGGCCCGTAGCACAGCCTTCTTTAGCTCATCATAAACTACACAGGACTCTAAAGGTAGTGCATCATACGCTTTTAGCCCCTTTCCTAGGAGTCTTGATGAAACTAATGCTGCCCACTTTTCCTGAGGCCACTGGTGTTCCTGACACTTCTTCTCAAATCGCATAAAAAACTCAGTCACACATGATTCATCGAACACAGGAACTAGTTTAAGCAGGTGCGACAATGATTGGTCCCGATGTCTGTTACCTCCCCCAATATTTCGCCCTGTTACCTCCACTCGAGATCTCTCCAGCTCCCTGTCAGCCCGATACCTAGTAGACTCTGCCTGCAGTTCAGCCTCTCGTATAGCTGTTCTCTCTGCGGCCTCAGCCTGAGCTCTAGCAACCTCATCCTGCACACTAGCCTGTCTCTCGGCAGCCTCAACCGAGCTCTAGCCTGTCTTTTGGTAGCCTCAACCTTGGCCATCTCAAGCCGAAACAACAAATCTGGAGTCAACCCTTGAGGAGGGGAAGGTGCATTTAATGGAGAGGGTCCCTGTGATTGAATTCCACGCTGCCATTGACCATCAACTTGGGGGTATGTACTAAATTCAGGCACCCTGACGTTTGATACGGGGGTAGAGTGGAGGGGGGGCTGGGGACCGGGGCCCCCAGTCACCTCTCCACCCAGGTCTCTCCCTTCTAAACCCAATATCAAAGTCCTCAGCTGGTCTTTCCTCATGCCACTTAAACCCTGGTGACCCTGAAAACCTGCCACACACTTTAAGCCATACTTATTCAGCTTCAACACCCTGGCAGCGGTAAGGGGCACCTCTAAAAATCTTCTAGCACCCTCCTCGCTATCGACTAGCCACTCCACAGGTCTTTCTCCCTCTGAGCCCGTATCGTGACCTGACCCATCACTGTGTTCTGATGTATTAGACATGTTTGTGTACTGCAGTAATTATCACGGTTATAGAATGTGCCTTATCTCCTATGCAAGTAGGTATATACTAATGTTATTTAAATTCTTTAATGTGTTATATTGGTTGCTCCCAAAAAAAAATCTCTATGTCCAATGTATTCCTCTAATCATAAGGAAGCTCAAAACAAATGACCACTATATTCCTCTGTTCAGTAAATCCTATGCAAGGTCGCCATTTGTTATGTCCTGGGATATATAAACACTGGGCTCTTTCTATTGGACTAGGTATGCGGCAACAAGCAACAACGGAAAACGCTAGATCCAACCCTTATCTATAAACCCAGGCAACAAACCACCCTAAACCGTCAAGAGTCCTGCCTGGACAACGAGGTATCCTATGACTCGGTTACAGGGTGCACGCACTATAGACTGCTGATAGTCAAGCAGGCTATATTAAAGATCACACAATTAAGTTGACTTAAAGCTTCAAGGAAAAGATAGATAACGGAATTAAATTGCAGAAACAATTTAATAACAAACTAGAAGAAAGTACATTTAACGTTACGTTAATTAATACAACTAATCACCCCTGCGTGAAAGAAGGTGAAAGCAAACAGTCCTCAAAACATCGTACAGGTAGACAAGATGCGGGTTTCTAAACTGCATGTGGCTACTGTAGGATCTGATGCTTAGCAAAGAAAGTACGTTACGGATTTAGAGAACTCTTAACTCATAAGCAGGAATAAATACTAGTGATAGGCCATACAGTGTATAATGGCATAGGTATAATTAAATAAAGGCAGCAACTCGCAACATAACCACAGTCAAGGAAATGGGTGCAAGAATTGCTCACAAGGTGATACAAGCATGAAACTTCCCGGAAATGTTCACAAGGACCTACTTTACAATTTCAGAGCAGGAGCCACCGATATTTCTGTATTGCATAGCAACGGTTGCTAGGCGAAGCATTTTCCTTAGCAACCGGCAGCAACGATGCAGTTTCTGAAATACTATGAAGTGTTATGACTTTGTACTTTTATTTATTTTCCTATATTCACTCCTAAAATGGTTCAAAAGATGTATAAATGCATATACAGTATATCTATATAATAGAGTGAATGTCAGCACACAACCAGGGCACACTGGTGACATCACTGCTGTGTAACTCAGCATGGGGTTCAGTGCCAGCTGATCTAGATATACTAGTACTTTAATAAGTACTAGTATATCTAGATCAGTGTCCCAAATGCTATCTAACAGCCCAAATCCACTAGCTACTAAACTGTAGTTTGTAGTTGGTAGATGTAGTTAGATAGCCGCGCCTGAATTGACAGGATGTGCCAGCGCGGGAGAGCCGAGCCAAGGGTAACAGGGCTTAAGAATTACCCGGAAGGTGTACAGATCGCACGGGACTTAAATGGCACTGGATGAACGATCGGGCTAGGTGTAGGGAAACTGAACCTAGTTGTATCCCATAAAGGAATGTGTGCAACAGATGTATTTGATAAAGGTGGTAAAAGGATAAACCCTCGGCCTTAATCATATTTTGTTTCCAGTTTCAGCAAGTTTGATATATTTGATCTGCGCACAGTGATAGTCAAGACGTACTGAATATTCACAGAAATGGCCAGTGCCTCATCTTCATCAGTTCAAGCAACTGATTGGACTATCTGTGTTTTTTGTCAACTGGACACCAAAGAGTCTCTCATATCACCAACTGACAGAGGCTATGAAACCATAGTAGACAACATCACACAGTTTAGTAACCTTGACTCAATGCCAATCAAAATCAATCTGGCACGACTTGACCATGGGAATGGTATTCAATTAACATTGAAAGAACAGAATGCAAAGTGGCACAAATCTTGTTATCAGAAGTTTTCACATACCAAACTGGAACGCGCAAAACGAAAGCACAAGTCTGAGGAAGATGGGACTGCTTCAAAACGAATTTTCACACGTAGCACTAGCAGTGGTGGTGATACTGCCTCAAGTGGAACAGTTGGCAGCAATTGTCCCAAATGCTTCTTTTGTTCCCAGCAGCAAACAAAGGAGAACCTCCGCGAAGTCTGTACATTTCAACTAGATTTTCGTGTGAGGAAATGCGCACATGATCTACAAGATGAAAATCTTCTTGCAAAATTAAGTGCAGGAGACCTTATTGCCCAGGAGGCAAAGTATCATGCAAACTGCCTTACAAACCTGTACAATAGAGCACGTGCAAACGTATCACAGGATCAGGATGCCTCAGATGACCAGACATGTAAAGGAATTGCTTTGGCTCAGCTGATTTCCTACATTGAGGAGAAGAGGCAAGATGAGGATGTGAAGGTGTTCAGACTTGCAGATCTTGTGAAGCTCTACACTGACAGGCTAAATCAACTTGGAGTGAATGTTACTGCACGAGTAAACAGTAAGCATCTGAAAGACCGCATTCTCATGCATCTCCCATGGATGAAAGCTTACAAAGAAGGACGAGATGTGTTCATGGCTTGTGAAGAAGATGTTGGCTCTATTCTCCGAGAAGGATACCAGACTGATCGAGACGAGCAGAGTGTCATGATGACCCAAATTGCTGAAATGATCCGACAGGACATCTTCGCACACAAAATAACATTCTCTGGATCGTTTGGCCATAACAGCCAAGTGGAGTCTGTTCCACGGTCCCTTTTGTCACTGGTCAGCATGCTTATCAATGGTTCAAACATCACAGATCAAACATCCAACACAACTATCAGCCAACCAATACTATTCATTGCTCAGCTGTTGATGTACAACAGCATCAAGAGACGCAGGGATTCTGTGAGGCAGTGGCAGGACCAGAACTTGTCAGAGTAATTTCTGAGTTTGAAGCGACCATGGTAGGGAAACAACACAGTTCTGGGCAAAGAAACCATCATGAACAAACCCGGTCAACCCAGAAGTTGTTTGCTGGACAGGTTCAAGCGGTAGTTAGTGTAATGGAGGACATGGGGAGCCCATTTGAGGAGGAAGGGCAGGACCTTCTCAGACTCCATACAAAGGACATCATGGATGAGCAGTCAGTCGAGTGTCTAACCACTCTCGCATCAAAGGGTCAGGAGCAGTATGCAACATTTGTGGAAGAGCGGCTCAGAACAAATACTAAGCCAATCACAGCAACAATTACCAGGAACAAGGTGGTACTGTTCAATGTCCAAGGCAAACGATCAAACAAATCAGGGGACAAAGTCAGTCTCCTCAAAAGTGAATCTTCGCTGTTTGCAAGTCTTTATGTTGCATGTCAGACAAGGAAAGGTGACTTGAACAATTTCTTCAATCATGAAAACCTCCCATTTCCTCCATCTCTGTCTGCCTATGGGCAGCTACGTCCAGGGAAGAAGTCTGATCTCATAGAATGTCTTGAAAAGAAAGTAGGGTCATCAAATGATGTGACACCAGAGACTGAAGTGCGAATCATGGATGGTGCGGCACTTGTTCACTTTCTTAGACCTGAGGGCTGCAAGACATTTGGAGACTATGCTGCCAAGGTCTTTCTTCCATACATAAACAATGCTCAAAGTCAGGCTCTGAGAGTGGATGTTGTCTGGGACCAGTACTTCGATAACAGCCTCAAGTCACAGACAAGAGAACAACGTGTCACTGGTCCTATTCAGCGCAGACGAGTTGGGGCGTCTAGCCCAACACCAAAGAACTGGCAGCAGTTCCTTTGCTTGGCCAACAACAAGACAGACCTGTTTACATTCCTGAACAAGGAACTGCAGGAAAATGCATCAGGAGACCAGACTCTCATTGTTACTGATGGTGCCAATGTGCTATGCTTACCTACACGAGACACCAGCAACATTGCTCCCTGCAACCATGAGGAGGCAGACTCGAGGATCATGGTGCATGTCAGTGATGCTGTTATGCAGGGCTTCCACAAGATCCTTGTTCGAACTGTGGATAGAACTCTGGATTGCCTTTGGTTGTGGAAAGGACTTTAGGTACATCCCAGCTCATGAAATATGTGCTTCACTTGGCACAGAAAGATCCTTGGCACTGCCTGTGTTCCATGCTTATACAGGTTGTGATACCGTGTCCCATCTGGTCCAGGTGGGAAAGAAGACTGCATGGAAAGTGTGGGAGGCACATGATGAATTTACTGCAACATTCTATGAGCTGCACAATGCACCTGAACAAATTGGTGAAGCGACTGAGGCTTCTCTGGAGTACTTCACCATTCGACTCTATGACAGGACAGCAACTTCTCGTTCCATCAATGAAGTCAGAAAGAATCTGTTCATCCACAAAGGACGTCATATATCATGTCTACATCCAACGAAGGCTGCTCTACAGCAACACATGAAGAGGGCAGTACTACAAGGTGGGCACCACTGGGGCTGCACCACGGTGCCAGAACGACAGTTGCCCTCTCCAAGTGAGTGGGGATGGACTTGCCCAGAAAAGAGGAGGCCTCTGTGGTCTAACTTGCCCGAAGCCAGTGCAACCTGCCCAGAACTACTGAAGTGTTCTTGCCGAGGAGGATGCACAGACTGCAAATGTGTTGATGCGCATCTAAAATGCACAGCCTACTGCAAATGCAAACGTGACTGTGACAACAGTGTCTGAAGCTTTAGGAGTGGCATTTTTATAGCCTGACTTGCCCTAAATTGGATTTTATGCCACATAATTCTTGTATAATTATGATCTCCAAATGCAATGCTACATGTTTTTTAGAACAAGGAGTTGAGAAAAAACCATAGCACCTCACAGTTTTCCAGAAACTGCATTGTTGCTGCCGGTTGCTAAGGAAAATTATTTGCCTAGCAACCGTTGCTATGCAACACTGAAATCTCGGTGGATCCTGCCCTGAAATTGTAAAATAGGTCTTTGTGAACTATTGTGGAAAGTTTTATGCTTGTATCACCTTGTGAGCAATTCTTGTCCTATTTAGTACCGATTGCCCTCACCACACCCTGACTCACAATGCTCACAAAAACGGTAAACTGTGGCACAATAACAAGCATACAGAAATAATAAACCCCTAGCTCTTAATCTGCCAGGTGGCAGAGGTCTAGCTGGAAGGATATAGGCTTCGGATACCCGGGCTGAGCCACCTGCTCTAGCCTAGGGACTAGGGACGTTCCCAAGTATGTGCGCCAAATTACTCTAATTGAAAGGGTGCTCTCTTGAGAGACTCAGATCGCAAGTATCTGACTCTCTCCTGGCGACCCTAAAACAAAAGCAAGACGTGCTAGCGCAGTGCTGAGTGGACTAGGCAAGGGCCCTCACACAACACAACACTAGACACACAGGGACACAGACAAGAAAATGCCCCCAGACTCCCACAGGTATCCTAGTAAAGTTGTGCGGGTCCACAGGACTCGCACCAGCAGACTTTACTTAAAGGATCGCAAAAAGCCTCCCCTCCGGTCTAGCCCCTGCTAACCTGACAAAAGAACACACTAGCAAGCATGAAACCACCAAATATGAGACAACAAAAAAGCTTCCTAGGTCTCATTTACAGTTACATCTCTGCATAAGGCCCAAAATCCTATCTAGTTATCTGAGAGCTCGTCGTTAATACAATAATAGATATAAGGTCTATCAAGGGGATGGGATAATTAAATAGATTGGTGAAGTAGTGGAAGGAAGGTATACAAAGTAAGAGAGAAAGTTTCTAAGTGGGGTTGAGAGGGATAGATATCAAGGGGGTCCGAAGGGTACGACAGTGAGGTGAGCTCTGAGTCTTGAATCTGTCTGGACCCTGCCCTAGGCATGCAGAATACATCCCAGGCTTGGCAACACTCAACACAGTTGCCGGGTCAAAATCGTCTACCCCGTGCATGAGTCGAAACTAAGCCTAACGTTGCGAACAAATGCATGTGGCATATCAGGCTCGTCCCAAGCTAGACTCTCCGCGAGAAGCAACGTCCCCCAGCCGGTCTCTCACTCCCGCTCGTCTCCTCCCACTCTCACTAAACTTACATCTTATATATTATAATGAAACAATCAACTATCGAGAATAAAATATACTAAGATGCGTTGGTTAAGAATAAGGGCAGCTACAAGCTGTGAAACAACATAAGAATATCCCAGACATTAGTTACATTGTCGTAGGATATATACTAAGGAAAAGCCGGCCGGCCGACTGCCGCCAGCCGGTTTCTAAACGGCTGGGCAGCCGACGCGCGCGCATGCCCGCACGTGGCTACTATGCAGAAGCGTCACAATATATATATATATAATCTTGTTCCAGATTTACAGTCGTCAACAACAGGAAATTTGAAATGCGTAGGATTAAAAATGCGACAAGTTATGGAGATGATCTTCGGAATTGTCCTGGCTTCCACTTGAGCCATGGCATCAAGCCAAGGGTATAACTAGGCATTCAAATTACTTCTTACGAATTATACAATGATATTCATCTTGTTTTGTCAACACGGTATATTATGCGGATACTCAGTTAAGTAGGATTAATTATCTTTAATGGCACACACACACATACATACATGCACACACACATACACACATAAAACTACCTTAGCAGCTATGCAGACAATATGCCAGCGAAAGGTCATTAAACACGAAATGTAGCTGAGAGAGAGAGAGAGAGAGAGAGAGAGAGAGAGAGAGAGAGAGAGAGAGAGAGAGAGAGAGAGAAACATGCATACCTCTGGCATATTTTATGGTATTTCTTTGTGTCTTGCATTTCTTACCATGTTACCAGGGACCATCTCATGGTCTCTATATTTTGTAGTGTCTCTCTCTCTCTCTGTCTATATATTGGAGATTATGGCTGTCTATCCATGTATACAATTATCTCTCTAATCTGTTCTACCTCTCTTCTATTATCTCTTATCTATCTGACTAACCGAAAACCCAATGGTCTGAATACCGCCACACTCCTACCGTCAACCTCTCTGGTACCAAAGATGCTTAACCATGACATTCCTTTCACTGTGATTTCTGTAACTTCCCTCCCCCCCCCCCCCCAATACCCGCCATTTTCCGCCCCCTTCCGACCAGTTTCTATGGTTTATTTTCTTCATTTTAACCGTTTTATCTTTCTCTCTATCTCTGCGAATAATCTTTGCTTATTAAAAATCTGTAATAAATTGTTCCTTATTTGTACCGGTATTTAGTTATTTGTTCGAGTATGTTTGTACATAATATGTTCATGTTTGTTTGTTACGTTCTTTGATAATGGCATTAGCTACGAGTGTGTCTTATAGATCTATCAATAATTATAACCATGTTTCATGTTTCATGTTAGGAATGAAGAGATACATAGGAGAGTGGGGCAGCAGGAACATTTGTCAGCCAGAGTGGACAGAAAGGTGCTGAGCTGGTATGGTCATGTTGAACGAATGGAAGATGAAAGGCTTACAAAGAGATTATGTGAGTAAAAAACAAGGGGAGATAGAAGGGCAGGAAGACCCTCGTTGAGATGGAGAGACTGTGTAAGGCAAGCTTTGGATGATAGAGGAATGACTAGATCAGGCAAGAGCAGTGGTAATAAACAGAAATGAATGGAGAATGCTTGTGAATAGATGAGTGAACACGTGGTCATTTGGGAGAAGGGGTCAGGCGCAAGTTGGATTAGATAATAGGGCTCTTGGCCCTGGGAGACAGTTAATATGAAGGGTGCGCCTGGAAGTGTGTTGGGCGGGCTTGTGGTGGTAGGGCTTCGCTGCATGTCTGCCTGCCCAGATCAGAACCTCTCCGGGTGGTCGGGACCGGGGGAGTGCTGGAGGGACCTTGGTGACCCTGGTCTTTGGGTCTTCTCCTGAATGACCTTGATATGTGTGAATTTGTCTTTTGTTTTTGGGTGTTCGTTGTTTTCTGTTGTGTTTTGTGTTGTCCCTGTTCTTGTTCTGTCTTGAGTCGCCCCCCCCCCCCCCCACCAATAAAAAACAAAAAAATAATAATAAGACAATAAAATACAATACAGTACAATACAAAAATAGGAAAAGTGGGGATTGGACCTGAGTAAATAGATAGATAGATGCTTCAGTTTCTATCTTTTCTTCATGATTTACATGCGTCTGTCCGACCAGTTCCATAAAGTTATTTTGCATTAGTTTTTACTGTCAAGAATCCATTTCTTCAAAACATGTTATTTTTATATCGTACTGTAATGTCTTTCGCGTATTATTGTTTGTGTCTTTCATATAAACTCTTTGTTTGCGTTGTGTTGTTAATTGTTTCTTTTCTAATTGCGTTTCGTTTACAAGAATTCCTTTACTTTCTTATCTTTTTGTTGGATTTTTTTCTTGGGCATTTTTGAATGTTTCATTCTAATACATTTTTGCGTCCTTGTATTTTTCCTTTCTTTTTCTAAACGCCCCCGCGCAGTTTTCATTGTCTTCGTTGGTAAGCATCCAGTTTCCTTTTCAAAAATACTGCTGGATGTTTGTGTTAGTACTTATCTCTCTCTCTCTCTCTCTCTCTCTCTCTCTCTCTCTCTCTCTCTCTCTCTCTCTCTCTCTCTACCCTCCCCCCCCCCTCCCCCCCCGGACCTGATACAATCTCATCTAGAGTTCTAAAGGAAGCTAAGGATGAGCTCTCCAAACCACTGACATTGCTATTCAATAAATGCTTGCAGTCTGGAACTATGCCTGATCAGTGGAAGCTAGCTAACATAACACCGATTTTTTTAAAAAGGCAGCAAATCCCTATCCAGTAACTATCGTCCAATTAGCTTAACCTCAGTTGTATGTAAAATGCAAGGAACGCTCATAAGAGACAGACTCGTAAATCACTTAGAGGAAAATAACATACTTAAAGATACTCAACACGTCTTTCGTAGCAAACGTTCCTGTTTAACAAATCTCTTAAACTTCTTCCACGATATCCTCAACCTCTATGATGAGAGTAAAGCTGTAGATATTATATACCTTGATTTTCAAAAGGCCTTTGACAAAGTTCCCCACAAACGTTTACTGCTAAAACTAAAAGCGCATGGAATACAAGACGGCGTGTTGAAATGGATAGAAAATTGGCTCCGCGACAGAAAGCAAAGAGTAGTCATAAACGGTAAGGCATATAAATGGACCAATGTAAGTAGCGGGGTACCCCAGGGATCGGTACTAGGTCCAATCCTCTTTCTAATTTACATCAACGACATAGATGAGGGTCTTACCTGTACAATCTCAAAATTTGCTGACGATACAAAAATTGCAAATAGCTCTCAAAAGAACAAGTTGACAATATGCAACACAATCTAGATAAGTTGTCACGTTGGGCCCAAATTTGGCAAATGAGTTTCAATGCGGTTAAATGTAAAGTACTATATATCGGATACCAAAATGAGAAAGCAAACTATTCAATGAATGGCACTCAGCTTAAGAATGTAAACAGAGAAACCGATCTGGGAGTAACATTATCGAGTAACGTAAAACCGAGTCAACAATGTTCAGAAGTTGTTAAGAAAGCAAACAAAATAATTGGCTTTATAGGCAGGTCATTTGAGCATAAATCCAAAGAAGTTATCCTAACCCTTTTTTACAATTCCTTTGTCCGCCCTCTTCTGGAATACTGCGTTCAATCCTGGTGCCCTTATTACCAAAAAAATATAGACAAGCTAGAATGAGTTCAACGTAGAGTTACCAAAATGATACCTAGCCTAAAGAACAAACCATACGAGGAGCATCTTAGAGAATTACATTTATTTCCTTTAACCCAGGGCAGATTAGGAGGCAACTAAATTCAAGTGTTCAAAATCATCAAAGGCATCGACAATATGAACTGTAGTAAGTACTTCACAATCGACAAATCTAAATACACGCGGGGAAACGGTTGCAAAATTATCGGTAAATCTTTTAACTCACACGAATCTAAGAATTTCTTCTTCAATCGAGTTGTCAACTTGTGGAATGGGCTTCGCCGAGAGGTTATATACTGCAGCACCGTTGATTCATTTAAACTTCGCCTAGACAAATATCTTGCATCAAACTTGCGACTGACTGCGTTTGTAAATGAATAACTTTATTATATCCCCCCCTCAGTTACTAACCCATCTGTCCCCTACTAACTTCCTAATCCTGCCACAGACATTAGTTCCAGGGCAGTAGTTCCCTTTCCAATGTTCCCCTACCCACTCTCAACCACTGTTTGGACAATTGATGCTCAGTGTTTTGGAGGAAAAGCAGCCTAGAAGGGTCACCAGACTTGTTGTTGCTTGATTTCCTTTGTACTCTCTTTGACTTTGGTGTCAAGAAAACCATAAAGACTTATAACGACAATAGTACAATATAATACACTACTCTGGCTTCATGCCGAGGAAAATAATATATTCTGCAATATGGATGTGAATTCCGTACACTTCGGCAGGGAATATGTATAATAGTATAGTGGGATTTCCTAAAAAAGGCCCTCTATAAGAATCAAGGAGCATTTTTGGGTAAAATTTGGGAACCAGACTTTTTAGCATAATTCAGGCATGCCGAATTCGATAAACCCGGTTCCCAAGCGAAATTTTGAGTTTTGACCGTCTAATTTGCATAAACAAAATGGCCGCCAAATTGGCAATTTTTGACACTTCTTGAACCATTTTCTCCAATATCTCTCTAACTAGGCAAGCAAATATCACAAGTTAAGCATCTATACCTATGTTTTGAGGGTCAGGGAATGTCACTGAGGCATTTTTAAAGGAATCAGTAATAAGCCTAGACTTTAATATACACATTAGCGGCTGTCATTAGAGAAAAATCAATGGTTCCCAACTTTACCCCAAGATACTCCTTGATGCTTATGCAGGCAAAACAGGGCAATATCTGTCACTCACCTGAACTATTTATTGGAGTAGACCATATTCATGCAATACAAGGAGTTTGATCATCACTCTGTTGCTGACATGCACACATTGCTGTGCATCGTAACCCGGATTTGCGGCATTTGCACCGACGCGTCCTGCATTATTTCTGGCAGGCACATGAAATAATTTCCAGGCAACTTTGTGGGATCGGACTCAATGACATCAGAATGAGTTGTAGTCCTGAATTGCCATGTTTCCATCCCATGTCTGTGGGTGCAGGAAGCTCAAGTACAGCACAGTGAGCATTTCTCCAAATCATTGCTTGATAGTGTACTCGCATCAAATGGAAGCGGAGAGCATCACGTGTTGGTGGCATTGCTTCTGGTTTGGCAGTCTTTGAGAACAGTATATGCCTTGCTGCATCAACAGAGTCTGTTTTGTGCACATCATATATTCTGCAGACAAACGTTTCTGAAGATCGAATGGTCTCCTCTGTGAGTTCACCGATTCCCAAGTTTATGAGCAATTGATGGTGCTGTTTGAAGACTTTCCATGATGACCTTTTGGTGTGATTTGCGATGTAGGAGGTGGTGTCGCACCCGGTTAATGCATGAAATGGTAAAAGAGTTGTTGTTGAATCTCTTGGTAGGTTGTTGAAAACTGCATCAATGGGTATATATCGCCTTTTCTTGGTGGTACCAGACATCATCCAGAGGTGTTCACATTGTACACGTGGGAAGTGGGAAACCAAAAGCACGAGAACATCAGTGTCCCTTGATGACACAACAACTGTATTGAACTGGCTGTGCACAGCATGTAATACCAACCTAGTGTCAGCTTCTTCATGTGTGGCTCTCAGTTGAGTCAAATCAGTGATTGTCTTTGATGACCTAACCTCAATTTCTTCTCTGAATCCCCCGGCAACTACAATCTCCTTATCATCAGGTGCCTGAGAACACAGTTCCTCAGACAGGAAATTTGCAAGATCAGCTTTATTAGCAGGGAGCGACACAAAGTTAGTCCATTTTTTTGGAAGAGGCACATCAACAATTCGTCTGATTGGTCGATCTGCTTTCGTGCGTTGTGTCCTCGTACCACCCTTGATTGTCTCTTCTCTATATCTGTCGAACACAATGTCTACCCGTTGATAGTTAGAACCTGCCTTTAATACTGCTCTTACGTATGTGTCGGCCAAATCCCCAAAGGTCATTGCATTGTCAGGCTTTCCCAGAGCAACCACCAGTGCTTGTCCATCAATGATTAGGCAGGATGATGAGTCGTGAAGTTCAATAGCTTCAGGGCAGATTATGTCTTCCGTTAACTTATCTGCCAGTATGGACTTATTTCCAGTGCGGAGTGTACCATTCATTTCAGCGAGTGATACAGGAACTGGCAGAAGCTCGTGCTTTAGGACAGCTGGCAAGTCAACTGGACGACCTGCCTCATAGGCAGTAAGAAGGCGTTGAAGCACGTTTCTATCTGCCTTCAGGATAGTTCTCTTGTCTTTCTCTTTATTGTCTTTGACCACTTCATACAGAGATGCAAACGTTTTGGCATTACTCCTGTGTAGGGGTGCATGGATTCTGACATCTGGCTTGTCACCTTGCTCAGGTACAATCATCCTTTCCGAGTCCAGCTTTGTTTTATTGGTAGATCTGGTGAATGCTCTTAGACACTTCAAGTGGTATTTGGCTTCAGCTGCAATTAAGTCAATCACTCCAGCCAATCGAAGGCCAATTTTGTAGTCGAGAGGGGAAGCTTCAATTATCTGATCACTCATTTGTTTTGTCATTACTGAGATCAACCGTGCCTTCAAAACAACAGTTTGACAGAAAATGCATAAGTTCCAGTTTACTGGTTCCACGTGCCTTCGCAATGAACATCTGTTACCACTGCTGCTGCAACTTGCTTCTTGTTTTGAATCCACTGCCTGCATCTTCCGCAAACGTTCAAGTTTACTTTTGTCCGTGAAGTGGGCATAGCACATTTTGTGCCACACAAGAGTTTCGGCTTCAGCAGAATCCAAGACATTCTCAAGACGGTCAATCACATCGATATTCTTAGTGTCTCTAAGCTTTCTTCTGGTACTGGCAGCATCCCTGACTTTTGCGAGTCCATGGTCACTTGCATTACTAGGAAATAACACTGGCTGTGTGAGTTTGGCAGAAGATGCACATGCTGTAATCTACAGGTGAAGGCCTCTTCAAAGTAACTACTGGATCCATTGTAGTCTGCAAATAAAAGAAACAATTAGTATTAGTATTAGCATTAGATATAGGAGAAATTGATTTTTCTATAATTGCAGCCACTAATTTGCACATTTACGTGAAGGCTTATCACTAATCACTTTAAAGATGCCTTAATCACATTCTCTGACCCTCAAAACATAAGTATAGACACTTTATTTGTCATTTTTGCTTGCCTAGTTAGAGAGATATTGGAGAAAATGGTTCATGAAGTGTCAAAAATTTCCAATTTGGCGGCCATTTTGTTTATGCACATTAGATGGTCAAAAACTCCAAATTTCGCTTGGGAACCGGGTTTATCGAATTCAGCATACCTGAAATATGCTAAAAAGTCTGGTTCCCAACTTTTACCTAAAAATGCTCCTAACATTCACATTTTTCAGAAACCCCACTACTCTATAATATAATTTTTAGTGACCTTTCTTGTTAATGAACTTAAAAAATAATGTAAAATTAGTATATGTTGTACTTGGTGTGATATGAAATATATCGTTTTATAATTATATAGGCATAACAGCTCCTTTATATAGTTATGGTAAAATATATGGATGCGTATTGTATATATATATATATATATATATATATATATATATATATATATATATATATATATATATGCGAATATGCTTCCACACTAAAGGTGTGTAGAAAAGGGTAGGTTCACTGCACAAAGTGTAAAAAATGTTAGTGGTAAAATTAAATTGCATATAAAATGCAGTTGGGATGTGTGTACAATTGTACATGCTTAGATTGATATGCAGGATTCGAAGTTGCATAATAAATCGTAGGCAGTGTCCACCATTCTTTAACTGTCTTCGTGGTGCGATGCATAAGGTGTTGATTTTCGGTGTGAGCATCCTGGGTTCGAATCTACGGACTGCCACATGTGTTTGTAAATTTCATTAATCGATTTTAGGAGTATAGTTGGTTGTTGGAAGGAACATAATAATATATTGCATGCACAAAATAAGGGTTTAAAAAGTATGTTCGAGTATCTTATTAGAAGGCTCGGACTGTTGTGTACATATTAAAATAATTTTTATGTAAAAGTGTTAAAATGCATTTCTCTACTTTCGTAGATCTTCAGTTATTATAAAAAAAATTGCAAGAGTGGCTGGCTCCAGAGTCAGGTATTTGTTCTGTACTCTTCTGTGGATTTCCAGGCACCAGTGCCTGGAAATCCACAGAAGAGTACAGAACAAATACCTGACTCTGGAGCCAGCCACTCTTGCAATTTTTTGTATAATAACTGAAGATCTACGAAAGTAGAGAAATGCATTTTAACACTTTTACATAAACATTATTTTAATATGTACACAACAGTCCGAGCCTTCTAATAAGATACTCGGACATACTTTTTAACCCCTTATTTTGTGCATGCAATATATTTTAGATGCAATTTAATTTTAGCACTAACATTTTTTAAACTTTGTGCAGTGAACCTACCCTTTTCTACACACCTTTAGTGTGGAAGCATATTCGCATATATTTTTACCACAAGAATCAATATTTTTCATGTTTTATATATATATATATATATATATATATATATATATATATATATATATACAGTATATATATATATACATAATATACTATATCTATAGAAGATTGATGTTTGGTTAGTGTAATATAAACATAAATCTACCGAAGCGTGCTAAATATATTATCTATGTTTAAAGGTCCTCATTTACTTGTATATATAATGTTTAAGCGTTTAGTAGACATACATTTTATATTCATTGATATTTATTCACAATAATGATATCCTAAAAGTGTACGATAAAGACATTTGCTTCATATGTGCGTTATATATCTATCAATAATTATAGCAATGGGTTTTGTTTGTACATAACAGGGAGGGTACTTGACATTCGTTTTATTTGCTGTATATTTATCTCTAATAATAGAAGAAAGCATTCCATTTTAGACTATTATATCAGCCCTAGACATGGATTTCAGTCAAACCTGTTTTGTTTTCGTCTTTCCTATTTATGTAACAAAACCTATATCATCAATACTTCAGACAATCACACAAACAATGTGTTTAGTAACTTTCAAGCGGCAACACAACTCAGACTTTTATATTATTTATAATTAGTTTTGGTATCGGCAATTAACGATATGGATTATTACTGTTGGTGATTGAATTTTATGAAAGCCTATTTCAAAGTTGCCCGAACAGATTTGCTGAAATATATAATTTACTGACAGAAGTGTTTGTGTAAATATCCGTCTTAGGTACCAAAGATCAGCAAGAAAAATTGTGTTTACAATTGTAGAAAAAAAGAGAGTGTGAAAGTGAGATACACCATAAAACTGTAAAACTAATATAACTTTTTCTCACAAGTAAACACGAAATTTGTCCCTTAAATATCAAACCCAATTTAGAGAGACTAGATGTTTTCCTGTGACTGCCATGGAAAATTCTTCTGTATAAGTTTAATGTTGGATAGTTGTGAAATAATTTTGCTTCAGCTTTTTGTAGTTGACTAAATTTGTTTAGAGGACAACACTTATAGGATGATTTTAGTATCGAAGTGAGTGACGTTTGGGAATTGATGTATATTCAATTTACTAGGAATATAAATATTACTCTTGATCTTATATTATTTTTATAACACATATATTGCACATTTATCAATTGTATTCCATACTGATGTATGCACATTAAAGATCAAATATAGCTACAAAACTGTAATAAAGACAAATATTTTCAATAGTAGTAATATACGGCTGTATTATGATAAGTTTACAAATATTGTTTACCATGTAATTAACTTTCAAAGACTTTTGCAACCCTTCAACAAACCTATGTAACCCACAGCATATAACAAAAACCTATAGAACAAAACAAAGTGTGTGACTGTCTCTCCGGCTGGCTTAATATCCGGCCATTCCAAGTGGCCAAGACACCAGGAAATGTCAATCAACCCAAGGAGTCTATGGGCCACTCTCAAACTCTCCCTCTTTTGTATTATAGAAATTAATTTTGATTTAAAGACAATCAAATTTTCCAATTTACCTACAGCATACAAAGAACTCGAAATATAACCCACAACATTCCAGGAAAACGACTAAAAGTGTGTGACTACCTCTGTTAGTCAATATCCAGCCATTCCCACCGTTCCAGGCACTCGGTAATAACAATCAACACAAGTCTAAAACAAGTGTTTTTGACAGGCAGGGTAAAACAATACTATTAAAGGCATGATATATTTTACAATACATTCTGGCAACTGTCAATTATATCTTGACTGTTGAAGCAGGTCCTTCAGTCATTGGGTTCAGCCATTATCAAGCATAAGGGACTATTACAATATATTCAGGCCTTTACTAGGGGTTATTGATATGTTTGTAATTACTCGGTTAAGTTGCCTGGCATTAGATATACCCTGATTTGTTAAGTGTTAATGTATATTAAGGTTTCATCATGCCTTAGCGTGGTGGGTAATATGTCTGGCTTACAATCCTAGGATCGTGAGTTCGAGTCCCAGCCAAGGAATAATGTGAACACAATACAATATATATATATATATTTAGCTTGTGTTCCTCCACCACCAGTCTGGTAAGTTATCTTGTCCGTTCTGGGAGCAGAGAACTTCCACACACAAATGATGCAGAACATCGGTGGTGTGACAGTTCCTCTGGTCCTGGTGAAGTTGTGTATCTACCGAGAGGGAAGTTCTCTCCTCTCTGAACAGTTAAGGCAACTTGTTGGAGATGATGGTAGACGGAGAAAAGATTAATTGATGAAGGCACATTTTTCTCACTGGTATTATTTAAGAGTTCCTTTTAGTTTATCTACCTTTAGATTCAGAGGAAATTTAAGAGGTTCATCATCGTTGCAACCCTTTCATCCTTTGACGTAATTCTTAAGCTATGTAAAGCTTTCTAACTTTAATCACAATATTACAACAACAATGACGCCATCTGCCATCGTAACTACTACTGGGATTGCATTTGTTGGCTACCAGACTTTAATATTATTGTTGAAGATAATGTTTTAAACAATGGTGTTCTAACTCTTGGTAAAGTTGTGTAACTACCGTGTGGAAGAGCTCTGCTTCCATAACATATGAGGTAACTTACCAGACTGATGGTGGAGGAACACAAGATATATCGATGAAGGACCAAGTTAATGTTCGTCCACATAATTATTACTCTCTCACACACACACTCTCTCTCTCTCTCTCTCTCTCTCTCTCTCTCTCTCTCTCTCTCTCTCTCTCTCTCTCTCTCTGTGGTTGTGTGTTTTACTCTCACGGTGTTACTCTGGAACTGTTGCCACCTGACCTTAGAACAGCAATATACCTTTTGTTGTCCCAACATTAATTATAACGAACCAAACTGTAATGGAACAACTTGGGACGAAATTGCAGCATTTGTGTGTGAAGTGTTGATTCCTGAGGTTGGATAATTGCCAGCTACCAACTTTACCGTGAGAAAACCACTGAAGATGTGATATTTATTTGTGTTGAGATAATGATAATAAACCTTTCCTGGTATGTCGTTGTTATGTTTTTTTTTTTGTTTTTTTTTTTTTGTTTTTTTTTTTTTTTTTTTTAAATCACTACTTATGATGTCCAGATGATTCTGGTAGTTTTATTATTGTTGATGTTATTGTTGTGATGATACCCTTTCTATCTATGTTGATATACTGTTGTTGTTGTTGTTGTTGTTGTTGTTGTTGGACATCTAACGTATAGCAATATTTGACAATGAATATATCGTAATAATGAAAATTATAATAATAAACAATGGATGACGATGGAAATGGTTAATATGTGACCCTGAATCAGAGGCGACTTAAAGTGAATGAGAAGCCTAGAGTGTTCATTGATCCGATTATCAGGAACAAGAGAGAGAGTGAGTAAATGTATTCAGGGGAGAAACTTGCAACACCAGATTGGTCTGAATGTACCCCTCAGACTCAATGGACCCCGACTAGCCTGGTCCCTTTGTAATGTAAAGTGAGGAAAGCGGACTCTATATAATTAAAGGTATGAAACAGGTTATTAAAATGCAGTAAGGATTGGCTATATTACTTCCATCAGATTCAGGTGTGGAGGTTATGTGATCGTCCCCATGTCGTGTGTGTTTGTTGGTCTGTTATTCATCAGGATACTTTACATTGTTATTAAAATATTTGCACGAAATATTGCATGTGTATTTCGGTGCCCCGATTAAAACTAATACAATACATCTAATATTTGATAACCCACAGTGTCCCAGTGCCTCTTGTTGATGAAGCTTTGCCTTGAAAATGACCAGGTCAAGTTATACAGTATATGGATTTTCACAAACCCTCTGTCCTACTATGTGTTCAATGAATATGCATAGATAATGACTATATATTTAGAGAGAGAGTAGGGCCAATATACCCCTATAAACTGTACTATATTGTCAGTGTAGTCTCTGGCCCTGATACTGTATAGGATAGGACCTTTTGGGGGTATTATAGATGGCTGTAGGAGAGAGAGAGAGTACAAAGAAGTACACACGAAATCAAGCAACAACATATCTAATCTAGCGACCCCATGTGTGCTTGCCCTCTAAAACACGGATGAGAGTGAGTGAGTAAGTGAGAGAGAGAGAAAGCAATTGAGTGTGTTATGTATTTTTGAGAGACAAAAAACTTGGAAGAATCTGAATAACGAAGTTTGTTATGTATACTTGCACTGAGAGAAAGACAGCGAGTATATTTGTCAGTTATGTGTGTTTAGGAAACTAAATGTGTGTAGTTTGTATGTTGATGGCTGATATATTTGAATTACATGCCTCTCTCTACACAGACACACACAATATATATATATATATACAGTATACCCGGTATATATATATATATATATATATATATATATATATATATATATATATTATATATGTTATATATGCTATATATATATATACTGTATATATATACTGTATATACTGTATAATATATATAATATACTATATACATATATATATATATATATATATATATATATATATATATATATATATATATATATATATATACAGGTATATGTGGCAGAGTGGTCTTGCCACTGGACTGGTAATCCAATGGACTCGGGTTCGAATCCCAATATGTCAATGGGAAGATATTATTGGGATGGAATTTGTGCTGTACTTAGTTTCAGTGCATTACCACTATCTATCTATCTATCTATCTATATGCTCAGGCCCAATCCCCATTTTGGGGGTAGCCGACTCAAGACAGAGCAAGAACAGGGAAAACACAAAAACAACATAAAACAAAAAATAAACACAGATAAAAAACACAAACTCACACACATCCAGGTCACCCAGGAGAAGACCCAGAGACCAGGGTTACCAAGGTCGCTCCAGCACTCCCCCAGCCCCTGACCACCCGGAGAGGTTCCGATCTCGGCAGGCAGACATGCAGCGGAGCCAAAGCCACAAGCCCTCCCACCACACTTCCAGGCACACCCTTCATATTAATCGTCCCCCCGGGCCAGGCGCCTGATGGACTATTATCTAGTCGAACTTGCGCCCGACCCCTTACTCCAAATGACCACGTGTTCACTCAACTATTCACAAGCATTCTCCATTCACTCCTGTCCACCACCACTTCCCCTGCCTGATCTATAGTCATTCCTCTATCATCCAAAGCCTTTCTTACACAGTCTCTCCATCTCAATGGGGGTCTTCCTGCCCTTCTATCTCCCCTTGTACCTGACTCACATATTCTCTTTGTAAGCCTTTCATCTCCCATTCGTTCAACATGACCATACCAGCTCAGCACCCTTCTGTCCACTCTGGCTGACAAATGTTCCTGCTGCCCCACTCTCCTACGTATTTCTTCATTCCTCAATCTGTCTCTACGAGTAACTCCACACATACTCCTCAAGCAGCTCATCTCCATCACATCCAGCCCTCTTTTCTCCTTTTTCTTCAGAGTCCATGTCTCAGCCCCATACATCACTGTTGGCACAACAATTCCTTGATACAGTGCACTTTTTACTTTCACTCCGAGATTTCTCGTCTTCCACATACTTCCCATTGCTCCGAAAACCTTCCTTCCTTCACACACTCTCTGTTTTACCTCCATTTCCATACCTCCACTCCTGCTTATCGTTCCTCCTAGATATTTAAAACACTCTACTTGTTCCAATATTTCCCCATCCAGCCTCACATCTAGATTCACCCTATGCTCTCCCCTATTACACACCATTACTTTACTTTTATTGACGTTCACCTTCAGTTTCCTCCTTCCACAAACCACACCAAACTCTTTGACTACCCGCTGCAGTTTCTCATCAGAATCCGCCACCAATGCTGTGTCATCAGCGAGCAGCAACTGATTCAACTCCCAATCTCTACCATTCTTTCCTACTAAACCCAATCCTCTTCCCATAGTTCTCCTTTTCACCTCCCTCACCACACCATCCATAAACCATTACCACAGCACCCCGAAATGCCAAAACAAAATACCCTCATTGTTCCCTGATTAAATAGCACTGTATGAGTATTCCCATATTCAAAATATGCTACAAGGGGGCAATGCCTAGTGAGTTAATTGCTCAATAGGTGGTGTTCTGAGAGTGAGGGTTCAAGCCTGGGGAGTGAGACTGTGATGCATAGGGGCGAAGCAGCTTCAGAGATGGAGTTGGGTTCGAGCCGTGAATGGATGCTTCGCATGTCTCACTCCCTAAACTGGAACAAGACCTCATGGGCCTCACCGTGTTCAGCGGTAGAGTGTAAAGGCTATCAGCCTATGCCAGAGAGGGAGTAGTTGGAATATAGAAGAAAAAAAAAAAAAATATATATATATATATATAATTATATACTGTATATGTATTTATATATTAACCCTTCCTACCCGGGTGTCATATTAAAAGGCAACCGCGGCAGAAGGGCAGGAGCCCGGGTGTCATGTTAATAGGCAGCAAGCTTGAAAGCCTATTCAGCTTGGTCTGAACGCTGTACTTCCGACGCATGTAAACAAAGGCGATCGTTGCGTCACCGCACCTCCGAAAACAAGAAGGAGACGTCGGATCAATGTTATTGTTGTGACGTAAGACGAAATTAGTGTGTGAAAAGCTCCGATATTGTCATCATCACGGCAAAGTTCGCTCCACTGAAATCGTCATCACAACTGAACCAGTTGACTTACAGAGCTCTACTCAATGCCACAGATTGAAAACCGCACTACGTTTATAGATGCGTGGGGAATTTCTAGCAGTTAAAATAAACAAAAATACGGTAGCCTAGGCCTAGACGTTTTCCGGCCATTTCGCCCGGGTACGGGCGACCGTCCTTTGGCGGACCACCCCGAGCCCGGAGGGTTTTAACCACCTATGCCACCAAGAAGGTTAAAAGGAGAAATCTGATACTTCTACCAGTGTTCCTCCCCAACCTCAACTATGGTGGGTGGCAGAATCTTTTAATCGTAATCCGCACCCCTAAGCATGACAACTTGTCATGTTCGGCATGACTTAGTGTTGATAACCTCACAAGAGGTTGATGATGGGTCAGCTTTCCACTACTTTGAATACAACTGTGCAAATTGATCAAGTATAAAGCCTCAGAGTCGGCCAGATTCTCTGTTGACGATGACAGACATGGCAGTGGACAGATCCACATGGAGGTATTATTGAGCAGGGTCAATTGCTGGCCACTCATTCGCAACTATGGTCACTGATAATACAGTATATATATATATATATTGTGACGCACCCAGTGCGTGGCAACTTAACCTGATTGTACTCCTTGGTACTCCACTGTGCCGCCGCGGTGCGGTGCCGCTGTGCCGCTGTGCCGTGCTGGCTGCTTATATTGAGTGTGACAACGTATAACTATGTTCTTTGTATCTCTGCAAAGGTCTCGTCATGTGCTAACCAGTGGTGGGTTTTGTTTTAAGCCATGTCGATACCTTCCATTTAATATGTAGTATCAATAGAGAAGTTGATAGATAAGACAATAGGAATTCAGAGAGAGAGAGTGAGTTAGACTTCAGAGCGAGAGGGTAGCAATGCGCCACGCTGCCGGAGTGGTGGTTGCCAGACGTATGGACCGGTTGGCAGCCCTGCGCTTATAGCTAGGTGCGACAGGGTTGGTAGTCCATTGCCGCCTGCATATGTTGCCTGGGCTGCCCATGTTGTCGTACTGCACATTGCCTGGAGGCTCGCTGTGTGTTCCATGATCAGGTTGCCTAGAACCTTTGAGATTCTAACATCCCTTGCCCTCTCTCCCAATTTCTCACGGTTGCACTCTTTCTCTCTGACGACATTACTCTCATTTCATTCTTCTCTCTATTTAAATGCATACCCTTCCCTTGAGGTCCTAAAGGAGTTTCAGCACTCACCTCTCGTATTACTCTTAGGACAAGCATATATTTACATGTATTAGATTTAAGGGGTTAATGTGAACAGCGATCTTCTTGATGAGGATAGTTGGTGAACGTTCTACATGTTCACGAGTTATATGCCCAGCTCATCATCCAATTTGTGACTAGACTAGTGCCATGTGTAAGAGCCCGACCATGCCCAGGAGTTGTCTGTAGAGGGGCGAGGACTTAGCCTTGATTTGCCTACCGAGCCAGGAGCGAGTGCAGTACCAGAGACTACAGCTCGCTCGTAGTGCCGGTATAGTAGAGTAACGTAATTTATCTGTCCTTGTGTTCTCTACAGTCTTTTCCTGGGTTCTCGCTTTCGGTGCTGGGACTCGTTGTTCCTGTGACTTGGCCTGCTAGCTAGAACACATGGGGATGATGAGTGGGTGATATCTTTATTTTACTATGCATTGCAGCTCTCTTTAAGTTTATGTATGTAACACTTTACAATACACATTACTCACACACAAGACAACACTATTAATACTTTCATGTATCAATTAACTGCACTGTCGTTTTGCTGCTGTGTCCGGAGTTCTGTTGCGTAGGGCGCATACGGACTCAGAGGGGAGACAGAGTGAGAGAAGCGAAGTAGCCTATGCGGTAGTAGGCTACCGGCGCAGTACTGTTGCCTGCAACCTTTAGTTATTCCAAGTATAGATTCATTCTTATAATAAGTGACTACTATTTATGTTCCTTCCATGTGTATTATTAGGTATCTACTGGATCATGAACATCTTGTATGCTACATGCTAGTGCATGTTAGTAGGGGACAGTTATTCTAGTGCACGCGCTTTCAAGTAGGCGTGTACATTTGTCATTTAGCATTTCACTGTCATACCTTTAGCCTGCTTCTATTCTACATTATTAGAGGCTTAATATTAACGTAGTTTCTTGAGTATTGCATTTCTTTAGTAATAACGTAACCTATAAATGTCTGAGGGAGTTTAGCCTCATAGCCTACCCCTGTTGTACACTTTCGCCGAGTTAAGGTACCTCGTTACCATAGACGATAACTCTGTAGGGCGTTGGTGCTTTTGTTGTCTGGAGCATATAGTATTTGGGACTGGAATCGAGCGTGTCGTTGTCACATAAGCCATTTCTGTCCTACGATCAAGAATCCCGAATATATATTGCCGATCCAGCCGTAACAAAATGGCGACCTTGCACAAGATTCAGTAGTATCCTATCACATGTTTTTTGGAGAACTATTCTATGCTACCTAGTAGAGCTGGCTAGAATTTTCTTGCATATTGGAGGAATTTTTATTGTGTCATTATTGTATTGGTGGACTTGCAGATTGTTTCGTTGGGGGTGTCTAGAGTAGAGTCATTCAAGCATCTTTAACATTTTGTGAGTCGAGACTGCAATTAGTAATAAGCACTTCTTTTTTTTTATGAACAGCAATTGTATAACCAGCACTATGTCTAATGACTCATCATTTACGGGGGAGGATAACACGGTACAGCCTAGTAACCAGCAAGTACAACAGATGTTTAGGGAGGGGAGTGTTATAAGTGGAGAGAGGGATGCCCGGGCATTTTTGCAGACACCTTTGACCGAACAGCGCCTGCAGGCTATTGATTGTTACGGTCTTCGCTGTTTAGCCACGGTTTTGGGGCGGGACTGTCCTGACAGTTGGCCCAAGAAGAATTTGGTGGCATGTTTGTTGGGTGATGGCGATGGGGCGGTGGGTGGAGGGGGGTCTTGGGGGGTTCCCTCCAAGCCTCCATTCCACTCTACCCCTGAGCTGGGCCCTCAGCCAGCGAGTCTTAGCACGATGCAGCAGGAGGGTTCTCAAGGGCAAGCTGGCTTACCCGTAAACACGTCTCGGTGTGGATCCCCCATTTTGTGCTCTCCCCCCCCAGGCCTGTCTCCTGAGATGTTATTTCAGCTAGAACTAGCTAAGTTTAAGCTGCAGGAGACTCAGATACAACAGGCTAGTATAGAACGCATAGAGGTTGCTAGAATCCAAGCCAATCAGGATGCAACCAGGTACCAGGCTGAAATGGATGTCGAGAAGTCTAGAGTAGAGACCACGGGGCGTCATCTCGGTGGTTGGCACCGGGTTACAGACTCACTTTCGCATTTAATTAAGTTAGTACCCGCATTTGATGAGACAGCAGTGACTGAGTTTTTTGCTCGTTTCGAAAAGAAGTGTCGTGAGTATGACTGGCCGGAGGTTAAATGGGCAGCATTAGTTTCATCACGTCTAGTGGGTAAGGGGTTGAAAGCCTACGATGCACTGTCACTGGACGAGAGTGTAGTGTATGGACTGGTGAAAGAGGCTGTGCTCCGGGCCTACGAACTGCAACCCGAAACTTATAGATTGAAGTTCCGTGGCGTGAATAAGAAGAGCGACGTCAGTTTTATGGAGCACGCACGGGACTTAATAGATGCAGGTAATAACTGGTTTCGGTCCGAGCACGCAGAGTCGGCTGAGGAAATTAAGCAACTTTTCTATCTGGAACAGTTTTACAAATGTACTGGAACCGATCTAACGCTGAACATTAAGGAAAAATGTCCCAAGACAGTAGAGGAGGCTGCCAAGATGGCAGACCTCAGATTATCATTGATTCGTGGTTGCGGTGCCGCTCAGAGGGCTGAGTCAGGGCAGAAGGGGCGCTATACCCCACCCACCAGAGTTTTCGATGATAACAAATCCTATGACACACATAACCACACTAAATGCATTGCACCTAATAACACCTACAAACACAAGCCTCTCCCGTTTACTAAAGGTCAGGCCCCTTCTTCGCCCGCACAAGGGAAGAAGCCCATTGGGGATGTGAAATGTTACAAATGTCAGAAGCTAGGCCATTATTCACGTGAGTGCCCTAGTAACACTCCCGCTAAGCCGGTGTCATTGGTTCACAGTATCGGTGTGTCTCTGAAGGCTGCAGCAACTGCCCGGGGTAGGTTGTCAGCAGCTGAGGCACACGCGGTAAAGAAGCGTACGGAAGGCTCGACACCTGTCCGGGACACTTTCTGTAGCCATCGGGGACACGGGTTTGTGAGCTGGGGGAGTGAACTACGGAGGGTTGACTTGCTGAGGGATACGGGGGCTTCGCAAACTTTGTTGAGGAACTTCACAGGGAAACCGATAAATGCGGCCAGAGTTGTTGTGGTGCAGGGTATAAATGCTACGAGGTCATACCCACTTGTGAGGTTGGAGTTGAGAGTGGGAGAGGTGTGCAGGGAGCTGGATGTAGGGATCGTTGAGTGTTTGCCAGTTGAGGGCGTCGACCTTCTTCTCGGCAACGACTTTGCGGTGCCCACTTCCGGGACTCCACCCTTAGTCGTTGCCGAGAGGGCGGCCGACGTGGATGGTGAGAATCGGGAATGGGTTGGGAGGTGCCAACAGGATGAGATGGCCTGTGTGGTAACCCGATCTCGCTCTGCGGCTCCTGCACAGCCTAGCACTCAACCTCGGGGACAGTGGAGGAAGGATCAGGAGAAGGTTGCTAAGGGCAGGAAAAGGGACATTGATTCTGCTGCACTTCTCGGTGATTCGGTACTTGGACCTATAATAAACACGGGAGTTGACTCTGGCCCAGATATGGTGTGTAACAAGGCAGAGTTGGGTAAGACTTCGTGTGAGGCAAGAGCTGTAGCGAGAGCCACTAAGGCAGTAGAGCCTACTAGCCGGGGTAATGTCTTATTACAAAACCATCTTGATGCATTGACGCCCAGGGACATTAGTGAGCAGCAGCTGCAAGACGCTAGCCTAGCTCGTTATAGCAATGGTGCCATAGAGTTGGAGGAAGATGGGGATGCGAAGCCGGGAGATTTCTTTAGGCTCAACAGGATATTGTACCGCAGATTTCTAGACCCCAAATCGAAGTGGGAGGGCGGTGCGAGGGTAGTAGACCAGGTGGTTGTTCCAAATAAGTATAGAGAGTCCTTATTGTGTCTGGCGCATGATGTGCCGGTGGCGGGTCATTTGGGGGTAACAAAAACATTGGCGGCATTGGGCAGGGTTTTCTGGTGGCCTGGGGTCAAGGCTGATGTCTGTGCATGGGTGGCTGGGTGTGCGACCTGCCAGACAACGGGGAAGCCTAACCAGACAATCCCGAAGGCACCTTTGTTTCCCATACCTGTCACCGGGCCTCCGTTCAGCAAAGTTGTAGTAGATTTGGTTGGCCCTTTCCCGCCTACTAGTAGTGGCAATAAATTCCTGTTGACAATCATGGATGTGGCTACGAGATACCCGGACGCATACCCCATGAGAAACGGCTCGGCAAAGGCAGTTGTTAAAAACTTATTATTGTTCTGTTCCCGTTATGGATTTCCACGTGAGGTGCAGTCAGACCAGGGGAGCAATTTTACATCCAAATTGTTCAAGCAAACCCTTCAGTTGCACGGTATATGTTCTGTAGTGTCGTCAGCCTACCATCCCGAGAGTCAGGGAGTCTTGGAGCGGTGGCACTCGACCCTGAAGAGTATGCTACGCTGTTACTGTGCAGAACATGACACTGATTGGGATTTGGGTCTGCCGTATGTTCTGTTCGCTGCACGTGAAGTCCCAGGAGAGAGCCTGGGGTTCAGTCCAAATCAACTAGTCTTTGGCCATAATGTGAGAGGACCTTTAAGTATGGTGAAAGAGATCTGGGAGGGCGAAGAGAAGCCGGGGTCTGTACTTAAATATGTCCTTGAGAGCCGGGAGAGACTTATAGGTTGCATGGCAGCGGCAGGTAATAACTTGGTTAATGCACAGGCGGTCATGAAGCACCAGTATGACGCCAAGGTGAAGCTTCGGGAGTTTTCGGTGGGTCAGGAGGTAATGTTGCTTTTACCTTTGCCTGGACACCCCCTTTCTGCCAAGTTTATTGGGCCGTATGTGGTGGCTAAGAAACTGTCCGACCTTGATTATCTCGTTGCAACACCTGACCGTAGAAAAAAACATCAGTTATGTCATGTTAACCTCATGAAAGAGTATGTGAGACGCCCCTCAGAGCCTCTCACTGTCCCTGTGCTGGCCTGCAGCGGCCAGGGTGGAGAAGGAGGTGGGGACAGTCATGCTGCTGAGGAGGATAGCTGGGACTGTGTCATTTCCGCGGAACAGTGGGCGGGGAATACTGAACAAGAGGCTAGGCAAGCTGTAAGTCACCTGCCTGAGCACCAGGGTGCTGCTGTCCTAGGCCTGTTCAGGTCATACCCCTCTGTTTTCGCCGAACACCCAGGTCTCACTACTCAGGTAACGCACGACGTGGACGTCGGTGATAATGTGCCCTTCAAGTCAGTGCCCTACCGTGTGCCCCCGGTAAAGTTGCCAGCTTTACGGGAGGAGTTAAAGTACATGGTTGAGAGAGGGATGATCACTGAAGGTTATGTGAAGTGGACATCACCCGTCACGTTGCAGCCAAAACCTGACCGCAAGGTGCGGTTCTGCATAGATTTTCGTAGGCTAAATGGCTTGACCACTACCAACCCTTACCCTTTGCCTCGAGTTGACGACAGCGTGGACAAGATAGGGAATGCAAAGTACCTTACTAAAATTGATCTTGTAAAAGGCTACTGGCAAGTACCCCTGTCGGACCGAGCTAAGAAAGTTTGTGGTTTTGTGGTAGATGGCAAGA
>JBAKBP010001557.1:119801-208384 GCA_037953745.1 Lithodes maja
GTTCTGTATTTATTTTTTTTTTTTTCTATGTGATTGAGGGAGGCAAAAGGCATTACTGCCTATAGCGAGTGCCTCCCCCATAGTTGAAAGAGTGACAGGGCCAAAATCAAGGGACGTTCGAGCCAAAATGCATGGACACACGGAGTTTGAAGCAATTTAAGTCATAGGAAGAGGGAAAGACTGATTCTGGGAGAGAGTTCCAGAGCTCAGCTGTTGAGTAGAAGAAAGTTTGAGAGTAACGTTTCACTCTTGGGTTGGAGAGTTGCACAGAGTAGGGGTGGGATTGAGTTGCAAGACGGGTACCACGTGCCCTACGTAAAGGAGGTGGTATGCACTGGGATAGCTCTGAGGAACACTGATTATTATAGTAGCGATAGAATAGCGAGAGAGATGCAACATTGCGGCGGAGAGAGAGAGATTGCAGAGAGTTGGTGAGTGGACGGGAGTTAATGATACGAAAGGCCTTCCTTTCAACTTTGTCTAGGAGAGCGGTGTGAGAGGAACCTCCCCACACATGTGAACAATACTCAATACAAGGGCGCACTATGCCCCTGTACAGAGCAAGAAGCTGTGCTGGGGAAAAGAACCCCCTGAGGCGGTTGAGCACACCCATCTTCTGGGAGGCTGCCTTAGCAAGACTGGTAATATGGTCCTTCCAAATGAGAGCAGAAGAAAAAGAGACACCAAGAATATTGAGAGAAGATGAAGGGTTGATTTTTGTATTGTTGAAGAATAAGGGATAGTCCGCTGGGAGATCCTGACGGGTAGATAGATGGAGAAATTGGGTTTTGGAAGCATTAAAGTTAACAAGGTTTTCTCTGCCCCAATTGGAAATAGTATTTAGATCAGAATTTAAGAGTTCTATGGCTTCATTACGTTTGTCGTTGAGGAATTGCTGGCTGGGGCGTTCTGAAAAACTAATGGAGTAGTGTAAGGTTGAGTCGTCTGCGTATGAATGGATGGGAATTAAGGTACAGTTAAGGAGATCATTTATAAAAATTAGAAAGAGAATAGGAGATAGGACAGAGCCCTGAGGAACACCGGAGTTTATAGGGTGAGGAAGTGAACAATGGCCGTCCACAACCACGGCTATGGAACGGCCGGAAAGGAAATTAGAGACAAAGGTACAGATGGAGGGATAGAAACCGAAGGAGGGTAGTTTAGAAATTAAAGATTTATGCAAGACTCTATCGAAGGCTTTCGATATGTCTAGTGCAATAGAAAAAGTCTCACCGAAGTCCCGAAAGGAGGATGACCAAGAGTTAGTAAGATGTGAAAGAAGATCACCAGTAGAGCGACCCTTAAGGAAGCCATACTGGCGATCTGAGAGCAGATTATGAGAAGAGAAATGCTTAAGAAATTTGGAAGCAAGAATAGTTTCAAAAACTTTAGAAAGACAAGAGATGAGAGCAATTGGACGATAGTTGGAGGGTTGAGAGCGGTCACCCTTCTTTGGGACAGGTTGAATGTGAGCAAACTTCCAGCATGAAGGGAAGACGTTAGAGGATAGACAGAGACGAAAGAGTTTGCCTAGGCAGGGAGTCAGCACGGAAGCACATTTTTTGAGAACAACAGGAGGAACACCATCCGGACCGTACGCCTTATTAGTGTTAAGCCCAGAGAGGGTAGAAAGTACATCTTTAGAAGAGATTAGGATATTAGGCATAAGTAAGAGAGAGGAGGGCGGAGAGGGAGGAATAGCACCGGAATCATCCAAGGTGGAGTTTCTAGCAAAAGTTTGAGCGAAGAGTTTAGCTTTGTCAGAGGAAGAAGTGATGGTTGTGCCATCAGAGTGGGAAAGGGGAGGGAAAGATGAGGAAGAGAAATTGTATACTAGAAGGCTGGGAGTTACATGACGTGTCTGTGGAATGGGTGAAGGGGATGAGTCTAGAAGGGTTGAGGACGGTGCGTCCTCCGGGAGGTTGAAGGTTGTGGATCGGGGTCGGCCATTTTGGAGTGAGTTGTCCGGGCTAGTTGTTGGTACCGTGCCTGTCTGGTTTTGCAGGTGGGCCTGTCGTTTTCTCGTCCTCCCTGTATTTCAGTAACGCTAAACCCCAGCGACGCAGTGTCTGCATCAGTGTCATGTATGAGGGTGCAAACGCGGCAGTACGTGTGGAGAGTGAGCCGAGCGAGTTCTTTGACCTGAATGTTGGTTTGAAACAGGGGTGTGTGATGTCCCCGTGGTTGTTTACTGTATATATGTATGGAGTCATGAAAGAAATCCTATCAAGAGCAGTGGATGTTGGTGTATCGCTGAAAAGGGAGGGAATTGAGTGGAAGCTACCTATACTGCTGTTTGCGGATGATACAGTTCTGATGAGTGATAATGAATGGGAGTTGCAGGGTATGGTAAATGAGTTTGGAACAGTGTGCGAAAAACGGAATTTGAAGGTAAATACGAGGAAGAGCAAGGTTATGGTCTTCGAAAGGGGTGAAGTCACAGAGTGTGAGCTGAAGCTGAACGGTCAGGCGATGGAGATCGTCAACTCTTTTAAGTATCTGGGCAGTGTGTTGAGTAAAGATGGGACTATGGATGAAGAAGTGCGGGAGAGGGTACAACAGGGGAAGAGGGTTGTAGGAACGCTAAAAGCAGTAACAAGAAATAGGGTGGTCAGTATGGAAGTGAAGAAGTCCTTGCATGACAGTGTGGTAATCCCGACACTGACTTACGGAAGCGAAGCATGGACGTTGGTTGAGAGACTCAGACCAAGAGTGAGAGCAGTGGAAATGAATTACTTAAGGAGTGCGTGCGGAGTTGCATGGAGGGATAGACAGACTAATGAGGAAGTAAGAAGGTGGTGTGGTGTGGAGGTAGATGTGCTGGAAAGTGTGAAAAGGAACAACTTGAGATGGTTCGGCCATATGGAATGTATGGAAAGCGAGAGAATGACTAAGAGGGTGTACGAGAGCGAGGTGGAGGGACAGAGAGGGAGAGGTAGACCAAATATGAGGTGGAAGGATGGAGTGAGGAAGTACATGAACGAAGGCGGTGCTGGTTGGGGGGAGGGGCGTCGACTGACTGGGGACAGAGGTGCATGGGGGCGGTTCGTTCGTGGCCACCCCTTCGGGGATCACGTCGTCAGGCAATAGATAGATAGATAGAACAATAAAAATATATAAATATATAAATACATAAGTAATAAAATCAAAATAATAAAATGTAACAAAAGCTTGAAGATAATTAGTGCGAAATTTAGAAAGATGGTTGTTAACTTGATATTGTTTGGCCGTGCAGTAAATGGTACAAGTTACGAGCTATTAGTGACATCCGGAATATCAAGGAAAAGTTATATTAACCCCTTTCGTACCGACAACGTCCTTTTCACTTTATGTTGGCTTACTATTAGATGATTGTATTCAGCTTAGGAAGGAGGTCTACCAGTTAAATAGCTATAGACTATCGCAATTAATCCATTAGGCTACCATATATCCTTCCTAAGCTGCATAAAACCGTCCTAATATAGCTGAAATGAAATACGAAAGAGGTCGCCGGAACAGAAGGGGTTAACTTAATATTAGACAGGTTATGAACAAAATTGTCACAAAACAGATCAACCGGCAAAATAATGGGGATGACAATGTATTAGGGGAGGTGTGGCAGAGTGGTCTTGCCACTGGACTGGTAATCCAATGGACCCGGGTTCGAATCCCAATATGTCAATGGGAAGATATTATTGGGATGGAATTTGTGCTGTACCTAGTTTCAGTGCATTACCACAGCACACCGAAATGCCAAAACAAAATACCCTCATTGTTCCCTGATTAAATAGCACTGTATGAATATTCCCATATTCAAAATGTGCTACAGGGGGGCAATGCCTAGTGAGTTAATTGCTCAATAGGTGGCGTTCTGAGAGTGAGGGTCCGAGCCTAGGGAGTGAGACTGTGAAGCGCGGAGGCGAGACAGCTTCAGAGATGAAGTTGGGTTCGAGCCGTGAATAGGTGCTTCACATGTCTCACTCCCTAGACTGGAACAAGACCTCACGGGCCTCACCGTGTTCAGCGGTAGAGTGTAAAGGCTATCAGCCTATGCCCGAGAGGGAGTAGTTGGAATATAGAAAAAAAAAAAAAAAAAAAAAATGAAAGGCGAGTGCTACCTACGTTCCGTAGGGGAGGAGTTATAGACTGATAAAACTCTGAAGAACACTAATTTTTGTAATAGCGGTAGAAGAGTGATAAAGATGCAACATTGCGACGCTTAGATAGAGCTTGAAGAGATAATAGTATGAGGAGGTGACTTGATGAGGCGAAATGCT
The DNA here is from genome assembly GCA_037953745.1 of Lithodes maja. Taxonomy (NCBI): domain Eukaryota; kingdom Metazoa; phylum Arthropoda; class Malacostraca; order Decapoda; family Lithodidae; genus Lithodes; species Lithodes maja. Next base: position 124,058 of record JBAKBP010001557.1, read on the forward strand.
TTTGACTACTCTTTCGAGAAATGCAGTGTGGGTGGAAACTCCCCACTCATGCGAACATTACTCAAACAGGGCCTGTACAGAACAAGAAGCTGTGCGGGTGTAATGAACCCACGGAGACGTTGAGCACACCTAGTATCTGGGAAGATGTTTTAGGATAAGTGATATTAATGACTTTCTAAGAAAGATTAGGGAAAACATAAATTGCAAGAAGACGAAAGATTGATTTGTGTGTTGTTAAAGAGTAAGGGTTAGTCGCGTGAAAGAGTGTGACGGGAAATAGATGGATAAATTGGGCTTGAGCTACAGTTGAGATCATTAATACATATTATAACTAGAACTGGAGATAACATTTACCCTTGAGGAACGCTGTAGTTGACGGTCAGAAGGGAAATTGGAGATACGGCACAGCTAGGGGGATAGAAACCGAAGGATGATAGTTTAACCCGTATAGCCCCAGCGACGCGTCTGACGCGTCGGCGATGTATGTAACGCACAGCCCCAGAGACGCGCCTGGCGCGTCACCCTAATTGCGCCGACCGTAACCTCAGGTGTAGCCACTCAAGAGGGCTCAGATTTGTATGAGAACTGTGTACGTATCTCACGCAACCGTGCCGATGGTTGAAAACTCTCAAAGTCCACGTGCGTGCAATAACCTGTTTTTTTGGGATAATTGCCTTCAATTTTTTACTCTTGTAAAATCCGTTTTCGGGGGCTCTGTAGGACCATTTTTTAAGCTTTTTGAGCGTGTTTTCGTGGTTTTTTCTTCATTCCTAACCCATTCCTATTGTTTCTGGAATAAAACCATTTTTTGAAAACCGGCCGGGTTTTGGTGCGCAAACATTACAAAACTAGCCGGGGCTCCACGGGTTAAAAGCAAAGTATTTGTGCCTGACTCTATTAAAGGCTTTGGTTATGTATATTGCAATATAAAAGGTCTCACCGAAGTTGTATTATGTTGATTGTGTCACTACTCAGTGATCAACATTAAATGTTTGTTATTATAATTATTGTGTTAGGTGTTACATGATCAGACATAACACCATAGTTATTTGATTACTGCAATATGACCTGCAGTAGTTCACTCGGAAAAAAACAACTGTGGGTCAATATTCCTTAGAGGTTTGAGTGTACGTGAAAGTTTTACAATGAATGGGGCCCCATTTATTGCAATACAACCAAATGAGAATTTATTTTGCACACGCAACGATGTTTCGAAAATGACTTCATCGCTGTAATATTGCCATACAACTATTTATAATACATCTAAATAAATAAAGAAACACACGAAAAAGTCAACAAATAAGATTGATCTGCTAGTCAAGAACATGATCAACATCAGCAACGATTGGACACAATGGGCGTTAATGTGCCGAGTTCTTTGGTACCAATCACAGGCTCATTGATTTTATCCTAAAGTTGCACCTTATAACCAGAAGAAAACAAATATCTATTGTGAACCCCCTAGTTAGTAGCCTCCAAAAAATGTGTTCGAAGAAATGTTTTAGATGCACCAGAGAACGAAATTAATACAGGAATGGACACTTTTTCAGCAGAAGCATTTTTAGATTACCATAACATGGTTCCCTCTATTTCAATGTATACATAATTTGAAGAACACAAGAGAGGGCTTCAGTGGGATCTATTCTCATATCTTTTCCTGAAGAAGTTTAGCACCAAAATTACCATAAAAAACACACTGCACGCATTGATTACTTTCAATATAATACAAAGATGGACAGAGGAAATATGTATCTGATACAGGCAGGACTGGGATGAGAAATGTTCATGTCGGTGCCTCAAGATCCAATACGCCGTAAAAACTCTCACCCACGTTCACCGCTTTACCTCCTCCACTTTAGACTGCAGAGCCACTCCAACCATGGCTTCAACCTCAACTTAACCTTTTTTTAGTTATGCTTCCTGTTCAAATGTACGCAGTTTTTGTAAACAATGCTAATTAATAGTTAGTACATAATATTATTAGCTTTGATAGGCAATAAAAGAAAGGTAAGGGAGAGGCACAAGGAGAAAAGGAGAGAGGCAAAACGGAAAATTAGAGAAGCGAAAAAAGATGCAAACGAAAGGTGGGGCCAAAGGCTGAGTGAGAATTTTGAAGAACGAAAGAAGATGTTCTGGAAGGAGGTAAATAAAGTAAGGAAAGGAGGACAAAAGAGGGAAGAGTCAGTGAAAGATGAAAATGGAGAATTACTAGTGGAACCAGTTGAAGTGAGGAAAAGATATGCCGAGTATTTTCAATCTTTGTTAAATTCAAGAGATGGAAGAGAAGCAGTGATTGAAGCAGAGGTGGATGGAGATAGGTTACCCAGGCCACCCAGGTGGCAGGGAATGAATAAAAGGATTGAGGAAAATGAGGTGAAAGAAGCAGTGAAACAAATGAGAGCGGGAAAAGCAGAAGGTTTGGATGGTATTGCTGTGGAGTGTATAAAGAAGGGTGGAGATGTGATAATAGATTGGTTGGCGAGACTTTTCAATGTGTGCTTTGTTGTGTCAATGGTACCAATAGACTGGAAGAGTGCATGTATTGTGCCGTTGTACAAGGGGAAGGGAGATCGGCAGGAGTGTTCAAGTTATAGAGGTATTAGTTTATTGTCAGTGGTTGGAAAGCTGTATGGCAGGGTGTTGATAGAGAGTATAATAAAGTGTACAGAAGTTGAAATAGGAGAAGAACAGTGCGGTTTTAGGAGGGGAAGAGGGTGCGTAGATCAGATGTTTGCAGTAAGACAGTTATGCGAGAAGTATTTAGAGAAGCATAAGGAGATATTTTGGGCTTTTATGGACTTGGAAAAAGCGTATGATCGTGTGGACCGTGAAGCAATGTGGAAGGTGTTAAGGATTTATGAAATAGGAGGAAATTTGTTAGAAGCAGTTAAGAGTTTTTATGAAGGGAGCAGAGCATGTGTGAGAGTAGGAAATGGTGAGTTGAGTGAATGGTTTGAGGTAAAGGTAGGTTTGCGACAGGGTTGTGTAATGTCACCATGGCTGTTTAATATGTTTATGGATGGTGTGGTGAGGGAGGTGAAAAGGAGAACTATGGGAAGAGGATTGGGTTTAGTAGGAAAGAATGGTAGAGATTGGGAGTTGAATCAGTTGCTGTTCGCTGATGACACAGCATTGGTGGCGGATTCTGATGAGAAACTGCAGCGGGTAGTCAAAGAGTTTGGTGTGGTTTGTGGAAGGAGGAAACTGAAGGTGAACGTCAATAAAAGTAAAGTAATGGTGTGTAATAGGGGAGAGCATAGGGTGAATCTAGATGTGAGGCTGGATGGGGAAATATTGGAACAAGTAGAGTGTTTTAAATATCTAGGAGGAACGATAAGCAGGAGTGGAGGTATGGAAGTGGAGGTAAAACAGAGAGTGTGTGAAGGAAGGAAGGTTTTCGGAGCAATGGGAAGTATGTGGAAGACGAGAAATCTCGGAGTGAAAGTAAAAAGTGCACTGTATCAAGGAATTGTTGTGCCAACAGTGATGTATGGGGCTGAGACATGGGCTCTGAAGAAAAAGGAGAAAAGAGGGCTGGATGTGATGGAGATGAGCTGCTTGAGGAGTATGTGTGGAGTTACTCGTAGAGACAGATTGAGGAATGAAGAGATACGTAGGAGAGTGGGGCAGCAGGAACATTTGTCAGCCAGAGTGGACAGAAGGGTGCTGAGCTGGTATGGTCATGTTGAACGAATGGGAGATGAAAGGCTTACAAAGAGAATATGTGAGTCAGGTACAAGGGGAGATAGAAGGGCAGGAAGACCCCCAGTGAGATGGAGAGACTGTGTAAGAAAGGCTTTGGATGATAGAGGAATGACTATAGATCAGGCAGGGGAAGTGGTGGTGGACAGGAGTGAATGGAGAATGCTTGTGAATAGTTGAGTGAACACGTGGTCATTTGGAGTAAGGGGTCGGGCGCAAGTTCGACTAGATAATAGTCCATCAGGCGCCTGGCCCGGGGGGACGATTAATATGAAGGGTGTGCCTGGAAGTGTGGTGGGAGGGCTTGTGGCTTTGGCTCCGCTGCATGTCTGCCTGCCGAGATCGGAACCTCTCCGGGTGGTCAGGGGCCGGGGGAATGCTGGAGCGACCTTGGTAACCCTGGTCTCTGGGTCTTCTCCTGGGTGACCTGGATGTGTGTGAGTTTGTGTTTTGTATCTGTGTTTATTTTTTGTTTTATGTTGTTTTTGTGTTTTCCCTGTTCTTGCTCTGTCTTGAGTCGGCTACCCCCAAAATGGGGATTGGGCCTGAGCATATAGATAGATAGATAGATAGACATAATATTATTAGCTTTGATAGGCAATAAAAGAAAGGTTGAAATCTAAAAACAATTATCTGCCTGCATGGATCAGTGACATTAATGAGTTTTCTAGTTTCTTACATAAGTCGAATAATTAATATTTAATACATTAATACTTATTGTAGAGCTACCACAGGAAAGATGGAACGTGTTAGATCTGTACTGATCGCCAGTTCTGATCTAAAATGATTTCAAGGAAATCAGCTAGCTCATATTGAATGATATTTTCTGAAAATTGGTAAATGTTGTTAATGAATGTTTCCTAGTTAACCTAAGTAAAAGCTAATGTACCAGTATTGTTTTCCAAAAAAATAATTATCGATATTCTGTGATCCATACGCATATTGTATCCAATACAAATATGTAGCATATGGATTTATAGAAAAAGATTCATGGCATACTAGGCTTTGTGGTATAATGGATTGAGGAATAGTTGAAAAGGGTGAATACATCAAGTAGCAATTAATGGTATTAACCCTTAAAGTACCGGTGACGTCTTTTTGTTATATTTCAGCTTCATTTAGACGATTTTAGTAAGCTTAAGAAGGATATATGGTAGCTAAAACGATTAATTAAGATAAAAAAAAAAAAAATGGAAAATTTTCATTTGTTGATGCTAGCCAAGCGGCTAGCATCAAAAAGTGAAATATTTCCAAAAAAAATTATGTTTATTTTTATTAATCGTCCATCGTGATCCAATTACTGACAAACTTAGTAGGGTTGAACTGAGCTAAATTACATTTCTTTGTTGCAGTATTTGTTTATAAAGAAATTCAAGAGCACATTATAAAAGGAATGTATAACGCATGGATGGCTATTGCGAGAAAGTTATTAACAAAGATTATTTTTTGTTATGGTGCCAAATATGCCTCAAGTACGATATTTGTGGTTGCATTACCTCGTTTATGCGTTTTAATCTTCTGTGTAATTTTATAAATACAAAATGGACGCCTGAAAGAATATCAGCATAACTGAATCTAATATGGACTTCAAAATAAGTTATCCTCAGAATGCAGGTCGTATGAATATTTGCGTGATCGTGAAGTATTGTATTGTAAAGCTTAGGATAGCATACAGTATATAGTCATTTAAAGATTCCAAAATAAACAGCGTACCCAACATCCAGACATTATTTCTGGCGTATAATTACATTTGTCCGAGTCATATATTTTGTGCCGGGATTTAGTAAACTGTATGCATCCTACTTTCACTATATGACGTTATCTCGACCATCCTCATTTAAAACAAACATATATATATATCAAATAGCGGAGTGGTGTCGCTGTATTATAGGAAGTGGCGATATAATGTCCATCACTACAATATGTTAGAAAACAGTGTGAGTGTTATGATTGTGTGTAAGGCCATTTGATAGGATGGAGAGAGAGAGAGAGAGAGAGAGAGAGAGAGAGAGAGAGAGAGAGAGAGAGAGATAGAGAGAGAGAGAGAGAGAGAGAGAGATATTAGTATATTATTAGAGCGTATGACTTGGTGTCGAGATTTATTTTGAACCTAATAATAATTTTAAAGTTGAAGCACATTATTGTATAGTTCTATCTACCATACTTCTTGAGTTGGCCTACACAAGAACATGTACTTGCAAAGAGGGGACCTTCTTCCACGTAAGAACATTTGTGCGTCAACGAAATTTTACATATCACAGTGTAATAACTAATAAAGTCTAACCTTCTCCAGTTGCGTTTTTGTATTTACATTTTATCTCAATTTGTTATTATTATTTTCATTGCAAAACCTATTTCAAGTAGTGGATGGACATCTCACTAATTTGATTACTGGTGAACAAAGTAATTATTGAAGATATGGCTACATCAACCAGTTTTATTTTTGACAACCACTATTAAGGGAAGTAGTAACTTACGTAAATGATTGAACCTATTCTGTCTCTTCTCTTTTGGGTTTATATATTTATCTTGTTTATTCCAATCTTCAAAGCTTTCAAATCCATCTAATTGCTTGAGAACAGAGCTACTTATAACATTATATATTGTACAATTCATATGGTCTTTCCACCAACCAACTTTACTCCTAAACTCAATTAATGAAATCAACAAATACATGTGGCAGTCCAGGGATTGTACAATATATAATGTTATAAGTAGCTTTGTTCTCAAGTAATTAGATGGATTTGAACGCTCTGAAGATTGGAATAAACAAGATAAATAAATAAACCCAAAAGAGAAGAGAGAGAATAGGTTCAATCATTTACGTAAGTCACTACAAAGAATTGTTTTGTTGTCACATCCTGGTCTCTACCCGTGTCCGGTGTTCGTCACTGGGGCCGGCTTCACGGGGAGACGGGCAGGACTGGTCCTTAAAATGGGGCCGAATGTAGGTCTTTCAGTGTGCTATAGAGAAATGAAGTGAAGGTAGCAAGCTATGTTCACACTGAGGTTACGTAATCTATGTTACAGTAACATGTAACAATAAGAATGTTACTCGAAGTTGCAGCATGTTCCAGAACCTTGCCAGAAACATTATGAAACCAACCCAGTCCACATTGGTTTGTAAAGGTTACAGAACATTTGTAATGGAGATGTAGGAGGAGAAGGCTTTGTTACCTAGTGCGTGCAACGTGGTACTGCATATACTAACTAAGAAGAAGCGCAAAACTAAGAATAAGCGCAAAAGGAAAGTTTGGACGAGACAATTGTTACAGGATCGTAATGCATGTGGTGGACTGCATGTTTTTAGGGGTTGTCCACCGATACGGATGGATTAAAAAAAATTTACAAGGCTAACCCTTGTAGATTTTGAGAACATACTTTCACTTGTGGGAGGTAACATTTGTAAGAAAAATACAAATTGTCGTAGTGCGATTACACCAACAGATAGGCTTTTGGTTACATTACGATATATTGCAACTGGTGATTCATATACAAGCAGATGTACCTCTTTAAAATCTCCAAACAAGCAATCTCTACTATAATTCCTGAAGTATGCACGGCAATTAATGAGGCTCTAGCTCAGTATGTTTAGGTGAGTGACAACATGTCCTAAAATGTTTATTGTAGATAAGCAGAACGGCAATAATCAAATTCAAAATTTCCCTACATGTTTCTCACATGAACTGCTCGATTATTAAATGCATTTTATCATGAAATAGTAAATTTCCTCGTAAGGATGCTATATTTTGTTTGTGTAGGACCAACATATTACACCAATATGCGGGTATCACATGGGCAGGAATCCAGCCAACCAACAAACTAACCAATCAACATCTTGTGAGTTGAGATGTAAGGCCTGGTTATGAAACATATTACATGTTATCGCTCAACCAGTGATAGCTGCGCCCTAGTTACAGAACCCTATAATTATATGTTCTGAAATTGTTGTGGAATATATCATATGCTACCGTAGCCTTGTTCTGTAACACAAAGTTACACAACATTGCTCAGTGTGGACGTAGCTTAATGCGAGGTGGGCTGGGTAACAGACTCTCCCGTTTTCTACTGGTTGGCTGGAGAGGGAAGACTATCGTCTTCCGTTCTCTATGGAGGAGGTGGTTGGAAGAGATTGTGGCTTTTTGTGGGTGACTTATGCCCTTCTTCGTTAGGGTATCAGGCTGAGGGGATATCAAAAGCAGGGCTTTCACCAAGGGTGTGATGACAGAGAAGGGCGCCGGTAATACTGATAGTGGTGGCCCGGGGTTGTTGGTGGGGCTTGCGGGCTAGGCAGGAATCCCTGCAATCCTGCAGGCCGTTGCAGGTTCTAGCATATCCCAGGTTCGAATCCCGGGAGTATCACATGCTTGCATTGATTTCATTTGAGGGTGTTTGGTGTTGGGTGTGAAATTAATTCAATAAGATTATATATATATACATGTATATATCTTGTTCATATGTAGTGGGTTGTCAACTGTCAATAATAAATCTAAATACAATTGCGTGCTAAATGTCATCATATGATATTAGCAAACACCAACTAGAGGATTTATTATCAAATCCCTTAGTCAATTTCAAGAAACCAAAAACTTTTTCATTTCTGATGCATTTGCATACCATGTGCCATTCCTTTTAACCATTTTCTGTGTCCATCTCACATATCCGTTTCCATCCCTTTCACAACAAACTACATACAACTAGTTCTCTCTTTTATCTTATTCCTCTTGAATAAATTTTGTTCCCTAGCTATGTTCAATGTCCTTTTGTAACTGTATATTTTGAACATGGTTACATCTTTGGCAATTCCCCTACCTATCCGAATTAGGCCCCAACCTCTCATTCCCCCCTCACTCTCCCTCCCACTCTTGTTTCTTTTCTTCTCGACCATTCCTCATCCTCTGCTTCTCCTATCATTCTCCCTCCCAATCATGTGGTCTTCTACCCTCTCACAGTTACCCACCATCACCTTCTTCCCTCCCTCTCCCTCCCATTCTTGTTTCATTCTCTCCTCGACCTAGACTCCTTGTAGGAAATGTCTCCCCTAATTAAATGCTGGGCGTCATCAACAATCCCGGCCTGACCACACCTCCTCCTTGTCTCAGGTAAGCTACACTATAATACCGTATAGTGCAGTTGTTGTTAGTGAGGTTAGGGTTTGTGGACTAGTCCTGCTTGATGTTAATATTATTCCCTTCTGTATCAGCGACGTCTTCCTAATTATATTCTAGTTATATAGAGACGATTTTACACAGTTTAAGAAGGACCTGTGGTAGTAAAAAGGGTTAAGTGAGATAGTTCATAGCTTGTTGACTGCTGGAGGTCTTATTTATACAATAGCATTGTCTAATACTAGCCAGCATAAAATTATAAAACAAAACGTCACCGGTACAGAAAAGGATACTAGGATAAAGTTTACCCTTATATCATATTTATTGCCGGTGTTGGTAGTGGGGGAATTTCATTAATCAAGCGAAAACCACAACCTAATTATGGGAACACGAGAGAGAGAGAGAGAGAGAGTGAGAGTGAGTGAGTGAAAATTAGTATTTATAATTACAAAAATGATTATATCAATCCCACATTACTCACGGAGCAGTAAGATACTTTGTTCGTGAGAGAAAAATATAATAAACATAATTTAAAAGACAAATATCAGCTAACCCCTTTATATCAGGATACAAGCTCCTCCCTGATACATTTATCATATAACATTTGCACATTCTAGAGTTAGGATTTATAGGGTTATATTTTGGAAGCCCTACTATTATGGCAGGAATCTCTTAGGTTTCCCTTCTTATTGGTACGAGATCTAGAGTATCAACAATTCGTCTTACACACATATGAAATGACCAGTTCTCCCAAGTATTTAAATTGTGTTTGGATACCAATACGATCATTGTTTCCGTCATTAAGTGGAGATTTATATCCATATATGTATATATTGTTTGTTTTCAACAGTTCCATCCCTGAACTCCATCAAACCTAAAAAAAAAAAAAAAAAATCTAAAATCCACTTGTGAGGTCAATTTGTGCATTTTCGATCGAAAAATGCCCTTGCCAAAGACCAATTCCTCCTTAATTGCGGGTTTGCCAGGAAAATATTGACACCTAAATGGCACAAAAGGTATTAAATTTACAAACTAATTGGGCGAATGTACTTGAAATCTCAAAACTAATTGGTCTAAACATTAGGGAAAAGAGGGTCCAGGCAACCCACATAGTTTGTTACAAATATGACATGTACCAGCCTTGCATAATTCCAACTAAGGATAGCCCAATAAGGCCGTTAGGCCTTATTGGGCTATCCTTAGTTGGAATTATGCAAGGCTGGTACATGTCATATTTGTAACAAACTATGTGGTACCAACTCTGTAAATTGCTAACTGAATAAATATTATTATTATTATTATTATTAACCCCCTCCTAAGATAAAGGCAAAACTTAAAACTAATGAGATATATTTTTGTCTGAGACCTTAACCATTACCATACCAGAGCATTTTCCAATGCATTTACTCTTCAGTATCAGCCATTTTGGCCAAAATTACTCATCCGCGACGAGACAACATCCTTCCACCACGAACGAAAGTTGAGGGGTTACTGACCGTGGGTGGCCACTGGCAGCTAGAGGGAGACATATGCAGTGTTGCCACACCTAGCAGTATTGCCTTCAAGTTATGTTAGCGGGGTCCCGCTCAATATAAGCAGGAAAAAGGGTCAAGTATTAGTGACGGATGACATCTGTCACTGGTATTAGTGTTAACCTATTGTACTGATGGATTAGGACCGACGCTGGGACATAATGGGTTAACGGTATGGAGTAGTCCTTGTGCTGGGTAACTATCCATCCAGAGGTTTCAAAGGTAAATGTAACGAAGATGAGTGCCACAGCAATAGACAACTTATAGTACGCCTCCATCCTTATCGCTGCATTAACTAAAATTAGGGATGTCGTATTGAAGACACAATATACTTTCTTGGACAGTATCCCCTCCCAATGACTGATATCATACGTGTATTCCCTCTCTTCCCCTGTTCTCTCTGTTATCTTTCAGCTTGACTCTCTCTCGCCTTTGCCACGTCTCAACACTCATTATTTTCTCTAGACTCACCCGGGTTTCTTGTGAATTTCTTTCTTTCTTTCTTGTAGGATTATTTTTCAGTTTGCCTTTCCCTATCCTTCCCTCCCCTCTCCCTCTCTCCCTCCGTCTCTAATAGCAGCTTACCCTCCATTCTTCCACTTTTTTTGGTGTCCACATATTGTTCTCCCCACGTTAACGTTTTTGTTTACCTGCCTGTCATCCTTCCACTCCTTTCATTCAATCGAAACAAAAGGGAATCCATTTTTTTTTGTACCAGAATTCCCGAGCAGCTTCACCAGCCAGTAACCATTTAATTGCGCTTGGGTCAGCGTTTGATGGTGGCCAAATGACATTTAGATATTAACGGAGGGAAGGGGTTATTTGTTGATCGGTTGATTTATGTACTTATGTTTTTTTTTCCTCGCTAGACCCCCAATAAGCTTAAAAAAAAACATCCCTAAGATCCTTCTAGTTATCTATTGATTTTGTTCGGAATGTTCCGGCCAAAGCCGGCCTTCTTCCTAAATTACAGGCTCGCTATCTCTCGCCAGGATAATATCGACACCTAAATGGCACGAAAGGTCTAATTATTGACAAAGAAATTAAGTAAAAGGTCTTAACATCGCCAAACTAATGGGACGGGCGTCTTAAAACCTGAAAGCAATGGGGCTAAATAAGAGGGAGAAGAGGGAGACGGGGAGGCAGACAAATCAGCCTACTTGAAATAGTTGTCACAGAAATGGCTATGTTTGGCTTCAGTTCCAAATTAAGATGTGGATGACGAACCTAACAGGGTCGTCTTCCTCACCTGTAGTATAGTCTCTTTCAAACTGTCTTGGTAGCGTAATGGTTAGTGCGCTGGATTTCGGTGTGAGTATCCTAGGTTCGAGTCCTTGGAGTACTACATATATTCATTAATGTAATTGATTTAATTAATTAGGTTTATTTATAAGTTAATTGGTGAGTTGGTGATAATATGAATTATTTGGTATCATATGTGTTTTGTTTCTATGTGTCTATGTGTATGGAAGAAACAACAATCAGTCGGCCTGTAACGAGTGTCTTCTCCAAAGTCAAAAGAGTGACAGAAGGCCAAATCCAAGGGACGTTGGGGTCAAAATGCCTGGACACATTAGGTTTATAGCAGTGTATATAAGTCATAGGATGAAAGAAAGATTGACTACATTATTCTCCAAAGTTGGTTTCATTTCAGCTGACGGTAAATTAAATCCCTTGGTAACATATTGTTCGATATTAATGAAGACATGCACAAATACTATGTCTCTCTATCGTATTAATAACAAGCTTTCATAAATAACAACATATTTCACTACAAAATCTTCATAACAGGTAAGAAAACAAGAGGAAAGCATGGCAATTTACCGTCAGCTGGACAAAAACAGAGTATATAGTATTGTCCATCATGCACTTAGATTCCTGTTTAATCTAACACAGTTTATTTGGGATCTCATCATAATATTTAATTTGCCTTTAGGTCAGAGTAATATATATGTTTCCTCCTTTTCAGCAATAACTTACGACAGCTGCAACAAAGTTATACTGTATATCGTGTATGTTCTCTCTCATTACTCTTTCTATTGCTATTGTTTTGTGTCTGTTCTTGTTCTCCGTCTCCGTGGTATCCTGACACTAATGATTAAGGTGTCTAAAAATCTGTGTGTGATAACCCAGGTTCGAATCCCGGTGGATCACATAAATGCTTTCATTAATTTCATTGGAGGTTTTTGGTGGTGTGGTGAAATTAATATAAAATAGATTATCAGTAGGTTCAGGGATATTTCGTAGCGAGGCCGTTCTATATGTTCTGTGCCCCATGAATATGCTTTCCTCTCACTTAAACATTAGGCTACCATGGTGCGGTGGGAATATGAACATGATTAGATTAATATCCAGTATTCGAGAATGGATAATAAGTCGTAGGCGTGTGCATAAACCTTTAACCGTCTTGGTGGTGTAATGGTTAAGGTGTCTACAAATTTGTGTGTGATAACCCAGGTTCGAATCCCGGTGGATCACATATAATATTATGCTTTCATTAATATCATTGGAGGTGTTTGGTGGTGTGGTGAAATTAATAAACAAAAAAAAATATTTATCTTTTTCATATGGCTTGTCCTTCACCGCTTAACCCATTCTGTACCAGGGTCGTCTTTTAAGTTTTATTCCAAATATATTTAGACAATTTTGTACAGTTAAAGGAGATCTGTGGTAGTAAACAGGGTTAAATGAGATAGTTCGAAGCCTGTTAATAGGTGGAGGCCCTTTTTAAACTGAATAAATCGCCTAACAATAGCTAGAATAACATTAACAAGACGTCGCTGATACAGAAGGGGTTAACCAAGGACAACACGGCAAGAAAGAGAGAGAGAGAGTGTGTGTGTGTGTCGGGTTCAATTATATAATGCAGCTAATACAATGGGAACAGCCAACTTCGTTGTGGTTGATTTTCTGAGGATTTATATCTTACTGCCTTCCCCTATCTCTTTTCCTTGTTATGTTTAGTCATTTAGATTAATTATCCGTTTTAGCTGATATATATTTACACATTTTGGGGGGATTTGACATCCAATAATTGCTATACTTCATCATAAAGAGATAAGTTTTAAGAATCACACCTATTTGTGAGATACTTAATATTCATGACTCGCGTTTGGCTGGGGGAGAATTCAATGAAATCACTTCAGCCCTAGCTGTGTGGGGATAGTTGTACAAACCCCTGTATGGTAGTCGGAAATATGGGTCCTACGACTTGTGTATAAAATGTAATATTTTCTCCCAGTAGGATATCTCCTTTTTCTTAATATTTATAAGAAAAGGTTCGCTAGTCTTTTATCACGCCGTGGTGTAGTGGATTAAAGCATGGGCACTCGTCCTGATTGTCGGTGGTTTGAGCCCGGCGGGGAGTATATACATATTTAGTAGCTCATGTGTAGTCGTGAGATATACTTTATATATACTGTATATATATATATATATATATATATATATATATATATATATATATATACTGTATGTACAGTATATACTGTATATATATATATATATATATATATATATATATATATATATATATATATATTTTCCACGTGTGTGTGAGGGTATACAGTATATTTGTGTATATTATTTCAAAGACTTTAATTCCAAGAAACAGCTGCCTGATTGAATTTAAGTAGTCACATATAATATGTTTACCCTAGTTTTCCTTAGTTGACAGTTAGTAGTATCCGTAATACTTAGCTATCGTTCCTAACAATTCCATCTTAACCCATTCAGTACCAGTGACGTCCTTTTCATTATATTCTACCAACTATTAAATAACTGTATTCAGCTTAGGACGTCTACACATTAAAAGGCTGCAAACTATCTCAATTAACTATTTTAGCTATCATATATTCTTCCGAACCTTCATAAAATCACCTAAATATAACTGACATCCAATATAACATTTACTAACCGGTACTGAAGGGGTTAATAACTCATAAATGTTGGTATAAATCACAGCTGACATACCCGCCGCCCACCTCTGATGTCCCCTCGCTGGAACAACAACAATGTCAATCACTCTAATCCACCCCAAGCAAAGAATGACGGGAGGAAAGAGATGGTGAAGGGGAGATTGGCTAGATCACTGACAAACGGTAAGGAAAGATAAATATATGGTGCATAGGTAAATACATAGGAGGAACATTAATTGTGGCAAAAGAGGAACACATAATATTATATGGGATTTGTAATTTTGTAAGTAGATGAAACCTTCTATGTTTTTGCTTATAAAGGACCTGTGCGTTTCAAAAGACTAATTGATATATTTTTACTTCCCCCTTTTAATCCTGTAGGGCCAATGACGAAAAGAAAACGAAAGTAACAATACAACCTAAAGAAAATAGGAACTTCACAATCTTAGAAAAAAAAAAAACAAGTGCTATTCTCACAAACATTCCAGCCTCCAGAACTTTATATACAGGTAAAATTTAGAGGATAAGCAATTATTATTGAACGATAAACAGTAGGTAGCAAGATACCTACACCATTAGTCTACCACGACCTGTGGAAGCGAGATAGTGTTCCGAATGTTTTACATTTAGATAATTATGTGTTGAGTCGTTTTTTGCTGAGCACTTAGGGAGTATATCATTAATTTTTAACAACTTAATGTCAAAAGCATAAGGTTGAATGAAAGTTTGATTTCGAAAGCCAAATATATGCAAAAGCCAATAGTATAATACATACACATACTGTATACAGTATAACTTATATTATAATGTATACTGTATACAGAGAGAGAGAGAGATAGATCATCACCGCCACAGGGAAGCTCAGAAACACAAAGTTAGAGGAGATGAGAGGAGGTAACGAGAGGAGAAAGGTTGGGAAGAGAAAGAGAAAGATTTGATAGATAAATGGAAAGGGAAACCAAAAGCAAGATGGAATACAAGAACAAATTTGGGTGAAGTATAAACACAATAGAAATGGGATGAAGACCAAGGAGATAACAGGAAGAAATAAATAATTGAAGGAAAAGTAATTTATTAAGAGACAGACATACAGCATATTTGCGAAGATGAGAGGAAACCGTGATGGAAAGTTGTGAAGGGTGTCATGTTGTAACTTACACTTTAATAAAAGCATAAAGTGGTTGGGGGAAAGAGATCATTACAGTTGGAGATATATTATTTATCCCTCAATAGTCAATAACATGAACATATAATTTGAGTACAGTGTTAAACAATTCACAGGTAATGGCATATAAGTGTTTATTGTCAGCATATACACTGTTTAAACAATGTTTTCTTATGAATTTGCTATCCATATTTACTTATATATATATATATATATATATATATATATATATATATATATATATATATATATATATATATATATATATATATATATATTTGATTCGCATCCATCTTTAATGCTGCGTACTTTTCTAAAGTACATTGAAAATCTTGAGAATACAGCGGAGAGCATCAAATATTATTGCCAGACTAATGGAGTTAAATCTGGTTAGTCTAAGAAAGAACAGGCTAAGAGGGGACTTATGTCAAGTGTATACAAAATTAAAGATATTGATATGATGAATGTCTACAAATAATTATCAATTATAGTAGGGAATATGGTTTTATAAGCACTGAAAACTCGTTTCACTCACATGAGCCTTAATATTTGTTTGTAATCGAGTTGTAAACTTGTGAAATTCTCTATTTGGTAACGTCTATGAGTGTTGTACTGTACTAACTTTAAAAAAACATCGAATATACCCATTGTCCACTCTCAATCCCCGATTAACTATATACCTTTTCCTTATATTGTACTTTCCATTCCTCCCACTTAGGCTAGCTCATTTAGCTACTTGTAACTACGTAAGAATTAATAGATCTGTTATTGTTTATAATGTTGTTGTTCTCCTTTCTAGTGTTTTGTTTTGTATATCATCTACTGTACTTGGGCTCCCGCTACTGTATTATATGTTGGTCCTTCTGCCTCTATTTCATTTCTTCTCTTTTGGATGGTTCTATATATATTTGTCTACCTCTGTCATTGTCTTTTGGATGGTTCTATATATATTTGTCTACCTCTGTCATTGTCTTTTGGATGGTTCTATATATATTTGTCTACCTCTGTCATTGTCTTTTGGATGGTTCTATATATATTTGTCTACCTCTGTCATTGTCTTTTGGATGGTTCTATATATATTTGTCTACCTCTGTCATTGTCTTTTGGATGGTTCTATATATATTTGTCTACCTCTGTCATTGTCTTTTGGATGGTTCTATATATATTTGTCTATCTCTGTCATTGTCTTTTCTCTCTATGCGTCCTCTTCTTTGTCTCCCTCGTATCTTCTCTACCTCCAGTAGATCTTTCTTTCCATCCGTCTCTTTTATTTCTTCTTCATCTTCATCTCTTGTTCGGCTTCTGTTTGTCTTTTGTTCTCCTCTTGTGTCTTACCTTTCCTGTTTCCTTCTTCCCCTGCCTTCTCGTACCTGCCTGACCTTTGCTGAGTGAGGACCTATCCCAAGTGACTCCCAGTGAATTATCTTTGCCCATAGTGTGGTGATAGTGTTAACGCTTTCTTAAAATGGCTGCTGTTGACGAGATTGCTACCTCCTCTCATATTCTCCAGCTTTGTCTTGCTTTGCAAGAAAGGCTGGATAATGTGGAGAGAGAGGTACAGTCTCTCAAAGACGAGAATTTGGCCTTAAAGCTGACTTTGGCTGACAACAAAAGTGAGGATAGTGCAACTTCTGTTAGGGATCGTGATGCTCCCTGGAGTTGTTCCAACAAGTGCAACAACCTGCAAATTTCTACGGCGGCCAGTTGCCCTCAGCAACAAGTTCATCACCTTGGATGACGAATGTGATGGTGAGGCTGCTAGTGCATCCTTCGGCGAGGAAACCAGGAGAAAGGTAAGTAAGTTGCCTCCAAACACAGGGAATGCTGTGACTGCTGCCCCCCCCCCCCCAGGAGTACCTTCAACTGCTGCCCCAGGAGTTCCTGCCGCTGCCGCAGCTGCTACCAAGTCATCGACAAGGAGAGGCAAGTCCTTCTCAATTGTTGGGGACTCCATGGTCAGACACTTAGCTAGGTCCACCTATACTGATATTAGGAAGCTTGTCTGTCTGCCTGGTGCCGGGGTTGGGAAGGTGTTAGAGGAAATTGATTACATCATGAAAGATATTGGAGATAGCCCCATTATCTGTCTCAGTACAGGGAGCAATGATGTTGGTAAAGGTAGGACGGAAGTACTGCTTCGGCAGTACAGGGAGGTGTTAGATAAAGTTAGGAGGAAGGGAGGCATACCTGTAGTACACAGTATCTTGCCACGGAGAGGGGTCAGCAAGGAATGGTCATCTAGGGCAATTTATTGGTATCAATTGTCGGCTGGAAAAATACTGTAATGCAAATGCAATACCATTCCTTGATAACTGGACCCGTTTCTATGGGAAAAATCAGTTGTACGCACAGGACGGGGTTCATCTTTCTCGGCTAGGGGTGGCAAATTTTGCTAGGTCAATAGATAGGATTGTCGCTGGGTTTCGCTGATAATAAAGCCTGAGAATATGAGTAAGAATAATTGTCTAGAAAGGGTAAATTGCCGTACTGGTACATCAGATAGGAATAGAAAATTTCAGTCACAGGATTTTAATTGTACTGCTAGTAGAAATATTGAAGGTGTAACAGAAGATGGGAATTCAGTTAGAAATAAAGGTAAATCTGATACCAGTAAAATAAATTCATTGCGATTATATTATACAAACTGTAGGAGTTTATGTAACAAAATGGATGAACTTAGAGCACTTGTTAGCAACGAAAATATAGACATTATAGCACTGACTGAAACATGGATTAATACAGAATCAAGATTTTTTTTAGCAAAATTCCATATACCAGGATATAGTTTGTTTAAACGTGACCGAACAAGTAGGAGGGGCGGCGGAATAGCAGTGTTTGTCAGGAGTTCTTTAAAAAGCTGTATTAAATCAGGTATTAGACTAAATACTGATAACGAAAATGTTTGGGTAGAGGTTAGCGAAGGTAGTGAGACCATAATTATTGGAGTTATTTATAAACCACCAAATATGAGTAGAAACGAAGGTACAGCTTTATGGCAGGAAGTGAAAATAGCATCAAGGTTTAGCAATGTGTGTGTTATGGGGGATTTAAATTTTCCGAATATTGATTGGCAGCATCAAATCGGCGACTCAGATTCAAAAGAGTTTATTGAGGCGGTACAGGATAGTTTTTTATTTCAATTTATAGACTCGCCTACTAGAGGTAATAATATCCTCGATTTAGTTCTCAGTAATAATGAACAAATGATAAATAATGTAGAGATAGGAGACCAACTAGGAAATAGTGATCATAAATCAATTTATTTTAACATACAATGGACAGGAAAGGCTAAAGAGAATACGCCACTTAGCCCAGATTTCAGAAAAGCCAATTATGGTGGATTAAGAAGAGCCTTAAGAGTCGATCCTATGGTTAAACTATTAAGTGGACCCAGGTGCGCTAATGAACATACTCTCTCTCTCAGATACCTGTCTTAACTCAGGATAATTTGACAGCTACATATAATCATTTTATTTCTTCACTCCACAATGCGCAAAATAAATATATCTCCAAAAGAAAATTAGATCAACACAGAACCAACCCAAATGGATGAATAATAGACTACTAGACCTTCTATGAAAAAAGAGAGGAATATATCGAAAAATTAAGAAAGGCGAAATTCACCTACTTGCTTACTATCAGAATCTATCAAGAGAGGTTAAAAAAGGTATAAGGACAGACAAAAGAAATTATGAAATCAGGATAGCCAATGACTCAAAAAATAACCCTAATGCTGGGGTCACACATTCACGTATATGCTCCCGTATGCTCCCGTACGAAGGTTTATTGGTAGTTGGCAACCGAATACGTAAAACGTAATGGCTTAGTACGCAAAACTTCAATGAAATTGTGTCTAGTCGTGGGGGTTGGTACGCATGGCGGGTGTAGCCACGCTGGTCTTGTAGGTGGTTGGTGCGGCCGAGGTTGCCCGGTATCCTTTGGATTGCGAATCGGATACGGGGCTAGTGCTCACGTATGTAAAAAGTTGGGAATGCATACGTTTTACCTGTCTACCTGCTACGTATTACGGGTGCAGCCACGTAAAACGTAGCAGCTAGACAGGTAAAACGTAAGTTTCGTCCGCCAATCGTACAATGTTCACGTAAAACGTGAAAGTGAAAGTAAGTCCGGCCGCATCTGGCAACACCGCCACACTACGTGTTGGCGGGAAGATGCGGCACCGTTGTATGGTGGGGTCACGGGGGACCAGCGGGGGACACTCCGTCACACCTCTCACCACACCGGAGCAGCAACCAACAAGCCAACCCTGCCACCCTCCACCCTGCCGAAAACAAATCGTAGCAGCGAAACGACTGCACCTATGGCTTTCATATTTTTACCACATGTACCTTACCCTTTAGGCTACCCACCACAAAAATCTCAAATTCCTCCTCCCACCCACTCGTTGACTGTCGGTCCCGTCAGAAGGAAAAAAAAGGAAAATCTGTGGCGGCGAAACGACTGCACCAATCGGGTCCATATTTGTGTGACAAGTCCCTTACCCTTCTGCCTTCCCCCCACCACACCCCCAACCACCTCCAACCACCCACTTCCAGCGTATCCGTACGAAGATAAGGAAAAAAAGGAAAATCTGTGGCGGCGAAACTACCTCACCAATCGGTTCCATATTTGTGTGACAAGTCCCTTACCCTTCTGCCTTCCCCCCACCACACCCCCAACCGCCTCCCACCACCCACTTCCAGCGTATCCGTACCAAGATAAGGAAAAAAAGGAAAATCCGTGGTGGCGAAACTACCTCACCAATCGGCTTCATATGTGTAACACAAGTCAATTACCCTTCTACCTTCCCCCAACCAACCCGAAAACCACCCTCCCATCACCCTCCCACCCATACATTCCGATACCATAAAAGTCTCTGTAGTCTATAGTGTCTTTTCAGCTACTTTCGGGACCCATCGGGGACCTGATTTCTGGCGAAAATGGACAAGGGGAGTGTTTTTTTTACCATTATCCTTCCTTTCTCTCCCAACTTGATAGATTTAGCCAAAAAAAACAAAAAAAAACTCTGGCACTGGCAGAAGCACACCGTCAAAATTGGCTGGCACTCAGCGGGTGAATGGTCTTTCCTCTATAAAGGGAGTTCACAAAATTGAACTCCTCCAGGATGAATTCCGCGATGTTGTTCATGGTGCCGATGAAGGACTGGGAATGGGAATAGTGTGGCCATTCCTGCCCTTTTGTAGTTCCCAGATTCCAACCCAGACCTACGTGGTTGACAAAGACTGTCTTTGTCTGTGTTTGGACAGACGGGTGTGCCTACGATTGTCCGGACACGGTCCACGTAATGCCTACAAACTCACAAGACGTACGGCCTCAGCTACGTAGGTATTGTGGGGGCGTGGCCATGGGCGTGGCCTGTGGTACGCAAATCGGGCAGCCCAGGCGGACTAACGGGGACATGCTTACGCAAGTCGCAAGGACGTACGTAGCTCCATACGACTGCATTACGTCTGACGTAACACTTGCCCCGTTACGGTACGTATGTCGGGTAGTGCAATAGTCTTCCTCTAAACGGGCGTACACGGCCGGACTACGCCCGTCATTACACAAAATTGGCGATCACGCCTGACGTGAGCATACGGGAGCGATATACGTGAATGTGTGACCCCTGCATAAGGCTTTTTACCAGCTATATAAATCTAAAGTTAGAGATAAAATAGGCCCCCTTAAAACTTCGATTGGAGAATTGACAGAAAATTATTTAGAAATGTGCAGTACATTAAATAGTCAGTTTCTATCCGTTTTCACTAATGCAAATTTGGCACAGATTCCAGAAGTCTGTAAGGTATAATATAGCGATAGTATAGAAAATAGGTTAAGTACGGTTACTATAAGTAGAAATGATGTGCTTAAGGAAATTGACAGACTGAAACCTCAGAAATCGCCTGGTCCCGATGAGGTATATGCAAGAGTATTAAAAGAATGCAGAGATGAGTTAAGTTACCCATTAACATTTCTTTTTAACAATTCATTAGAAACCGGTATAGTTCCAGAAGCTTGGAAGCTTGCAAATGTAGTTCCGATTTTCAAAAAAGGTGATAAATCAATAGCATCCAATTACCGTCCCATTAGTCTCACTTCAATCATAGGAAGCTACTAGAGTCAATTATTGCTAGGACAATGAGAAACCACTTAGAAACATTTAACTTAATCAATTCTTCTCAGCATGGATTCACTCAGGGACGTTCTTGCCTTACTAATTTGCTTAGTTTTTTCTCAGAGGTATATGAAGCAGTAGATAATGACAAGTCATATGATATTATATATTTAGATTTCAGTAAAGCTTTCGACAGAGTCCCTCATGAGAGATTGATGAGAAAGGTTGAGGCACATGGAATAGGTGGGGCGTTGTTAGGATGCATTAGGTCATGGCTAATTGGTAGGAAGCAGAGAGTCAGCATAAATGGTACTAAGTCAGAATGGGGATCAGTCAAGAGTGGTGTCCCCCAGGGATCTGTATTAGGTCCTCTGTTGTTTATTATATACATAAATGACCTTGATTTAGGTATAACTAGTAGGATAAGTAAATTTGCAGACGATACCAAAATGGGGAGAAACATTGATTCAGTTAGAGATATAGAGTGTCTGCAAAGGGGTCTAGATACCTTACACGAATGGTCAGTAAAATGGCAGATGAAGTTTAACATTGACAAATGCAAGGTATTAAAGATAGGGAAGATGCATACAAATTTTAAATATAAACTAGCTAATATGGAATTAGAAAACTCAGACTGTGAGAAAGATCTAGGTGTGTTTGTTAGCAATGATTTGAAGCCTAGAAAACGATGTATAAGCGTTCGTAACAAGGCAAACAGGATTCTCGGGTTCATATCTAGGAGTGTGAGTAACATAACTGCTGATGTTATCTTAAAACTTTACTTGTCATTAGTGAGACCCCATATGGATTATGCTGTTCAATTTTGGTGTCCTTATTACAGAATGGACATAGATTCATTGGAGAGAGTACAACGTAGAATGACAAAAATGATCCATAATATTAGAAATCTTCCGTATGAAGAAAGGTTGAAGAAATTAGGCTTACATTCGTTAGAGAGACGCAGAGTTAGAGGTGACATGATAGAGGTATTCAAGTGGGTTAGTGGAATTAATAAAGGAGACATGAAAAATGTACTAAAGCTCAGTGATAGCGAAATAACTCGTACAAATGGTTTCAAATTAGATACATTTCGTTTCAGAAAAGATATAGGCAAATATTGGTTTGGTAACAGAGTTGTAGATGGGTGGAATAGGCTACCAAGTGATATAGTGGGATCAAGAACGATAGGGAGCTTTAAGATAAAATTAGATAGGCATATGGACGAGATGGGTTGGGTGTGAGGGGGATCTACCAGGTGTGGGCCAATCGGCGCTCAGCAGACCCCCGTAATCTTGTGTTAATCTCTGACCGTTTTGGTGGGGTCAGTACTCAAGGTATTAGTGAGATGGGTCTATAATTGGGCCTTGTAATTAGGGTTGGGTGTGACAGGGATCTGCCTTGTATGGGCCGATCGGCTTTTTGCAGACTCCCATTTTCTTATGTTCTTATGTTCTTATGTTCCCCTTGTTTCTTGTTTTCGCCCTCATTTTCTTCTTCTACTCTGTTTATTTCTGTTCTTCCCGTTCCGCCTATCCCTTCTCTCTCTTCTACATCAATTCCTTACCTTTCTCGTCTGTCTTTATCGTTCTATCTTCTCTCGTATTTCTTCTGCTACTGCCTCTTCCCCGATCTTGCAGCTCTAATTTTACCTCTATATCTTCCGTAGAAGTTATATATCTTTTATATATTTGCAACGTTTCGCTTCGTTACGCTTAATGTCTTCATCAACCTCATATGTCTTCCCTTTTATTTTCTCCCCTCCATTCTCCGACATGCTGCCGCTAATTGTTTCCAACTTGGCTATTGTACAAGTTAGCTATCTGTCTTGCCCTGGAGAGAGAGAGAGAGAGAGAGAGAGAGAGAGAGAGAGAGAGAGAGAGAGAGAGAGAGAGAGAGAGAGAGAGAGATTTTGGGAGGGGGGTCATTAACTACAAATGAAGTTTGTTCCCCCTGGGTTGAATAGTTCACCACTAATTAATTATCAATATATGAGTCAGTTACGGTCAGTCGCATACAATGTGATAAATTTACTTGCTGATGCTCAACATTGTAGAATGCAGTTTGGGATTCAACATCCTTGGTTGAAGTTTAAACAAAATCAAAGGTAAAACTTCGGGAATATACGCTGGACATAGCATTGCTGAGATACCGACCTGTGTAGTTTTACCCTTATAGAGTTTGCATTGGGCGAATTATTCAGATTGCTTATCATAAACAGCTTCATTTTATCCAAACATCCAGACGTGTGAGTAGATATTAAAATCATTACCTAAATCAATATAACATACAATATAAAACTCAGGTTACGTAATTTGTAATCTTAGAACGTTTTCGTAATCTAGTGATTTTATGCAATAACCAGAATTCTCTCTTCCCTATGTTAGGTCAGTAACTAAATTAATGGCGGAGGAGTAAATTTAAACAAAATATATTGTAATTAGATTATATAGGTTTAATTATAAGCCATCATAATGACAGTATTTTACGTTGATCCGCCAGGTAATTTGGGCATCGTGAAAACATCTCCACAGACCAATTCTGCAGTACGGTATTTTCGGCCTCGTTTCTACAAATAAAACATTGAGTGTCCCATGTATTTATTGATATTTCTTTATAAGTGAATCTGGAAATATCCCTCATGATGTTAACCCATTGCCTGCGGGAGACGTTCCAGAACACCATGGCAATTTACAGGTTTTTAAAGCTTCTTAAAGCCTGTAGAATTGACTGCGAGGGAGCGGGAGCGCGACAGGGCACACGTCCTTCCTCCAGCCAGCTGGCCGGATTCAGCACTGAGGACTCTGAGTCATGCTCTCACGAGATATACAGCCTGCCAAAGGCAAATGTAGCGGGACATTAGCGATAATTGCTCATTTTAGCGAATGTCTATGGTAGCACTGTGGGTGAGGCCCGCAAGCTACGAAGCTCGTTTTGGTGTCATTTTGAAGCTATTTTCTTCTAGTTTTCTGTTGCACTAGACATATCGAAGGCCTTCGATAGAGTCTGGCACAAATCTTTAATTTCCAAACTTCCCTTCTTCGGTTTCTGTCCCTCCATCTGTGCCTTTGTCTCTAATTTCCTTTCCGGCCGTTCCATAGCTGCGGTTGTGGACGGCCATCGCTCATTTCCTCATCCTATCAACTCCGGTGTTCATCAGGGTTCTGTCCTATCTCCTATTCTCTTTCTAATTTTCATAAATGATCTTCTCAACTGTACATCCAGTCCCATCCATTCATATGCAGACGACTCTACTTTACACCACTCAATTAGTTTTCCATAACGCTCAGGTGAGCAATCCCTCAAAAGTAAACGTAATGAAGCAATAAAATGCTTATCTTCGGATCTAGCTGCTATTTCCAGTTCGGGTAGAGAAAACCTTGTTGCATTTAATGCTGCCAAAACTCAATTTATCCATCTTACTACCCGTCAGGAACCTCTAGAGGACTATCCCTTATTCTTCAACAATACAAAAATCAACCCTTCATCTTCCCTCAATGTTCTCGATGTTTCTATTTCTTCTGCTCTCACTTGGAAAGACCATATTACCAGTCTCGCTAAGGCAGCCTCCCAGAAGCTGGGTGTGCTCAACCGCCTCAAGGGCTTCTTTACCCCTGCGCAACTTCTTGCTCTGAACAGGGGCACAGTGCGTCCTTGTATTGAGTATTGTTCACATGTGTGGGGAGGATCCTCTCACACCGCACTCCTAGATAAAGTAGAAAGGAAAGCCTTTCGTATTATTAACTCCCATCCACTCACCAACTCTCTGCAATCTCTCTCTCTTCGCCGCAATGTTGCATCTCTCTCGCTAATCAGTGTTCCTCGGAGCTTTCCCAGTGTATACCACCTCCTCTACATAGGGTAGGTAGTACCCGCCTTGCAACACAATCCCACCCCTACTCTGTGCAACTCTCCATCCCAAGAGTGAAACGTTATTCTCAGACTTACTTCTATTCAACTGCTGAGCTCTGGAACTCTCTCCCAGAATCAGTCTTTCCCTCTTCCTATGACTTAAATTGCTTCAAACTCTGTGTGTCCAGGCATTTTAGCTCGAACGCCCCTTGATTTCGGCCCTGTCACTCTTTGAAATCTGGGGGAGGCACTCGCTGCAGGCAGTTATGCCTTTTGTCTCCCTCATTCACATAGGATTTTTTTTTTTTTTTTTTTTTTTTTTGGCCGAATAAATTTAATTTCATTCAGACACTTGCCTAATCAATGAGGAGTGCCTCAATAAGCCCTAATATGGCAGAAATAGGCGGAAATATTCCCACAGTCAAAGTGTTAATATTACAACCCGTCATGCCTTATAGACCCATGTTCCAGAATACTTATTTTACACTATAACCGAGGCAACTCAAGCATGAAAGTTTTATGAGGGCATAGCGTGATTGATGACGTGGGCTCAATTCCCAGCCAGTAACAAAACAATTTATTTATTTTTTATATTCCAACTACTCCCTCTTGGGCATTGGCTGAGAGCATTTACACTACACCGCTGAACACGGTGAGGCCCGTGAGGTCTTGTTCCAGTCGAGGGAGTGAGACATGCGAAGGACCCCGGCTCGAAGCAACTCCATCTCTGAAGCCGCTTCGCCTCTACGCTTCACCGTCTCATCCCCCACACTCGGACCCTCACTCTCAGAACGCCACCTATTGAGCAATTAACTCACTAGGCATTGCCCCCCTGGAACATATTTTGAATATGGGAATATTCATACAATGCTATTTAATCAGGGAACAATGAGGGCATTTTTTGGCATTTCGGTGTGCTGTGGTAATGCACTGAAACTAGGTACAGCACAAATTCCATCCCAATAATATCTTCCCATTGACATATTGGGATTCGAACCCAGGTCCATTGGATTACCAGTCCAGTGGCAAGACCACTCTGCCACACCTCCCCTCATGCGCGTACGTGTATTTGTGAGTGTCCTTATATGTATATATATATCTTCTGATCACTGTCTGATACAGGCCACCTGTCTATCACCTACCACACCTTCCCACTCTGAACCTGTTTTGGTGACTAAATGGCATTACGATAGGGCAGACTGGGAGGGTCTTCAAGGTTTCTTTATTGATATTCCCTGGACCTCTTTCTTTTCTAATGATGCACACTCCACCTTGAGCCACATACAAGATTTTGTAAAAATTGGAATGGAAACATTTATTCCTCATCAAAAGTACAGTAAAAGATCTAATTCACCTAAATGGTTTGACCATAATTGTGCTAGAGTAACTGAACAAAAAGCAATAGCCTACAATGCATACATAAGATCAAAAACACATGAAGCCTTTAACCCTTTCACACTTATGACGCAATGTTGAGCCTATTAGGGATACTTTAAAGCCTTTGTTACCATCAGGGGTATTTAGAAACCTTTAGTTTAGTTACTTCAACCTCTGCAGTTGTGTCTGAGTTAGCTGTGGACAAAACACTAATTTTGGAGAGGTAATTATAAGAGTGAGAGAACTCTATTTCTTATTCCTAATCTGGTAACCTCTGCGTCATAAAAGCGTGAAAGAGTTAATTACTTTAGAAACATCAGAAATCATGCCAAAACTGTATTAACCCTTAATTAGCGGCGCGCAACATAAGTCGAGTTAAATAAAGCTGGACTATGTGGCGGCGCTCGACATATATCGTGTGGCAATTTCAGCACGTAATGTGGCTGAGAGAGAGAGACAAGTGGTGGCAGGAGAGTAGCGAGCGTATGACTGCTCCCGACCACCGCGGCGAACCTACTGACACGAATCCCACCTCCTCCCTCCCTCTCTCACTCGCTATATACGGAATTGTATGGGGAAAGTGCCTAATTACATGCTTTTTGCACTCGCGTTGCACGGTTATTGCAAGAAAACTAGCCATCATAAAAGGATCGTTATGGTGTCATTCGAAAGCTCTGTTTATGCCCTTTCAGGGATAGATACTTGTTTTACGTTCTGGGTCTTATTTAGGCATGAAAATGATCACGTAAACAGCCCTATTTTGGCTAAAAACACCCCGCTGGGCGGTACATATAAATAAACCGCATAGGCCGCTCGTAAGGTGTTAAACCTAACTAAATCAAACTTTCTCCATAAGCAGGCAAATCAACTTCTAAATAATCCAAATGATAACAAAATATTTTGGTCTACTCTTAACTCATTCAAATCCAACTTCACTACTGCTTCATCCATTCCACCATTAAAATCTTCGACTGGCAATCTTGTAAGTGACCCACGAGGTAAAGCTAACCTTCTTGCGGATATTTTCTCCACCAACTCAACCTTAGATGAAATATATCAAGATGTCCCTGTACTTAATTTTAATTCGCCTGAAATTCCCTCACTTAAGATCCACACCAGACATGTCAAAACTATTTTGCAGAATCTCTCCGTAGATAAGGCTCCTGGTCCAGATGAAATTCCTCCAATAGTACTTAAGAATTGCTACTTGGTGCTCGCTCCTGTATTGGCAAAAATGTTCCGTCTGTGTACTCATACCTCATGCTTCCCAGTACCCTAGAAAGAAGCAAACATCCATCCAGTTCCTAAAAACAGATGCCTCTTCAGATCCATCAAACTACAGACCAATAGCTATAACTTACACTCTTGGCAAAGTCTTTGAAATTATATTAAATAATCACATAATTAAGCATCTGGAGAATAATAAATTAATCAGTGATAGGCAATATGGTTTTAGACGATGTCGATCAACTGCAGACATTCTTTGCCTTCTTACGCATCAAATCAACCAAGCTACAGACCAACATGGTGAAACACATACAATAGCACTGGATATATCAAAGGCATTTGATAGAGTCTGGCATCAATCCTTATTGTCGAAGATGTCACACTACGGCCTTGCATCATTAGTTCCACTAATTTCTTCTTATCTTCATAACAGAAAAAAATGTGTAATGGTAGATGGCCTTTATTCTCAATTTCACTCAATAAATACTGGTGTTCCCCAGGGATCAGTTTTGGCCCCAACTCTGTTCCTCATTCATATCAATGATCTCATATCTACCACTCATAATCCAATACATTCCTACGCAGATGACTCAACACTCCACAGTTCCTTCACATTTACCAATTCTTTCACCCAACCCGATCTTATAAATTCAAAAATAAACACTGCAATTTCTCTGAACCAGGACCTTTCTAGAATTAATGAATGGGGACAAGATAATCTAGTTTCCTTTAATGCACTGAAAACCAAGTACATTCAATTTTCTAACCGACAGAATCTCACTGACTCCCATATATTTTTTAATGATATAAATATTCCCACTTCCCCTAGTATTGACATTCTCGGTGTAACATTAACTACTACTAACTTGAGCTGGACACATTATGTTAGAAGCATTGCTAAAAATGCCTCTAAAAAAATGGGACTCCTGTACAGAGTTCGAGAATTCTTCACTGACGAGCAGTTGGCCGTAATATATAAAAGTCATGTGCGTTCTCAGATGGATTACTGTTCACCTCTGTGGGGTGGAAGTGGAGTGGTTGCATTGAGGCAGTTGGACAAAATTCAAAATAAAGCTATTAGAATAATCAATAACCCTGCAATCACACAGGACCTTCCTACATAATCCATATGAAGAAACGTTGCATCCCTTGCATTATTCTACAGATATTTTCACAGCAATTGTTCCGAGGAACTTGCTTCAATTGTGCCGCCTCTCCACATCTTTCCCCGTAGAACTAGGGCAGCTGAGAGCGTCCATGAATTCACACTTTCTCCTCCACAATGCAGAACTTCTGCTTATCAGAATTCATTTATCCCCAGAGCTACTACTCTTTGGAATTCACTTCCCTCGAATTGCTTTCCACAAACTTACAATCTACAAATGTTTAAATCCAGTTGTTACAAACATTTTATGAATGGAGGATGCCTTTAGGCACATGGACCTTTTTGTTTTATCTGTGTTTTTCCTTCCTCCGTTCATTGTCTCTTTAAAAAAAAAAAAAAAAAAAAAAAAAAAATATATATATATATATATATATATATATATATATATATATATATATATATATATATATCCCTTCTCTGTATCCATCTCTATCCTCAGTTTCGAGCCAAAGGTGGATGTTGCGTCTATGTACACAACAATCTTGCTTTCTCTCGCGTTCCGTTCCCAACTTAGATTTTTCTGATTTCTCAACTCTCTGGCTAAAGCTTTCTTGTCACTCTCAAGCTAAATATTTCTGCTCTGTTTATCTCTCCCCTAATTCTATTGACTATCCAAAAGTCTTTGACTATCTAATTTCTACAGTGGAACACATTCTATATCCATCTCTCCTTTCGCAGAAATCTCCTTCTTAGATTTCAATGTTCACCACCACCAATTGCTCTCCTCTGTTTCCACCGACCAACCTGGTGAACAAGCCTACATCTTTTCTATCTTAACACCTTAAGAGCGGGTGGTGGAGTATATTTCACTGTGCTGCCCAGCGGGTTTTTTTTTTACCATAAATGGGGTTGTTTCCGTGCTCTTTTTCATGCATAAACAAGACCCAGAGCGTAATACAAGTATGTATCCCTGAAAGGGCGTAAATTGAACTTTCCAATGACACCTGAACCATCCTTCTACGATCACTGGTTGTCTTGCAACGATCTTGCAACCGAAGGGCAAAATCGCTAAAATATGGTAATTTCTTTATATAATTACGTATGTAGGGAGTGAGGGTGGATGTAAGTGGAGTACATCTCAGTTGGTCCACGGTGGCCGTGGCGAGCGGTCATGAGGTAACCCAGGCTCCTCCCGTCGCTCGTCTCTCTCTCAGAGCCAATATTGCGCCAAAATTGCACACAGACTTAAGTCGGGCCCCGCCATATAGTCCAAATTTTTCGATACGGACTTAAGTTGGGCCCCAATAGACAATGGTTAAACGATCTAGATCAGTTAGTCCAGCAAACCACCTGTATTCCGGATCACTTCGGAGATTGGCCCAACATTCTTGACTAATTTCTAACCTCTAACCCTTCTGCTTATACTGTAAAACTTTTCTCTCCTTTGGGCTCCTCCGACCATAAACTAATATTATGTCACCTGTTCTATTACTCCAGTAAGGCCACCCGATCCTCCCTACCGGCGGCACTTGTGCACTGCCAACTGGGAGGCTATTCAGCAGTACTTCTTTGATTTCCCATGGAATGACTTTTGCTTCCGTGGTATAATGGTTTACTCACGCTTGTTCTACTGCTGTCCGCAACAAGGAGGAAGCATTTAAATGGTACAGACGCCTTAAAACTCAAGAATCTCATTCTTCCTATGTTTCTGCCAGGAATCAAGCCAAATCTGTTCTTCGACTTGCCAAACACTCTTTTATCAATAATAAATGCACTGAATTATCCAATTCTAGCTCTTTCCAAGCTCTCTGGTATCTAGCCAAAAACCTCTCCAACAATTTGTTTTCCTCGTCTTTCCCTCGCCTCTTCCACTCTGATTGCACAACCATCACTTCTTCCTCTGACAAAGCTGAACTCTTCACTCAAACCTTTGCTAGAAACTCCACCTTGGATGATTTCGGTGCTACTCCTCCCTCTCCACAACCCTCTCTTCTACTTATGCCTAATATCCTGATCTCTTCTAAAGATGTACTTTCTACCCTCTCTGGGCTTAATACTAAGAAGGCGTACGGTCCATACGGTGTTCCTCCTGTTGTACTCAAAAACTGTGCTTCCGTGCTGACTCCCTGCCTAGTGTTACGACTGGGGTTCAAATATATCAGGGCTCTTATTCATTGGACTAGTAATGGCATAAATGTTACAACGGAAAGCGCTAGCTCCAACCTCTGAAGTATATTCCCAGTGAACAAAGAACACAAATACTCTACAGAGTTCTATATGCAATAATAGGCTATCAAACTCTCAATAAATGTGTGTCTACTCTAGGCTTAATGTTATGTGAAAACAGCCTATTACTACCTATAACCGAAGGTGCTTGGTTATGGTATACACAGTAAGGTGGTAAGAGAAGTTACAGCTTACGTTACTTTAATCAATAAATGTCAGGCACTCCTGCATGAAAGAAAGTGCACTAAAGTCCTTCAACACT
The DNA here is from genome assembly GCA_037953745.1 of Lithodes maja. Taxonomy (NCBI): domain Eukaryota; kingdom Metazoa; phylum Arthropoda; class Malacostraca; order Decapoda; family Lithodidae; genus Lithodes; species Lithodes maja. The sequence goes on from JBAKBP010001557.1 coordinate 155,646, forward strand.
AACAAGGAATCTTCTTTAAATGTTAGATGCTGTAAAGATGCTCGTATCGGAAATGGAACCCAAAAAGGCAGGCAGTGGAACAATGCTCGTGCAGGCTATGCACACAAAAAGGCAGAATATATAATGCCGTCGGAGCCAAGAATATCCTAAACACTACAACACTAATAATAATCGCCACAATACAGTATTCCTATCAACAAAAAGAGCCTAAGTCGTTTGTGTCTCAATACATCAAACTAGGCTGCGAAATGCTTGTGTAATCATAAATGGGTATGCATAAAAAGAGTAATTAGGTTAATATACTTAATGTCTACTATGATTGATAAAGTCTAGCTAGAGTCAATGATACGAGATACTGGTGCGCATGGCATGCTGCATAGCCTAGTGCAAATCTCAAGTCTGTGTGTCAAATATTACGTTATACTGAAGGGTAGCTCTCTTGAGAAACCTTAATACCGAAGTATTAAGCGTTCTCCTGGCGTACCTCAAAGACAAACAATCGAGACCAGAACAGTGCAGAATGGTATAGGCAAAAAAGCCCTCATTCGTGCATGCTCTACTCTCAATGGCACACAGACTAGGATTTACTCAATCAACTCCAGTTCTCAGGTATGTCGTGCCGCTTTTAACTAAAGCCAGCACTCATAGGAAACAATACCTTTTATATCAGACTCCTAGTCTAGCATTATCTAATCCAGCAGAACACTAATAATTAAAGGAAGCAGCAATATGAAAGCCAACCAATGCTTCGTGATCCACTTATCTTAACAACTAACATACACAGGTTATATCAGACCTTAACACACAATACAACTGGCCAGCATGAAGCTGATTTTGCAGAGTTAACCAGAGGGGATATAATGTTAATAAAGGTGGTGAAAGATATGGAAAATGAGAGAGATAGGCCGAGGAAAAGATTCTCAGGTAAGAGCGGGGACAGGTTGCAAGGGATAAAGATGGATGCGTTCTAGAAACCAGATCTGAGGGAGAGAGTGGCGAGGAACCAGTATATATACTTCGCACTAGCTCGAGCCGCGTGGGAAACTAACGGTTACGAGTCGACCGACCACTCACAGAGCTCGCAACATGGTAAGGACCTCTCTCCACCAACCCCCGCGAGGCAGCCAGCCGTGACGTCATCGAGCGGGACAAAAAACACTGCGCGCCCCCTCTCACTCTGTTCTACTCCCTCTCTCCCAGATTCTATCATTACTAGTTAATGACAAAACATATACTTTACAATTAAATATATAAAGCCTTGACATGGGCGAAAACAAAGAGCCTTTCTGGACTGCCCATGACACGAGCTTTCATATGAAATAAAGCACACTCTAATACATAAACTGGAACCCCATCCACTGCCCTGGCGATCCTAGCGAGTCACTGTAGGACAAGCCATGCGGTTCTAACGGAGTGGTCAACGTCACCCCCCCCCAAGATTTTCCTCAGAGGCCCCAAGGCTCACAAAAATCTGATGGTTAGAACCCATGCTATATCTCCACTTCCCATCACCCAGCGGCAGTAAAATATCTGGCACAGTTCTTCAACAAAACATTCTTTTCAAAAGTATAACCCTCCCAACACAATAGGTTAAATTATATGTAGTTATGCTCCTCAAGAGCGAGCTTCTCTAGCCCAGCATTCTGAGAGGAGTGCAACTCAGAATTACTGCTATAACATACTGAAAAAATTCAACTATCAAAGAAAGTTTTTTATTTGATTTTTATGTTTTTAATTTGTTTATTTCGGCTGCACTATAGGGGCAAGCCTAGTTTTTTTCTTCTATACCAAACGCTCAACTCCTGCTTTACGACCCAATACGCTGGGCTACAACCGCGAGCCAACAAGCACCAAGCGCAAAATACTATTCAAACTAAAGCAGGAGGCTACCCGTGTGTCAATCTACCCAGGATCATCTACCCTCGAAAGACAATCTGCAATCACGTTGTCACAACCGGCAATATGGCGTATGTCCAGGTTATATTCTTGTAACATTAGCGACCACCTGGTCAGCCTCATATTCCGATTGTGAAACTGGTTCAAAAACTTGAGAGGGTGATGATCTGTGTAAATTACAACGACTGGACCATAGGCTGGAACATAGACCTCGAAATGCCTCAGTGCAAGTACAATTGCCAGCAGCTCTTTCTCGACAACAGAGTAGTTCTTTTGGGCTGAATTGAACTTCTTCGAGTAGAAACTAACAGGATGTTCCAGCCCATCATCGTCCTTTTCCATAAGGACGGCACCAGCCCCCACACCACTAGCATCCGTTGCTAGTTGGAAAGGTAGGCTAAAGTCAGGGGCCCTGAGGATCGGGTGAGTGCACAACAGGTGTTTTACTACGCTAAACGCCTTCTCACACTCAGGCGCCCATTTGAATTTCTTATCCTTCGCTAAAAGATCTGTCAGAGGTGCTAGCACGGTAGAGTACCCCTTAATGAAGCGTCTGTAGTATCCGATCATACCTAAGAACCTCATGATCTGCTTCTTGGTGGCCGGCCGGGGAAAGTGATCAATCGCAGCTATCTTGTTCTGTGGGGGGCATACCTGACCCAACCCCACCATGAACCCAAGATACTGCACGGACGCCCGCACGAAATCACACTTTGCCAGGTTGACCACCAAGCCAGCCTCACTAAGCCTCTTGAACAGGAGTTCTACGTGCTCACAATGACTCGTAAAGCTGTTGTCATAGATAATAACATCGTCGAGGTATACTGTGCAATTAGGAATGTCTCTCGTTATGTCATTCATCAAACTCTGAAAGGTAGCGGGTGCGTTCTTTAGACCATAAGGCATAACGTTACAGCGGTAGGTAGCACCATCCACCACAAAACCACATACCTCTTTCGCTCGTTCGGACAAGGGCACCTGCCAGTATCCCTTAACCAAGTCCACCTTGGTTAGGTACTTTGCATTGCCTATCTTGTCCACACAGTCGTCGACCCGAGGAAGAGGGTATGGGTTGGTGGGCGTCAAACCGTTTAACCGTCTGTAGTCTACACAGAATCGCACCTTACCATCCGGTTTTGGTTGCAGCGTGACGGGAGATGTCCACTTCACCACCCCCTTCTCAATCAGCCCCCTTGTTAACATATACTCCAACTCCGCCCGGAGGGCCGGCAGTTTAATAGGGGGCACCCTATAGGGAACTGACTTGAAAGGTGGGTGGTCTCCCACATCCACGTCGTGCACCTCTAGGGTAGTGAGGCCTGGGTGCTCCGCGAAAACAGAGGGGTATGAACCAAACAGGCGCTCCACAGCCACCCGCTGATGCTCAGGTAAGTGTTGCAACGCTTCCTGAGCCGCCTGGTTCGTGTTCCCCGCCCACTGGTTCGCAGAGACATGATGATCCCAGTTATCCTCCACCTGAGCTTGACTGTCCCGTTCTCCTTCTCCACCTTGACTGCTAAACGTCATCACAGGCACAGGGAGAGGCTCAGGGGGGTGCCTCACATACTCCTTCATAAGATTAACGTGACATAACTGATTGCGCTTACGTCTGTCTGGAGTGGCTACCAAGTAATCCAGGTCCGATAGCTTCTCAACCACCCTATAAGGACCAGTGTACTTCGCGGATAAGGGGAGACCTACAAGGGGCAGTAGAATCAACACCTCCTGACCCACGTGAAACTCCCTGAGTTTAACCTTGAGGTCGTACCTGTCCTTCATGAGGGCCTGAGAGCTAGTCAAATTACGGCCAGCCAACTCCAGACTGCGCAACATCCGTTCCCGACTGTCGAGGACATACTTGAGCATAGAACAAGGTTTTTCTGCACCCTCCCATATTTCTTTAACCATATGGAGAGGCCCTCTGACACGGTGTCCAAAGACGAGCTCATTAGGGCTGAATCCCAAACTTTCCCCAGGTACCTCCCGTGCAGCAAACAAAACATATGGCAGGCCAAGATCCCAATCTTTCCCATTCTCAAAACAATAACAACGAAGCATAGATTTTAAGGTTGAGTGCCATCGCTCTAACACACCCTGGCTCTCCGGATGATACGCAGATGACACAACCGTAACAATCCCATGCTGCTGCATAGTTTGAACAAAGAGGTTAGAAGTGAAGTTGGATCCTTGGTCTGACTGAATCTCCTGCGGGTAACCATACCGGGAAAAATACACTAGCAAGTTTCGGACCACCGTCTTCGCTGACCCATTTCTCATAGGGTAAGCGTCAGGGTACCTTGTTGCTACATCCATGATGGTCAGGAGAAACTTGTTTCCGGCACTTGTAGGGGGAAGGGGGCCAACCATATCCACTATAACCTTACTAAAGGGAGGCCCACTGACAGGAATGGGGTGTAACGGCACCTTAGGAATGCTCTGATTCGGTTTGCCAACCTTCTGACACACATCACACATTGCCACCCATGACATAACTTGTGCTCTCAGACCAGGCCACCAAAATAATTTCCCCAAGGCTGCAACCGTCTTACGGACACCCAGATGTCCCGCCAGTGGTACATCATGGGCCAACCTAAGTAGGCTTTCCCTGCAAACCCTTGGCACGACCAGCTGGTCTACATCTCCTGACCCCCCCTCCCAATTCCTCTGCGGATCTTGGAATCGCCGATATAATATGCCATCTATGAAAAAAAAAAATCTCCCGACTGTGCATCACTGTCCTCCTCCAACTCGACAGCACCGGTACCACATCCAAGAACCTCCGGGTCTTCCAATTGCAACTTGCGAATGTCCGAAGGAGCAAGCCTATCCAAGTGTTTGCGAAACAACTCATGCCCCCCTCCTACATTAAATTTGGCCTCCCGTTGCTCTCTCTCTGCGTACCGTTGCTGTCTCATCGTCTTTTTAAGCCCATCCACTGCCTTCCCAGGAACAGGTAATGGGTCTTCTCTAGACTCGAAAATTGGTCCTAATAATGAGTCCCCGAGAATGTAAGCTGATACTGAACTCTCAACCGCATCAACTTTCAACCCCTTCTCGGTACCCTTCCTCCGCTGATCTAAAGACTGTTGACCAGAATGTGACTCCCTGGATGTCAGGGAACGGGTGACAACACATGCCATAGGTTGCCCCCGACACTTCTCAACCCACTCCTGCTCCTCCCTACTCACGTCGGCCGGCTTCTCGGCAACGACCAAGGGTGGAGCCTCAGAGGTAGGCCCCGCAAAGTCGTTGCCGAGAAGGAGGTCGACGCCCCCAACAGGTAACTTCTCCACAATTCCTACATCCAGGTCACGAGTCACACCATCAACCTCCATCTTCATTCTTACAAGCGGGTATGACCTTGTTGCATTAACTCCCTGAACCACAACCACCCGCGCCGTATTTACAGGTTTACCAGTGAAATTTCTCAACAGTGTTTGCGATGCCCCAGTGTCACGCAAAATTCTTACCTCATGTCTTCTACCCCCCCACTCCACACAACCGAGTCCCCTGTGGTCACTAAAGGCATCACGGACAGGGAATAAGCCTTCCGGATCCTTCTGCACTGGCAGTGTATTTACCTCGGAAGAAATGCCTCTAACAAACTCCGATGTCCTCTTGAACACTCCAATGCCGTGAGCAAAAGACACGGCTGCCGGAGGAGGTCGACTAGGGCACTCATTTGCCTTATGACCCTCCTTGTGGCACTTAAAACACATAAATTTCGGTTTCGGCTTATACTGTGATGTAACAGGCCCCTGACTTTTCTTATACGGCGTGGGGTTAGGTTTGAATTCAGTTTTAGTTTCATTGCTCTTTTGTTTAAATGTGTCGTTGCTACGGGGAGGGGGAGGATAACGGTCCCTAGCACTTGCATCGTACTTCTGTGAGGACCCGCAACCCTGAATCAACGACAGCCGTAGATCAGCCATTTCTGCTGCTTCTACTAGAGTTCTTGGGTTTTTCTCCTTTAAGTTCAAAGTTAGATCACCGCCCGTGCTCTTAAAGAACTGCTCCAACATCATTAACTGCTTAATTTCATCAAATGTTGTGACCTTCTCCGATCGGAGCCAGTTCCCCATAGCATCGGACAAGTCCCGGGCGTGTTCCGAAAAGGTGCTATCTCTTCCCTTAGTTACACCCCGGAACTTCAAACGGTACGTTTCTGGTTGCAATTCATAAGCCCTCAGGACAGCCTCCTTGAGATCCTCATACACAATACATAACTCCAAAGGTAATGCATCGTAGGCTTTAAGACCCTTGCCTATCAATCTAGAGGATACAAGTGCTGCCCATTTATTCTCTGGCCACTGGTGTTCCTGGCACTTCTTCTCAAAGCGTGTGAAAAATTCTGTTACACCACTCTCATCAAACACCGGAACCAGTTTCAATAAGTGCGAGAGAGACTGCTTATGAACACGGTTACCAGCCCCAAGTCGCTGTCCCGTGTCTCTACTCGCGACTTCTCTACATCCATGTCGGCACAGTACCTAGTCGACTCAGCTTGGATTTTTGCTAGCTCTATGTGCTCATGACTAATAGTTTTTCTCTCATATATCTTGGCTAATTCTAATTGCTGCTGAAGCTGAAGCTCAGATACCCTGATAGCCTTTCTCTCTTCGATCTCTTAGCTAATTCGAGCTGAAGCAATAATTCTGGAGTTAACCCTTGAGGAGGTGAAGGTGCTACAATGTTTGAAATTACCGGTGGTCCCCCCAGGGGCAACCCACCCTGCCAGTCACCACCCAACTGTGGAAGCGTACCCGGGGTCGGCAAACTACTGGGATGGCTGGGAGTCGAGTGTAGGGGAAGCATGGCCGAAGGGCTCTGAGCACTCAACCCATCTCGCTCACCAGTCACCCTGCCCAGTACACACGTTATCAAGTTATCCTTGGTCATGCTGCTAGTAACCGCATGACCGATAGCTGTGGCCAGGCATTGAAGACCGTACCGATTCACACCCTCCAACCGCTCGGCAGTAACAGGCCATTGCAAAAATATCCTAGCATCCTCCTCACAGTTCACCTGATTAACCATATCATCATACTGCTGTTCCTCCGTTTCGACATGACGTACTGTGTCTCCACTCTCCTCTGATCCGGTATAAGACATGATGCTCACAAAAATTTCTCACCACAATATTCAGAAAAGAAGCACCCAAACTCTTATACCTCAATATACACACACAAATTATCGGAAATACTCAAGGGCTATACTATGTTGCCAAAAAAAAAATTATTCTTGCTGATCCCCGCAAAATATTCTCCAAAACAACAAATGTTCCCTGCTAATAAATGTAGGTTCACCAAATCCTAGGTAAGGTCGCCATTTGTTACGACTGGGGTTCAAATATATCAGGGCTCTTATTCATTGGACTAGTAATGGCATAAATGTTACAACGGAAAGCGCTAGCTCCAACCTCTGAAGTATATTCCCAGTGAACAAAGAACACAAATACTCTACAGAGTTCTATATGCAATAATAGGCTATCAAACTCTCAATAAATGTGCGTCTACTCTAGGCTTAATGTTATGTGAAAACAGCCTATTACTACCTATAACCGAAGGTGCTTGGTTATGGTATACACAGTAAGGTGGTAAGAGAAGTTACAGCTTACGTTACTTTAATCAATAAATGTCAGGCACTCCTGCATGAAAGAAAGTGCACTAAAGTCCTTCAACACTAACAAGGAATCTTCTTTAAATGTAGATGCTGTAAAGATGCTCGTATCGGAAATGGAACCCAAAAAGGCAGGCAGTGGAACAATGCTCGTGCAGGCTATGCACACAAAAAGGCAGAATATATAATGCCGTCGGAGCCAAGAATATCCTAAAACACTACAACACTAATAATAATCGCCACAATACAGTATTCCTATCAACAAAAAGAGCCTAAGTCGTTTGTGTCTCAATACATCAAACTAGGCTGCGAAATGCTTGTGTAATCATAAATGGGTATGCATAAAAAGAGTAATTAGGTTAATATACTTAATGTCTACTATGATTGATAAAGTCTAGCTAGAGTCAATGATACGAGATACTGGTGCGCATGGCATGCTGCATAGCCTAGTGCAAATCTCAAGTCTGTGTGTCAAACTATTACGTTATACTGAAGGGTAGCTCTCTTGAGAAACCTTAATACCGAAGTATTAAGCGTTCTCCTGGCGTACCTCAAAGACAAACAATCGAGACCAGAACAGTGCAGAATGGTATAGGCAAAAAAGCCCTCATTCGTGCATGCTCTACTCTCAATGGCACACAGACTAGGATTTACTCAATCAACTCCAGTTCTCAGGTATGTCGTGCCGCCTTTTAACTAAAGCCAGCACTCATAGGAAACAATACCTTTTATATCAGACTCCTAGTCTAGCATTATCTAATCCAGCAGAACACTAATAATTAAAGGAAGCAGCAATATGAAAGCCAACCAATGCTTCGTGATCCACTTATCTTAACAACTAACATACATAGGTTATATCAGACCTTAACACACAATACAACTGGCCAGCATGAAGCTGATTTTGCAGAGTTAACCAGAGGGGATATAATGTTAATAAAGGTGGTGAAAGATATGGAAAATGAGAGAGATAGGCCGAGGAAAAGATTCTCAGGTAAGAGCGGGGACAGGTTGCAAGGGATAAAGATGGATGCGTTCTAGAAACCAGATCTGAGGGAGAGAGTGGCGAGGAACCAGTATATATACTTCGCACTAGCTCGAGTGGGAAACTAACGGTTACGAGTCGACCGACCACTCACAGAGCTCGCAACATGGTAAGGACCTCTCTCCACCAACCCCCGCGAGGCAGCCAGCCGTGACGTCATCGAGCGGGACAAAAAAACACTGCGCGCCCCCTCTCACTCTGTTCTACTCCCTCTCTCTCTCCCAGATTCTATCATTACTAGTTAATGACAAAACATATACTTTACAATTAAATATATAAAGCCTTGACATGGGCGAAAACAAGAGCCTTTCTGGACTGCCCATGACACGAGCTTTCATATGAAATAAAGCACACTCTAATACATAAACTGTAGCCCCATCCACTGCCCTGGCGATCCTAGCGAGTCACTGTAGGACAAGCCATGCGGTTCTAACGGAGTGGTCAACGTCACACTAGGTAAACTCTTTTATCTCTGCCTCTCCTCTAACGTCTTCCCTTCTTGCTGAAAGTTTACTCGCATTCAACCTGTCCCAAAGAAGGGTGACCGCTCTCAACCCTCCAACTATCGTTCAACCGCTCTCATCTCTTGTATATCTAAAGTTTTTGAAACTATTCTTGCCTCCAAATTTCTTAAGCATTTCTCTTCTTATAATCTACTCTCTGATTGCCAGTATGGCTTACTTAAGGGTCGCTCTACTGATGATGTTCTTTCATATTTTTCTATATCTTGGTCATCCTCTTTTCGGGGCATTGGTGAGAAGTTTTCTATTCCACTAGACATATCGAAGAATTTCGATAGAGTCTATTACAATTCTTTAATTTCTAAATTACCCTCTTTCGGTTTCTATCCCCTCCATCTCTGCATTTGTCTCTAATTTCCTTTCAGGCTGTTCCATAGCTGCGGTTGTGGACAGCCATCGCTTACTTTCTCATCCTATTACGTATGGTGTTCCTCAGTGCTCTGTCCTATCTCCCATTCTCTTTCTAATTTTCATAAATGATCATCTCAACTGACCTTCAGTACCATCCATTCATACGCAGACGACTCTACCTTACACTACTCATTTAGTTTTCCAGAACGCCCCAGCCAGCAACCCTCAAAAACAAACATAATATATGCCATACAACACATATCTTCTTATCTAACTACTATCTCCAACTGGGGCAGAAAAAAAAACCTTGTTGCCTTTAATGCTTCCAAAACCCAATGTCTTCATCACACTACCCGTCGGGAACTCTCAGAGGACTATTCCTTATACCCTTATACTTCAACAATACATAAACCAATCCTTCATCTTCTCTCAATATTCTCGGTGTCTCTTTCTCTTCTGTCTCTTGGAAGGACCATATTACCAGTTTTGGTAAGGCAGCCTACCAGAAGCTGGGTGTGCTCAATCGCCTCAAGGGGTTCTTTACCCCTGCACAGCATTTTACTCTGCACAGGGGCACAGTGCGTCCTTGTATTGAGTATTGTTCACATGTGTGGGAGGATCCTCACACACCACACTCTTAGACAAAGTAGAAAGGAAAGCCTTTCGTATCATTAACTCCTGTCCAGTCACCAACACTCTGCAACCTCTCTCTCTTCACCGCAATGTTGCATCTCTCTCGCTATTCTCTCGCCACTACAATAATCAGTGTTTCTCAGAGCTCTCCCAGTGTATACTACCTACTCTACGTAGGGTACGTAGTATCCGTCTTGCAACCCCACCCCTACTCTGCGCATCTCTCGAACTCATGAGTGAAACGATACTCCCAATCCTTCTTCTATTCAACAGCTGAGCTCTGGAACTGTCTTCCAGAATTAGTCTTTCCCTCTTCCTATGACTTAAATTGCTTAAAACTCTGTGTGTCCAGGCATTTAGGCTCGAACGTCCCTTTATTTTGGCCCTGTCACTCTTTTAACTATATATATATATATATATATATATATATATATATATATATATATATATATATATATATTCTTTTCTTTAGGATATCATATATGTAAACATCTGAGGCCAAGATTTTCAAAACATTATACAGAACATTTTAAAACTTTCCTTCATCATAATATGGTTATCAGTTGAACAGGTTATTTTGTCAATGTTTGTTATTGTATTTGTTTTTAATGTTGGACGTTCTCGATTTTAGAGTAGTATATTCTTTTCGAAATGCATTGCTTGAAATGTTGTGTATGTCAGTATATACTCTTGGGGTCGGAAGGAGCTTAAATAAAAACTGGACAGAGTGTTAGAAACTGCCATGGAAGGAACTCAAAAAGTAAAGGAGGGTGATAAAGGAAATAGTAGAAGAAAGTCGCAAGATAGAAAGAACACTTCGATGAATTGATGAATTTTGAGGAAAAACGTGATTCAAACACGGTTGGATGAGGAATGAGATGGAGAAGGATGGGAGAGCGGAAAAGAGGAGCAATGGAAGAATAGGTAGAGGAAGAAGAGGAAGGGATCAGGAAGTCAGACATGTGTGAGGGTCTGAAGAGGGTGAAGATGGGTAAAGGTTCAGGGATGGATGGAGTGTGTGACGAGATGCTGAAGTTTAGAAGTGAGTAGTGGTAGAATTAATAAATCTACACAATGTGTCGATTAATGTGGAAGAAGGGAAGAGTACCAGAAGACTGGAAGATGGGGAAAGAGGAGAGAGGAATGTGTGGTAACCATAGGGGGATCTGTCTCCTAAGTATAGCTGGGAAGATATACTGTAGGATAGTGAGAGAGAGAGAGAGAGAGAGAGAGAGAGAGAGAGAGAGAGAGAGAGAGAGAGAGAGAGAGAGAGAGAGATGTAACACTCCAATGGGGTGGTGAGGAGCAGGGTGAGTTTCGGAAGGGAAGCTGTATTGTTGAGAAGTATCTGCAGAAGAGAAGGAAGTCATATGCTGCCTTAATGGACTTGATAAAGCATATGGAAGAATTATTGATATGAAAGGACAATGAAATGAATTGAAAATATATGGGGTAGCTGGAAAGGTATTGGCAGCAGTGAAGAGTATGTAGGAGGGTAAAAGGGCAGCAGAATGAACAGAACGTGAGTTCTTTGATAAGAATGTTAGATTAAAGCAGGGGATACGTTGTATCCCCATGGATTTTCAATAAATACATGGATGGAGTCATGAAGGTAATACAGGAATGAGCAGTGGATGTTTGCGTACTCCTGGTAAGGGAAGGGAGTGAGCGGAAAATGTCTGTGTTGCTGTTTGTTGACGATAAGGTTCTATTGAGTGATGAGGAGTTTGGTGAACATGCTTGGCACTGTGTGGTACGCATATGTCTTAATTAAAGAGTAAGGTTATGGTCTTTGAGAAGATTGCAGTCACAGAGTTGAGATGAATGGCCAGGCAATGGAAAATGTCATCTCAGTTAACTACTTGGGCAGTATGATGAGTAGAAATTGGAGTTTGACGGATGAAATTCAAGATAAGGTTCAACAGAGGAGGATAGTTGTAGGCAGGTTAAAACAGTGGGGAGGTGAGCATGAACATTAAGAACTCACTGCATAATAGTGTGGTGATCACTTCACTGACATACATAAGTGAAGCATGCAGGTATTTGTAGAGACAGAAATCAAGAGTGAGAGGGGTCTAAATGAGGTTATTGTGAAGTGTACAGTATGTAGGGTCACAAGGTGAGACAGACAGATTGTGAGGGAGTATGAGAACAATGTGGTGTGTATATAGATGTGCTGTATAATGTGGAGAGGAACACCTTGAGGAGGTTTGGTCATGTGGAGCATATGGAGAATGAGAGAATGACTAGAAGAGAGTATGAGAGTAAGGTGGAAGGCCATAGAGGGAGAGGTAGACCGAGAGTGAGATGGAAGGATGGAGTTGAGAGGTATATGAGTTAACCCCTTGAGGATGATGCCGCATTTTAACAGTTTATTATGCCTATCATTAGACGATGTTATATAACTTAGGAAGGATCTGTGGTCATCAAAAGGGTAAATAGTAATACAATTAACCCTCTGACTTCCACATACCCTTCCTAATCTGAATATAACTGTCTAATAATAGCCAGAAAAAAAACTGTCAACACGCGTCATAATATTCAAGGGGTTAAAGTGGTGCAGGTTGGGAGGAGGGGCGCCGGCTGACATATGACAGAGGAGCACAGGGGTGATTCATTCGTGGCCATCCACTTGGAAAATGAGGCAACAAATAGATAGATGTATTATCGATATTTGTGGTTTGTATATATAATTCGATTACCTGACTGAACTCTAATACTTAGGCTTATATTCGAAGATTATTATCATTCATATTCAACATATGACGTGACATTAGAAGTCAATTGGACATCTACAATGCAAATTACTTAAATTAATCAGATTTACATTAACCCTTGTCTATCGGGGCCCGACTTAAGTCCGTATCGAAAAATTTGGACTATGTGGCGGGGCCCGACTTAAGTCCGAGTGCAATTTTGGCGCAATATTGGCTCTGAGAGAGAGACGAGTGACGGGAGGAGCATGGGTTACCTCATGACCGCTCGCCACGGCCGCCGTGGACCAACTGAGATGTACTCCACTTACATCCACCCTCACTCCCTCGCTACATACGTAATTATATAAAGAAATTACCGTATTTTAGCGATTTTGCCCTTCGGTTGCACGATCGTTGCAAGACAACCAGTGATCGTAGAAGGATGGTTCAGGTGTCATTGGAAAGCTCAATTTACGCCCTTTCACAGACACATACTTGTATTACGCTCTGGGTCTTGTTTATGCATGAAAAAGAGCATGGAAACAACCCCATTTAAAAAAAAACATGGTAAAAAAAAAGCGCTGCGCGGCACAGTGAAATATACTCCACCACCCGCTCGTAAGGTGTTAAGATATTCTTCCAAGTCGTGAGAAATACTATCCTGCGTTCCCAAAATTAATTTCCTGATATTCTGAGGCGGGTGACTGGGGAGCAACAACCAGACAGCTTGAAGTAATGTATTTCCCAGGTGACAGGGAAGGTGGGGAGAGAGAGAGAGAGAGAGATAGAAAGCGAGAGAGAGAGATAGAGAGAGAGAGAGAGACAGACAGAGAGAGAGCGAGAGTTACATGGAGTTACATATATACACATACTGCAAAGGCCTTGCGGCCCCTACTAGGCAGTCCGAAATAATTCTAACAAAATGTGCTACTAAGTGTAAGGTAAGGCTATCAAAGCATAAGGCTCTCTCCCCACCCACTACCCTACAAGGAAGCGCATTTACTGACATATGTATTGCATTGTATAATGGATAGTGTATCTAATGTTTCGTGAAATAATAATTATATAATTCAAAATGTGTCTGTGATGATGGCTTTCTTTGATATTAATGGTTGTTCTCATTATCATAAGCTTGCATTTTAATTGTACAGTTCGCTCCCATATTTCTTTAACCATATGGAGAGGCCCTCTGACACGGTGTCCAAAGACGAGCTCATTAGGGCTGAATCCCTAACTTTCCCCAGGTACCTCCCGTGCAGCAAATAAAACACATGGCAGGCTAAGATCCCAACCATTCCCACTCTCAAAGCAACAACAACGAAGCACAGATTCCAAGGCTGAGTGCCATCGCTCTAACACACCCTGGCTCTCCGGATGATACACAGATGACACAACCGTAACAATCCCATGCTGCGGCATTGCTTGAACAAAGAGGCTAGAAGTGAAGTTGGATCCTTGGTCTTACTGAATTAGCTGCGGGTAACCATACCGGGAAAAATACACTAGCAAGTTTCGGACCACCGTCTTCGCTGACCCATTTCTCATAGGGTACGTGTCAGGGTACCTTGTTGCTACCTCCATGATGGTCAGGGGATACTTGTAAAAATCTCCCGACTGTGCATCACTGTCCTCCTTCAACTCGACAGCACAGGTACCATATTCAAGAACCTCCGGGTCTTCTAATTGCAATTTACAAATGTCCGAAGGAGCAAGCTTCTCTAAGTGTTTGCGAAACAACTCATGTCCCCCTCCTACACTGAATTTAGCCACCCGTTGCTCTCTCTCTGTGTATCGTTGCTGTCTCTTCGTCTTTTTAAGCCCATCTTCTGCCTTCTTAGTAACAGTTAATGGGTCTTCTCCAGACTCGAAAATTGGTCTTAATAATGAGTCCCCGAGAATGTCCGTTGATACTAAACTCTCAACCGCATCAACTTTCAACACCTTCTCGGTACCTTTCCTCTGCTTGTCTAAAGACTATTGACCAGAATGTGACTCCCTGGACGCAACAGACCTGGTGAGAACACACGCCATAGGTTGCACCTGACACTTCTCAACCCACTCCTGCTCCTCCCTACTCACGTCGGCCGGCTTCTCGGCAACGACTAAGGGTGGAGCCTCAGAAGTAGGCCCACAAAGTCGTTGCCGAGAAGGAGGCCGACGCCCCCAACAGGTAACTTCTCCACAATTCCTACATCCAGGTCACGAGTCACACCATTAACTTCCATCTTCATTCTTACAAGCGGGTATGATCTTGTTGCATTAACCCCCTGAACCACAACCACCCGCGCCGTATTTACAGGTTTACCAGTGAAATTCCTCAACAATGTTTGCGATGCCCCAGTGTCACGCAAAATTCTCACCTCATGTCTTCTACCCCCCCACTCCACACAACCGAGTCCCCTGTGGTCACTAAAGGCATCACGGACAGGGAATAAGCCTTCCGGATCCTTCTGCACTGGCAGTGTATTTACCTCGGAAGAATTGCCTCTAACAAACTCCGATGTCCTCTTGAACACTCCAATGCCGTGAGCAAAATACACGGCTGCCGAAGGAGGTCGACTAGGGCACTCATTTGCCTTATGACCCTCCTTATGGCACTTAAAATACATAAATTTCGGTTTCGGCTTATACTGTGATGTAAAAAGCCCCTGACTTTTCTCATACGGCGTGGTGTTAGGTTTGGATTCAGTTTTAGTTTCATTGCTCTTTTGTTTAAATGTGTCATTGCTATGGGGAGGGGGAGGATAACGGTCCCTAGCACTTGCATCGTACTTCTGTGAGGACCCGCAACCCCGAATCAACGACAGCCGTCGATCAGCCATTTCTGCTGCTTCGACAAGAGTTCTTGGGTTTTTCTCCTTTAAGTTCAAAGTTAGATCACCGCCCGTGCTCTTAAAGAACTGCTCCAACATCATTAACTGCTTAACTCCATCAAATGTTGTTACCTTCTCAGATCGGAGCCAGTTCCCCATAGCATCGGACAAGTCCCGGGCGTGTTCCAAAAAGGTGCTATCTCTTCCCTTAGTTACACCCCGGAACTTCAAACGGTACGTTTCTGGTTGCATTTCGTAAGCCCTCAGGACAGCCTCCTTGAGATCTTCATACACAATACAGGACTCCAAAGGTAATGCATCGTAGGCTTTAAGACTCTTGCCTATTAATCTAGAGGATACAAGTGCTGCCCATTTATTCTCTGGCCACTGGTGTTCCTGGCACGTCTTCTCAAAGCGTGCGAAAAATTCTGTTACACCACTCTCATCAAACACCGGAACGAGTTTCAATAAGTGCGAGAGAGATTGATCATGAGCACGGTTACCAGCCCCAAGTCGCTGTCCCGTTGTCTCTACTCGCGACTTCTCTGCGTCCATGTCGGCACAGTACGTAGTCGACTCTAAATCAGCTTGGATTTTTGCTAGCTCTAGTTGCTGCTGAAGCTCACCTGCCCTTTGTTGCTGCTGAAGCTCAGATACCCTGATAGCCTTTCTCTCTTCGATCTTAGCTAATTCGAGCTGATACAATAATTCTGGAGTTAACCCTGGAGGAGGTGAAGGTGCTACAATGTTTGAAATTACCGGTGGTCCCCCCAGGGGCAACCCACCCTGCCAGTCACCACCCAACTGTGGAAGTGTACCCTGGGTCGGCAAACCACTGGGATGGCTGGGAGTCGAGTGTAGGGGAAGCATGGCCGAAGGGCTCCGAGCACTCAACCCATCTCGCTCACCAGTCACCCTGCCCAGTACACACGTTATCAAGTTATCCCTGGTCATGCTGCTAGTACCCGCATGACCGATAGCTGTGGCCAGGCATTGGAGACCGTACCGATCCATACCCTCCAACCGCTCGGCAGTAACAGGCCATTGCAAAAATATCCTAGCATCCTCCTCACAGTTCAACTGATTAACCCTTTCATCATACTGCTGTTCCTCAGTTTCGACATTGCGTACTGTGTCTCCATTCTCCTCTGATCCGGTATAAGACATGATGCTCACAAAAATTTCCCACCTCAATATTCAGAAAAGAAGCACCCCAAACTCTTATACCTCAATATACACACAAAAATTCTCGGAAATACTCAAGGGCTATACTATGTTGCAAAAACAATTTATTCTTACTGATCCCCGCAAAATATTCCCCAAAACAACAAATGTTCCCTGCTAATAAATGTAGGTTCACCAAATCCTAGGTAAGGTCGCCATTTGTTACGACTGAGGTTTAAATATATCAGGGTTCTTATTCATTGGACTAGTAATGGCATAAATGCTACAACGGAAAGCGCTAGATCCAACCTCTGATGTATATTCCCAGTGAACAAAGAACACAAATACTCTCCAGAGTTCTATATGCAATAATAGGTTATTAAACTCTCAATAAATGTGCGTCTACTCTAGGCTTAATGTTATGTGAAAACAGCCTATTACTACCTATAACCGAAGGTGCTTGGTTATGGTATGCAAAGTAAGGTGGTAAGAGAAGTTACAGCTTACGTTACTTTAATCAATAAATGTCAGGCACTCCTGCATGAAAGAAAGTGCACTAAAGTCCTTCAACACCAACAAGGAATCTTCTTTAAATGTTAGATGCTATCAAGATGCTCGAATTGGAAATGGAACCCAAAAAGGCAGGCAGCGGAACAATTCTGGTGCAGGCTATGCACACAAAAAGGCAGGAGATATAATGCAGTCGGAGCCAAGAATATCCTAAACGCCACAACAATAATAATAATCGCCACGACAATGCAGTATTCCTATCAACAAAAAGAGCCTAAGTCAATACATCAAACTAGGCTGCGAAATGCTTGTGTAATCATAAACGGGTATGCATAAAAAGAGTAATTGGTTTAATATACTTAATGTCTACTGTGACTGATAAAGTCTAGCTAGAGTCAATGATACGAGATACTGGTGTGCATGGCATGCCGCATAGCCTAGTGCAAATCTCAAGTCTGTGCGTCAAGTATTACGTTATAGGGAAGGGTAGCTCTCTTGAGAAACCTTAATACCGAAGTATTAAGCGTTCTCCTGGCGTACCTCAATAACAAGCAACCGGGCCTAGAACAGTGCAGAATGGTATAGGCAAAAAGCCCTCATTCGTGCATGCTCTACTCTCAATGGCACTCAGACTAGAATTTACCCAATCAACTCCAGTTCTCAGGTATGTCGTGCAGCTTTTAACTAAAGCCAACACCCATCGGAAACAATACCTTATAGTATCAGACTCCTAGTCTAGCATTATCTAATCCAGCAGAACACTAATAATTATAGGAAGCGGTACTGAACAATATGAGTGCCAACCAATGCTTCGTGATCAACTTATCTTAACAACTAACATACAGGGGTTATATCAGACCTTAACGCACAATACAACTGGCCAGCATGAAGCTGATTATGCAGAGTTAACCAGAGGGGGTATAATATTAATAAAAGGTGGTGAAAGATATGGAAAATGAGAGAGATAGGCAGAGGAAAAGGTTCTCAGGTGCAGAGAGGGAGACAGGTATCAAAGGGATAAGAGGGATCCGTTCTAGAAACCAGATCTAAGGGAGAGAGTGGCGAGGGAGCTGTATATATACTAGCCATAGCTCGAACCGCGTAGAAAAGCGGTAACAAGTCCTCTAGCCAATGCTAAAGAAGTTAGCTAAACATGACGTCACCAAGCATGGTAAAAAACTCCCTCAACGAATCCCCACGAGGCCAGCCAGCTATGACGTCATCGAGTATAGCAAAACACTGCGCGCCTCCCAACACTCTGTTCTACTCTCTCTCTCTCTCTCTCTCTCTCTCTCTCTCAACTCCAATCATTACTACTTAATGATAAAACATATACTTTGCAATTAAATATATAAAGCCTTGACATGGGTGAAAACAAAGAGCCTTTCTGGACTGCCCATGACACGAGCTTTCATATGAAATAAAGCACACAACAATACACCAACTGAAGCAACATCCACTGCCCTGGCGATCCTAGCGAGTCACTGTAGGACAAGCCATGCAGTTCTAACAGAGTGGTTAATGTCACACTCTCCAAATTTAGTTTTCTGCCCACAGCTAACTCAAAGACAACTGCAGAGGTTGAATTAACTAAACTAAAGGTTTCTAAATACCCCTGATGGAAACAAAGGCTTTAATGTATCCCTAATAGGCTCAAAATTGCGTTATAAGCGTGAAAGGGTTAAATATAACCTAGCAGAAATTGGTAACACTGCCTTCCATTACTGCATTTCTAAACTGATCTTGCAACGTCGCTTTTATGCTTCAATCTCCGTGTGTCCAGGCATTTTGGTTCGTACAGCCCTGTTTCAATTCTGGGGAAAGCACTCATCACATGCAGTTTTGCATTTTGTCTCCCTCATCCATATAGAAGAAAAAAAAAACTAATACTGGCTATACAAAATAATATATAGAAAGTCATCTATACCAATTTCTGGCAGGTTAGCTTCAATACACTTTAGATTCTGTTTTGTTCTATGTATATCTCATTGTTGATGGTTCTAATGGTGTTAATACAAACCTTTTTTGTGCAGTAGTAATTCAAGCTTTGTTTATTCTTGTGTTAATAATGTAATTAATCTAAGAATCAGATAAAGTTAACTATTTCAGTATTCGATGACACATAACGTTTCTTACTTTTATTCTGACATTTAATAAAAGATTGTATTTATTTTTGGAAAGATCTGTAGGAATCATATGGGTAAACACTATCTTTATTTACTCTTTAACTCCCACAGGTCCTTCCAAAGCTGTTTAACTCTCCCTGACATATTAACTTACGAAAGTTAGGGGTCGCCCGAGCGCCCGGCATTTCCCCCACAACACTCTTTCTCACACTGAGGGACCATTAGAAGTCGGAGGAATTTGGGGTTGCCACCAACCGACAGATTATGATCTAACTTACCTAACTTACTGAGCTCAATATGACGCAAATCGTGTCATAAACCTATTATTGAGCTATTTCACTAAGTTCATATGACGCGATCGCGTCATATGATACTTTTGGGCAAACCTCCATATGACGCGATCACGTCATATATGACGGAGGGGGTTAAAAGCGGCACCTCATTGCCATAATGAAAGTAGTAACGCGTCCATATAAACTGAAAAGGTTAAGCTTTCCAACAAAACTTATAGATTGAAGAACACGCCCACAGTGTGCGCTTTGTTTAGCCCCATTAGTTCTGAGAGTTTGAGACGTTTGCCCCATTATTTGGTAATTATAAGATCTTTCGCCCAATTTGTTGCCAATACAAGAATCTTTCATGCAATTTATATTTACAAATATATCTGGAAAGGGGGGGGGGGGGGGGGTTTAAGCTTGATGGAGGTCTAGGGAGGAAACTAAAACACAAAATATTAAAGAGATGAATAAACAAATAAATACACCCAATCCCCTTTAACCAACCGGATACCAGCAACGCATGTGCATGTTATGTAACGCTAAACCCCAGCCCAGCGCCGCATAGGGTGCGTCGCGGTTAATTACTCCGGTCCTATGTCTCAGAGGGCTCAGATTTGTATGGGAACTGTGTAAGTATCCCACGCAATAATGCCGATGGTTGAAAACTCTCAAAGTCCAGCCGCTTGCGCGTGAGCACACAAAAACCTGTTTTTGCATGTTTTTGCCTACCCATTTCCCTTCTTGTAATTCCGACTTTCGGGTGCCCCATAGGACCCCTTAATGATCTAGGGGATCGTTTTTTTGTCACTTCATTTCTAACCCATTCCTGGTGTTTTCTGGATTTTTTTTTTTTTATAACCTCCTGGTCCTGGGGTGTACATTTATTATTAATTAGCTGGTGCTCAGTGGGTTAAGGGGAATCTGTAAAATCGAAGAATTTGGTCGCCCTAACAAAAGTTTCAAGTTTACTGGCTGAACGTGTGGGGAAAGGCAAACAATTGGATCAGCCTTTTGTGTGAGGAAGATAATCTGTATTCACTGGATGTTACTGTTCTCACCCTCGCGTCTCTCTCTCTCTCTCTCTCTCTCTCTCTCTCTCTCTCTCTCTCTCTCTCTCTCTCGTCACATGATTTCAACTCCAATACCAATGTTTCAGCCATAGAAGGCGATTATATTTCTTTGTCAATTTATATGGTAAGTTCCGTATAAAAATTGTGGTAAATATTATCATTGGTGGAAGCATCGTAGTGTTGTTGTTGTTGCTGTTCCTCAGGCTGTCTGGCCGAGCAACCCCAAGGTCCCGAGCAAGGCCAAGGCCATAACCGAGCGCCCCCACAGAACCCTCCCAGCTTGCCACTAATATGCCCAGGTGACCGAAGCCACTCAAAGGCGGGGAGCTGAGGAGGGTGCGGAAACACCCGGGAAACAAAAGCCCCACCCAAGGCCCTGTGCCCCTCAGCAATTATAAAGGGAAAGTTGAGGGGCAAAGGAAAAATGTGACGCTTTGACTCCCAATCTGCCAGGGTTGGCAGTAGGGAGGTCAATCCACGGAAAAGACGCCGTCACTTGAGATTTAGAAAATATATAAGTAAAAGGAACAGACAGAGTAAGCTATGGGTATGGCAGAGAACGCTCAACTCTCATTCTGATAGACCAGCCCATCACCCTAGCATCGTAGTGTTAATTGCATCTATTGTTGAACGAGTATCCTTATTTCAATATAGCCAGTGACATAGGATTGATATTTGCATCCTGTTTTCAAGCACAATGTAAACCATGTGATGCTTTGTACATTCACGAAGCAGGAATATAAAGTTGGAGGCTGGAAACATTTGCTATGCTATTCTTATAAGGACATAAATTACATGTTATGGAAAGTTATACACAAATAAATAGTAATTAGATTTGCTCGTCACAGATGATAAGTTGTCTTCTTCACAAATGTGTTAAAGAGGATATTCCCACAACTATCCTACACTACTGGGGTATCCAGACAGGGTAGTGTAAGTCAAATACGAACTGAAAATTAAGACAATGCACAATGCAAAGGGGAAAGAGGAGTGTGTGGTAACCACCGAGGAATATGTCTTCTAAGCGTAGTAGGGAAGGTATACAGTAGGGTAGTGATTGAGAGAGTGAGAGTGAGAACGGAGAAATGGATAGGCGACGAGCAGGGAGGCTTTAGGAAGGGAAGAGGATGTGTAGATCATATTTTTACCCTGAATTGTGTTGTGGAGAAGTATCTGGAGAAGAAACAAAAGGTGTATGTTGCCTTTATGGACTTGGAGAAGGCCTATGACAGAGTGGATAGAGAAGGTTTGTGGAAAGTACTTAGAATATACGGAGTAGAGGGCAAGTTGCTGAAAGCAGTGAAGAGCATGTATGAGGGTGCAAAGGCGGCAGTACGTGTGGAGAGTGAGCAGAGCGAGTTCTTTGACCTGAATGTTGGTTTGAAACAGGGGTGTGTGATGTCCCCGTGGTTGTTTACTGTATATATGGATGGAGTTATGAAAGAAATACTATCAAGAGCAGTGGATGTTGGTGTATCGCTGAAAAGGGAGGGAATTGAGTGGAAGCTACCTATACTGCTGTTTGCGGATGATACAGTTCTGATGAGTGATAATGAATGGGAGTTGCAGGGTCTGGTAAATGAGTTTGGAACAGTGTGCGAAAAACGGAATTTGAAGGTAAATACGGGGAAGAGCAAGGTTATGGTCTTCGAAAGGGGTGAAGTCACAGAGTGTGAGGTGAAGCTGAACGGTCAGGCTATGGAGATCGTCAACTCTTTTAAGTATCTGGGCAGTGTGTTGAGTAAAGATGGGACTATGGATGAAGAGGTGCGGGAGAGGGTACAACAGGGGAAGAGGGTTGTAGGAACGCTAAAAGCAGTAACAAGAAATAGGGTGGTCAGTATGGAAGTGAAGAAGTCCTTGCATGACAGTGTGGTAATCCCGACACTGACTTACGGAAGCGAAGCATGGACGTTGGTTGAGAGACTCAGACCAAGAGTGAGAGCAGTGGAAATGAATTACTTAAGGAGTGCGTGCGGAATTACATGGAGGGATAGACAGACTAATGAGGAAGTAAGAAGGAGGTGTGGTGTGGAGGTAGATGTGCTGGAAAGTGTGAAAAGGAACAACTTGAGATGGTTCGGCCATATGGAACGTATGGAAAGCGAGAGAATGACTAAGAGGGTGTACGAGAGCGAGGTGGAGGGACAGAGGGGGAGAGGTAGACCGAATATGAGGTGGAAGGATGGAGTGAGGAACTACATGAATGAAGGCGGTGCTGGTTGGGGGGAGGGGCGTCGACTGACTGGGGACAGAGGTGCATGGGGGCGGTTCGTTCGTGGCCACCCCTTCGGGGATCACGGCGTCAGGCAATAGATAGATAGATAGACAATCAGTAACATCCAACTCTAATACTCTTAAGGTGTTTTATGTAAATGCTCGTAGCATACGCAATAAATTTTCAGATCTAGAGGAAATCGTGTTTACAGAACATTATGATATAATCGGCATTACAGAATCTTGGTTAAATACGGAAGACAGAGACTTTTTAACCGAATATACACTTCCTGGTTATACAATGTTTGAGAAAAGTCGGATCAATAGAAATGGAGGAGGAGTTCTGTTTTTTATAAAGGAAAGTCTTAATCCCGTCTTAATGTCAAAACCTCAAATTGTGAATATAGACATATCTTATGTACTATTAAATAATAAACGAGGAACTAAAATAACACTAGCTATATTATACAGACCCCCAGCTCAATCAGTGCAAACTGACAGTGAAATTTATGAACAAATTGCAGAAATAACTAACATACAAGATACCGTAATTCTTGGCGATTTCAACTTACCCGTGACAAAATGGGGCGATATTCTTACTTCACACTCTGGACACGACCTCTATGCTAATTTGCAAGAGAGTTCACTTTTTCAATTTGTACAATCTCCGACCACCCGTGGTAATAATGTGCTTGACCTTGTACTCGCAACAAAAGAAGAATTAATAGAGAATTTGAATGTTGGTGATGAATTCAGTAACAGCGACCATCGTACGATAACTTTCACTTTAAAGTTTACTAGTAACAAATCAAATAGCAGCATTGAGAAAGTCCCTAATTTCAAGAAAGCAAATTTTCATGAACTTAAATCAAAGCTTAAAGAAACTGACTGGAGCTTTCTGACTAACAATAATGACATAAATACATATTGGGAGTGTTTCACAACCACTTACCTTAAGGCAGTGCACGACTGCATACCATCAAAAATACGGCGTCCAGGCCATAATGATAAGCCCAAATGGTGGAATAAAGACATTTCAGACTGTCTGCTTGCTAAAATATTTGCTAATGATAGATTCAAATCCTCACAAAATGACGAAGAACGGGTGAAATTTGTAGAGCTACGACGCAAAGCCAAAAAAATCAATTAAGCAAAGTAAAAAGACCCTGGAGTTACATGTTGCGAATCAAAGTAAAACAAACCCGAAAGAATTCTATAGTTATATCAGAAAGAAAAAAGTAGTTACTTCAACTGTTAGTCTATGAAAATGGACAATACACCAAAGACGAAGTACAAATGAGTAATGCCCTCAATACCTTCTTTGCATCAGTTTTTACAACAGAAGACCTCAGTGATATCCCTACACCATTGCCGATTCAGATTGATAATTCAGATGTTCTAAGCAATATCACCGTTACAGAGAGAGAAGTATTGAATTGTTTAGATAAACTCAAGGTAAATAAAACGCCTGGACCTGATACAATCTCGCCTAGAGTTATAAAGGAAGCTAAGGATGAGCTCTCCAAACCACTGACATTGCTATTCAATGGATCCTTGCAGTCTGGGACTATGCCTGATCAGTGGAAGCTAGCCAACATAACACCGATATTAAAAAAAGGCAGCAAATCCCTACCCAGTAACTATCTTCCAATTAGCTTATCCTCAATTGTATGTAAAATGCTAGAAACGGTCACAAGAGACAGACTCGTAAATCACTTAGAGGCAAATAACTTACTTAAAGATACTCAACACGGCTTTCGCAAAAAACGTTCCTGTTTAACAAGCCTCTTAGACTTCTTCCACGATATCCTCAACCTCTACGATGAGAGTAAAGCTGTAGATATTATATACCTTGATTTTCAAAAGGCCTTTGACAAAGTTCCCCACAAACCTTTACTGCTAAAACTAAAAGCGCATGGAATACAAGACGGTGTGTTGAAATGGATAGAAAATTGGCTCAGCGACAGAAAGCAAAGAATAGTCATAAACGGTAAGGCATCTAAATGGACCAATGTAAGTACCCCAGGGATCGGTACTAGGATCAATTCTCTTTCTAATTTACATCAACGAAATAGATGAGGGTCTCACCTGTACAATCTCAGAATTTGCTGACGATACCAAAATTGCAAATAGCGTACTCTCAAAAGAACAAGTTGACGATATGCAACACAATCTAGATAAATTGTCATGTTGGGCCCAAATTTGGCAAATGAGATTCAATGCGGATAAATGTAAAGTACTACATATCGGATACCTAAATGAGAAAGCAAACTATTCGATGAATGGCACTCAGCTTAAGAATGTAAACAGAGAAACCGATCTGGGAGTAACAATATCGAGTAACCTAAAACCGAGTCAACAATGTTCAGAAGTTGTTAAGAAGGCAAACAAAATAATTGGCTTTATAGGCAGGTCATTTGAGCATAAATCCAAAGAAGTTATCCTAACCCTTTACAATTCCTTAGTCCGCCCTCTTCTGGAATACTGCGTTCAATCCTGGTGCCCTTATTACCAAAAAGATATAAACAAGCTAGAACTAGTTCAACGTAGAGTTACCAAAATGATACCTAGCCTAAAGAACAAACCATACGAAGAGCGTCTTAGAGAATTAAATCTATTTCCTTGAACCCAGCGCAGATTAAGAGGTGACTTAATTCAAGTGTTCAAAATCATCAAAGGCATCGACAATATGAACTGTAGTAAGTACTTCACTATCGACCAATCTAATTACACGCGGGGAAACGGTTGCAAAATTATTGGTAAATCTTTTAACTCGCACTAATCTAAGAATTTCTTCTTCAATCGAGTTGTCAACTTGTGGAATGGGCTTCCCAGAGACGTTATAGACTGCATCACCGTTGATTCATTTAAACTCCGCTTAGACAAATATCTCGCATCAAACCCGCGACTGACTGCGTTTGTAAATGAATAACTTTATCTTATCCCCCCCTCAGTTACTAACACATCTGTCCTCTACTAACTTCCTAATCCTGCCACGGACATTAGTTCCAGGGCAGTAGTTCCCTTTCCAATGTTCCCTTACCCACTCTAAACCACTGTTTGGACACTTGATCATCAGTGTTTTGGAGGACAAGCAGCCTAGAAGGGTCACTAGACCTGTATTTGCTTGATTTCCTTTGTACTCCTTTGTACTTTGTAGTAGTATGTCTGATATCTCACGTCTTCAAATAACTACAATTACAGATGTGTACTGTTGCCCCCATGCCTGTTTACCTTCTGTTTGGAAGTATATCATTAGGTCAAATAATATATGATTAGTTATTTTCGTAAATCAAACATTCTTCCCTCTCATTCATACACACTTTTAAGGATTAGGTGGGAACATTTGTGGGCAACTGTAAATGACAAGGATAATCCAACTGGGAATGTCTTGCGCTTGTTTATCACCGAAGAAAATCCGACGCCGCCAATCTGACTTAATCCCCTGATATATTATCTGTGTAGGAAGCGTGGTTCTAGGAAACGCGAGATATGGAGCAGGATTTTTAAATCGCTATACACAATGAGCTTAATAATGTGATAAATAAATAAACCAACAGGCAAATATATATATATATATATACTGTATATATGTGTGTGTGTGTGCGTGTGTAGTAAAACTCGCTAATTGAAGCAATGGAACACCAAGCTTTCGTCTATTATCTCAAGACATCTTCCCGGTAATACAATAAAACAGGGGTAAAATGAGGCTTAAATGCCCGTCCTAAGTCATCTGTGAGTTGCTAACTAGCATATCAATACAAAACAGTGTTGCCATCATACTGCCTGTGGCTATATTTTTTAGAAGTTATTTCTTTTACATACAAACAATTTCTTAAAAATTATATATACTCATATTATAGACTGAAACAGCTTGAAGTTTGACATCTGACCCTTTTAGTGAAGTCTATCCTCATAGTATTAGTGAGTCAGGAATCTAATTAATAATGTACACATGAGGTATGATCATCATGTATTTACTTTTTGTTTATAATACTAATAATTATTATTGTATATATATATGTTTATGTATGTATATGTGTAAAATAATAATAATAATACTAATAATAAACGGTTTATTAAAGAATGGCAGCCTCATGAGCTGAAAATACACATTTTACAATTTAGTGGATGAACATGAGATGTACAGATATGAAGATGGTAAGCTCAGTTTACAAAAAAATAAATAAATACAATAATGATGCAGGTGCAAAATACAAATTATCATAAATTAACCATGAGATTAAGTGATTTACAGTACATATACACATTTATTTTACTTACTCATATACAGAACATACATATATACACATACATATGCATACATATACATACATATATAAGAACATAAGAACATGCAGTAAGTGTGCACATGCCCGTATACACACATGCTCACGTATGCACACAAACATACATACATACAGGAACTGTTTTGGTAGTGTCAGGTAAGGAGTTGAAAAGGGTAAAGAGGGAGTGGCTTACAAGTCCGTACAGGTAGGGTCAGGTACAGCCTACTACAATGGGAGGTTAATCCTCGGTAGAGAACAAAACAAGGATATAAAAAAAAACAATAGAGACAGCTTGGGGGAATTGTAGTGTATAGGATATTCTTTAGTGTATTTGTGTGTGTGTGTATTTGTGTGTGTGTGTGTGATAGAAGGCAAAATGTGGAAAAGCTGGGCATTCTATTGTTAAGGGTGGAAATACATGGATGAAGACACAAGAACACTTAATAATAGATAATGCTTATGCATAGATTTATAATAAGAAGTTGCGCTAGTGAGCAATATGTTCTCGCTCATATGTACGTATATTTACATACATATGTGTATATGATTATATAAATATACGTACAGTACATATATATATATTATATACCTTATATTCTCAGCCGGGCTCGAACCATTGACAGCACATACACACAGACATACATAATACATAAATATTTGCACATTACATGCATATATGCTCTTCTCTTATCCACCTGATACTCTCAGCCGGGCTCGAACCACAAACAGTATACACTATAGACACATATATATATACATAAATAACACATACATACATACACATATACACACACATACATACACATATACACATATACATATATACACATAAACAAACTCAAGCAAATACATACATAATTATATTGTAATACACACACGCACACACACTTATGCATACATTATTAAAGGTGGGCGCATATATATGGTGTGACAGACCGTTATTACACATTATTAATAATATTTACAATGGTTGGGATAGGACTATTTTTATATCTGTCAGTTCTTGCTCTTATTGGTTGGAGTGTGTTGAAGTGACGAACTGCACGTGTTGGTCTAGGGGAGTCTGGTGGAAGTAAGTTTCTGTGTCGTGGGTGAACCAGCAGCTTAGATGCAAACTGTTTGAGTGTGTTGTAGTGGTGGGTTGAAAGTGCAGGTATGCTAAGGGTGGTGAGAGCTTCCTCGTACCCTGGATATGTTCCACCCAGGATGATCCTGCATGCCCTTCTCTGCACTCTCTCCAATTGACGTTGTTGTGTCAGGGTTAGAGAGGAGGACCAGGCGGGAGAGGCGTAGGTGAGCTTAGGGAGTATGAAGGTGTTATATATACTCTTCAGCTCATTCTCCTGCGCCCCCAGGGATCTCAACCGCCTTAGCATAAACAACTTGTATGTGGCGGTCCTGACTGTGGTAGTTACATGTTTCTTCCAGTTCAGTGTGTTGTCCACAGTGATTCCGAGGAGTTTGGTGGACTCAACAAGCTGAAGGGGATGAGGACCAATTGTGACAGTGGGGTGGAGGAACGTCAGTAACGGAGGTGTTGATGTGCATGACCACTGTCTTGTCATGATTGATAGTCACATGATTGTCTGTGGTCCAGGCTTGAAGACGGTTGAGGATGTCTTGTAGGGGGTCATAGTTAGGGGAGGTGTTATCGACAGTAATGCCGACTGTCGAGTCGTCCACGTACTTCCAGTGGAATGGGGTGTCCTTTAGGGCATCATTAATCAAGATAAGGAACAATAGAGGCCCCATCTTTGTGCCCTGTGGGACTCCACATGTGATGTCTAGGAAGGTGGAGATGAAGCCTTGGTATCGCACTGCTTGTCGTCTGTCACTAAGGAAGTCGGTCAACCACGCAACCAGGGTAGGATGTAGCCCCAACTTTATGGCCTTGTTGATGATGATGGTGTGGTCAACAAGGTCAAATGCTTTCCTGAAGTAAATAAAGGCAAGGGCGAGGGAAGTCTTTCTCTTCTCAAGATTTGTGTAAATATAATCTAGGAAGCTAATAAGACAGTGAGTGGTGGAGGAGGTTTTTACGTTGCCAAACTGTTGGGGATCTATCAAGTGACGGATTTGTGAGTAAGCCCAGGTGAATACAAAGTCCTCACAGATTAGACTAGGGATGGGCGTTATGGCAATTGGTCTGAGTTTATTAAGAGAATGTGGGGAGGGGGTTTTGGGAATGGGAGTGACGTATGAAGTTTTCCAGTCTGCAGGGCATTTACTTTGCCTTAAGGAGGCATTAATTATCGAGCAAAGGGGGGTGGCAAATTCCACCGAAAATTCTTTGTATATTTTCATGGGTAGGTCTACTGGGGTTGTTGATCTTTTTGATTTGAAACTGGAATGCTTTTTGGCCACTTCATATTCTTGAACAGTTACTGGGGGGGGGGGGGGGAAGGGGATGGGAGGAAGGCAGGGAGGTTGGTGCGGTCTAGTTTGGGGAGGGTTTGGCAGATGGTAGAGAAGTGATTATTTATCAGTTCAGGTGCATCTACACGAGGGACATGGGAAACACAGGGGATCGAAGGAGTTCCACTACTTAAGCCACAAAGATTCTTAATTTTAGAGTACCACTGACTGATATTGGTTTGTTTTAAATGATGACTCTTTGTAGGGTAGTAGGACTTCTTCGCCCAACAGATTTCCCTTATCACAATGTTGCGTAGGTCCTTGTAGTGATTGTTGTCCGTGTAGAAGGCCTTGTTCCGATTCTGCATCAGTTTCTTGATCCGAGGAGTAATCCATGGGACGTCAGAGGGGTGCATTTTGGTCCTCTTGGTGGGGAAGAAGTGGTGGTAGGCTTCGGTGGTGGTAGATACAAAGTTGTCCCATTTGGCATTAACATCTTCTTCAGTGAGAACCTCCGTCCACGGGTAATGAACCAACCACTGCCTGAACCCCCGCATTGCAGAGTCTGGCGTTGGTCGGTAGGTCCGGATGACGGGGGTCTGTTGATGGGAGGTGGTAGGGGCAGGTGACCAGAACACAGAGAGATGAGTGCTGCGTCCCACAGGAGATAAAGGTTCAGGTGGGAGGTACTGCTCATCCATGTCCGTCAAAATAAGGTCAAGAGTGTTGTGGTTGTGGGTGGGGAAGTCAACAATTTGTGAAAGATGCAGCTGTTCTTGAATCTCACAGGTGTCTAGTTCATTGAAATCCCCACAAACCACCAACTTGGCTGATGGAAATTATAGTTTGAGATCATCACATGTATCGATGATGTGGTTGATTAGTGCGGGGCCGGTGGGTGAGCGTGGTGGGTGGTAGATCACACGGTAGATAATGGAGGCAGTGTGACGAGGGTCGGAGGGGGGATTAACTCTCACCCAGAGTGCTTCGATTCCCTCCGGGACCTCAATATCCAGGCGAGATGCACACAGCTGTTTCCGGGAGAAAATAGCTACTCCTCCCCCCCTCCTCTCTGTCCGAAGTTGGTGAAAGAGGTCATAGTCTTGTATCACGCATATTTCTGGGGTGATTTGCCATGCTTCAGTAACTGCTACAATATCAGCACTAATTTGTTTAACTGTCACAATAAGTTCGTCGAGTTTATTACACAAAGAGGTGACATTGGAGAGTAGCAACGATGGGAGGTTATACCAAATACGGGGAACCTCAAAATGTGCGTATGGTTTCTTTACTGTCACTTTTTTAGGTACTTTTTTGTGTGTTTTTATGATAGGAATTCGCTTGGGGACATTCCTACCTCCTCTCCGGCCACGATTGTGAAAAATGTTCAATTCTTCTAAACGCACTATAGTGTCTGAAGGTGGGTATCCAGCCCCTTTTTAAAGACGAATTAAGGAGGAGGAAGAGTAGCAAGGCGACATGGTTAATTATGCTCTGTTTCCTGTGTCATGTCTAGTTCGTTTGGTAATTCACAGTGACACTGTAAATTACAATTGCACTTATCATAAATAGATTGTTCACTTGAGGTACAAATACGGCGATGGAGTCGAGGATGAACTGTGGTGATGGTGAAAGGTGAAAGGTCACAAATCCGACCCGGGCGGCTACGAGAGCGCCTTAGAGCACGTCTTCACCTCACGGTATCAGGCGGCCGAGTGTGTGTGTGTGTGTGTATGTAGGTGTGTGAATGTATGTGTCTGGATGGGTGTGTATATATATATATATATATATATATATATATATATATATATATATATATATATATATATATATACTGTTTAGTTGTGAGGGGGATCTGACGGGTGTGGGCCATTCGGCTCTCCACAGACTCCTTTTTTCTTTTGTTGACCTGACCATTTTGGTGAGATCAGTCCCCTTAATATTAGTGAGTTGGGCCTATAATTAGGCCTTATAATTAGGGTTGGGTGTGAGAAGGATCTGCCTTGTGTGGACCAATTAGCTTTCTGCAGACTCCCATTTTCTTATGTTCTTATATACAGGATGTAATTTGTATTTGTATGTATGTAATGTATGCATGTATAATGTATATGTATGTATATGTAATTATATGTATATCTATATGTATGTCTTCATATTTACATAAGTTAGATAACAGTTTGAAAGGGATCTGCCTTGTGTGTGCCAAGCGGGTCTCTGCAGACTCCTGTTTTCTTATATTCGTATATATAGTTGTGGTCATCGTGTATTACAGCACATATCGTTATATCCTAACTATTATATATTTTTATTAGTTAACTGTCTTATGCGTAGCACGTTATAGTTTCATATAGGCTATTTTGTATACGTTCATACTAAATATGATTTGCATTGTAGTATGTTCCTAAAAAATATAGCAACATACAGTAGGATGGCAACACTTTTTTGTATTTATATGCTAGTTAGCAACTCACAGATGATTTAGGACGGATATTTAACTTACTTGTTACTTGGTGTGGAGTTTCTCAGCCGCGCTCCGTCACTAGATGTGACGCTCGTCGCAGCTGCCCTTTAAACCATCTAGCACTTGTAGTCTTGTCTCACAGTGCCATCTTCTAAGTCATAACACTCCCTGAACAAATGTGTTTTTAGTGACTTTTTAAAGGCCTTTATGTTCGCACACCTTTTCACATTAACTGGTAGATTATTATAAAGTCTCGGTGCACTCTTTTCGAAGGCCCTAAATCCAAATTCATGATTGCACCGTGGCTCATTCAATTGATGCAGCACGTTGCCATGTCTCAGCATCATATCAGTGCCAACATTGAAGTCTTCCAATAAGTCTCGCACATATTCCGGCTTTCCAAAGTTCAAAGCTTGATACACTATAACACACAGTTTGAATATGATCCTCGCTTTCACCGGCAGCCAATGCAGGTCAATTAATGCCGGCGTTATACTCGGACGGAATGGTAAACTCTTTATTAATCTTGCTGCTCTATTCATTATAAGTTGTAGTTTTCGTAGCAAGTAATTTGGTAGTCGATAATATAGAGAATTACAATAGTCTAATTTACTAATTACATGATTGTGGATCAACATTTTGGTTGTATTAATATCCAGATATTTTCTCACAAAAGCAATATTCCTCAGATGATAGGCAGAGATTCGCACTGTTTGATTAATCTGGTTTTTAAATGACGGTTCACTATCAACCAAAACTCCCAAATCCTTCACCACACTACTCACAGTCAGAGAGAGAGAGAGAGAGTTATGTGTGTGTGTGTGTATCCATATCAGATAATACAAACAGTGGCATTGTGTACCGGTACTGGTGAGGTAGAGGTATCATGGTTGTAGATTAGTTAGCTAGAGGTGGTCGTCATTGTAATGTGATGTCAGTGGCATAAGGATTGTGATTGTAAATCAAATTTGTTTCCTTTGTCAAGAAAATGTTAAAGGCCAATGCGTAGTTATGACATAAGGATTGTGAAACAAAATATATTTTGGCAGTTACTCGTAAGAGAAAGGGTGGTGCAGTTGTCGTATCACTGGACTTCAAATCACGATGAGTCAATGGGAAGATATTACTGAATTGGAATTTGGCTATATATTTTGTTTCAGTACATCACCACGAAGCCCACCGATACGCATACAAATTCCTTTCACTATTGCCAATATATTACAATTGTATTTGTGGTGACGATCTCCTCCTCCCTGGCTACTTTAGTGGTGGGGGAAGAATAAGATGATAAGCGAATACACATTCTATTTAGGTTTTATCCCTCATATTGCCGTAAGAGATTAAGACTAATAGGAGTTATCTATTATTTACTTTATCTCACAAATATACATAAGATACATAACTACATTTGTCTGCTTCCACCAAAATTAGATCCACGTCCATCAGATTAAGTTCTTTGGTTCTATCAACATCTGCTCTATTTATAAGGCCTTCAGCGTTACATTCTTCAATCCATCGCTTCTTAATATTTCATCCCCACCTCTGTGTATTAGTCCCAAATCACTTTCACAAACGTCATCTCCCTCTCACAAACATATCTCCGAATCATATCCTTCACAAGTATTTATCCGACTATTTAATCCTCATATCACTCTTTTTTCCAAACCTTAGGTTCTCTGAAAAGCATCAACGTCTAAAAAAAGAACCATAAACTATTATCTTTGATAAGCCAATGTTTCCTTTATGAACCCTCACATCTCACACTATTCGCGAACTGTTTACTAATCTTTCACATTGCCCCGATACCCTGAGATCTAAGAATAAACAAAATCTATTATTTCAGCAGGAGTAATTCAGCCCGTAACATATTAATGCCAGGTTGTTATTGATGCTGTGTATCTCTCTCTCCAGTACCCACATTCCCACCGACCCATAACATTTACAGTATATTCATTTCCCCGCACTCACACTCACACTCACACTCACACTCACAGCCGCTGCCGCCGCCACAGTTTCGAGTGACTTTTCATCTGGCAGTTTTCGGGTAGGATAAGTGGAACGTGAACTTGTAAATTTAGTTTTGTGTTTGGCGGTTGGCTTTAACCCCTTCACCACCATTACGTAATTGTTATCATAGTCTAGTTACCATTGGACGATGTTCTTTAGTTTATAATCTACCTATACGGCTCAAATAGGTAAATACGATCTCAATAAAACCTCTTAGAAACTCATAGGTCCTTCTTAAACTGCATAAGATAATCTGATTCTAGCCAGAATCGATGGCAAAAAGTTGTCATGATGCTGAAGGTTAGATTGCCTCGTCCTCCAATTATATACAAACTAAGTGTACAAGTAGACCATTTATCCCCATGATATGATTAAACAAAGAACAATCTTATCATATTTCGTATTTTTCATGGTAGATTATTTTCAGTCGATCTGGAATGGGCAAACTCCTATTTAATATAAGATGCACAACTGTTTTTCACTTCGGCCCAGGCAACTCGGGTTTGGGTAACTACGGCCGAAGTTGTTAACAAACAAATTACATTATTGGTTTCCTTGGGAGATCTCTTGGATATAAATTCGAAAACGTTATACCCATTTCATATAATGGATTGGTTCGTCCGCATTTGGAATATTGTGTCCAGTTTTAGTGACCATACTATAACAAAGGACATTGGAAAACTGGAAAGAGTACAACGGAGAATAACTAAAATGATACCCCGACTAAGAAATAAACCATATGAGGAACGACTAAAAGAGTTCTACCTATTTACACTGACAAACCGCAGAATACGAGGGGCCCCAATCCAAGTTATTAAAATCATCAAAGGCCATGATAACATGGACGCAAGTAAGTACTTCACACTGGATAACTCAAATTACCCAAGAGTTAATAGTTACACAATTGTTCACATGAAGCGAAGCACTAACTTTTCAACAGAGTGGTCAACTTATGGAATAAATTGCCTAGAAATGCTGTAGAGTGCCAGATAATCCAGACATTTAAATATCGCCTTGATAACTATCTTGCCATTGTTACGACTGGGGTTCAAATATATCAGGGCTCTTATTCATTGGACTAGTAATGGCATAAATGTTACAACGGAAAGCGCTAGCTCCAACCTCTGAAGTATATTCCCAGTGAACAAAGAACACAAATACTCTACAGAGTTCTATATGCAATAATAGGCTATCAAACTCTCAATAAATGTGCGTCTACTCTAGGCTTAATGTTATGTGAAAACAGCCTATTACTACCTATAACCGACGGTGCTTGGTTATGGTATGCAAAGTAAGGTGGTAAGAGAAGTTACAGCTTACGTTACTTTAATCAATAAATGTCAGGCACTCCTGCATGAAAGAAAGTGCACTAAAGTCCTTCAACACTAACAAGGAATCTTCTTTAAATGTTAGATGTTATAAAGATGCTCGTATCGGAAATGGAACCCAAAAAGGCAGGCAGCGGAACAATGCTCGTGCAGGCTATGCACACAAAAAGGCAGAATATATAATGCCGTCGGAGCCAAGAATATCCTAAACACTACAACACTAATAATAATCGCCACAATGCAGTATTCCTATCAACAAAAAGAGCCTAAGTCGTTTGTGTCTCAATACATCAAACTAGACTGCGAAATGCTTGTGTAATCATAAATGGGTATGCATAAAAAGAGTAATTAGGTTAATACACTTAATGTCTACTGTGACTGATAAAGTCTAGCTAGAGTCAATGATACGAGATACTGGTGCGCATGGCATACTGCATAGCCTAGTGCAAATCTCAAGTCTGTGCGTCAAATATTACGTTATAATGAAGGGTAGCTCTCTTGAGAAACCTTAATACCGAAGTATTAAGCGTTCTCCTGGCGTACCTCAAAGACAAACAATCGAGACTAGAACAGTGCAGAATGGTATAGGCAAAAAGCCCTCATTCGTGCATGCTCTACTCTCAATGGCACACAGACTAGAATTTACTCAATCAACTCCAGTTCTCAGGTATGTCGTGCCGCTTTTAACTAAAGCCAGCACTCATAGGAAACAATACCTATTATATCAGACTCCCAGTCTAGCATTATCTAATCCAGCAGAACACTAATAATTATAGGAGCAGCCATATGAAAGCCAACCAATGCTTCGTGATCCACTTATCTTAACAACTAACATACATAGGTTATATCAGACCTTAACACACAATACAACTGGCCAGCATGAAGCTGATTTTGCAGAGTTAACCAGAGGGGATATAATGTTAATAAAGGTGGTGAAAGATATGGAAAATGAGAGATAGGCAGAGGAAAAGATTCTCAGGGGCGGAGCGGGAATAGATAGCAAGGGAAAAAAGATGAGTGTGTTCTAGAAACCAGATCTGAGGGAAAGAGTGGCGAGGAACCAGTATATATACTCGCACTAGCTCGAGCCGCGTGGGAAACCAGCGGTTGCAAGTCGTCCAGCCACTAGCAAGGGAGCTCAGCATGGTAAGGACCTCTCTCCACCAACCCCCGCGAGGCAGCCAGCCGTGACGTCATCGAGCGGGACAAAAAACACTGCGCGCCCCCTCTCACTCTGTTCTACTCCCTCTCTCTCTCTCCCAGATCCTATCATTACTAGTTAATGACAAAACATATACTTTACAATTAAATATATAAAGCCTTGACATGGGCGAAAACAAAGAGCCTTTCTGGACTGCCCATGACACGAGCTTTCATATGAAATAAAGCACACTCTAATACATAAACTGTAGCCCCATCCACTGCCCTGGCGATCCTAGCGAGTCACTGTAGGACAAGCCATGCGGTTCTAACGGAGTGGTCAACGTCACACCCCCCCCCCCAAGATTTTTCTCAGAGGCCCCAAGGCTCACAAAAATCTGATGGTTAGAACCCATGCTATATCTCCACTTCCCATCACCCAGCGGCAGTAAAATATCTGGCACAGTTCTTCAACAAAACATTTTTTTCAAAATTATAACCCTCCCAACACAATAGGTTAAATTATATATAGTTATGCTCCTCAAGAGCGAGCTTCTCTAGCCCAGCATTCTGAGAGGAGTGCAACTCAGAATTACTGCTATAACATACTGAAAAAATTCAACTATCAAAGAAAGTTTTTTTATTTGATTTTTATGTTTTTAATTTGTTTATTTCGGCTGCACTATAGGGGCAAGCCTAGTTTTTTCTTCTATACCAAACGCTCAACTCCTGCTTTACGACCCAATACGCTGGGCTACAACTGCGAGCCAACAAGCACCAAGCGCAAAATACCATTCAAACTAAAGCAGGAGGCTACCCGTGTGTCAATCTACCCAGGATCATATACCCTTGAACGACCATCTGCAACCAAGTTGTCACAACCGGCAATATGGCGTATGTCCAGGTTATATACCAATAACCTTAGTGACCACCTGGTCAGCCTCTTATTCCGATTGTGAAACTGGTCCAAGAACTTGAGAGGGTGATGATCTGGGTAAACTACAACGACCGGACCATAGGCTGGAACACAGACCTCGAAATGCCTCAGAGCAAGTACAACCGCCAGCAGCTCCTCCTCGACAACAGAGCAGCTCCCCTGGGCCGAATTGTACTTCTCCGAGCAGAAACTAACAGGATGCTCCAGCCCATCATCGTCCTTTTCCACAAGGACGGCACCAGCCCCCACACCACTAGCCTCCGTTGCTAGTTGGAAAGGTAGGCTAAAGTCAGGGGCCCTGAGGATCGGGTGAGTGCACAACAGGTGTTTTACTTCGCTAAACGCCTTCTCACACTCAGGCGCCCAATTGAACTTCTTATCCTTCCAGTTATCCTCCACCTGAGCTTGACTGTCCCATTCTCCTTCTCCACCTTGACTGCTAAACGTCATCACAGGCACAGTGAGAGGCTCAGGGGGGTGCCTCCCATACTCCTTCATGGGATTAACATGACATAACTGATTGCGCTTCCGTCTGTCTGGAGTGGCTACCACGTAAACCAGGTCCGATAGCTCCTCCACCACCCTATAAGGACCAGTGTACTTCGCGGAAAAGGGGTGACCTACAAGGGGCAGTAGAGTCAACACCTCCTGACCCACGTGAAACTCCCTGAGTTCAACCTTGAGGTCGTACCTGTCCTTCATGAGGGCCTGAGAGCTAGTCAAATTACGGCCAGCCAACTCCAGACTGCGCAACATCCGTTCTCGACTGTTGAGGACACACTTGAGCATAGAACAAGGTTTTTCTGCACCCTCCCATACTTCTTCAACCATATGGAGAGGCCCTCTGACACGGTGTCCAAAGACGAGCTCATTAGGGCTGAATCCCAAACTTTCCCCAGGTACCTCCCGTGCACCAAACAAAACCTGCGGGTAACCATACCGGGAAAAATACACTAGCAAGCTTCGGACCACCGTCTTCGCCGACCCATTTCTCATAGGGTACGCGTCAGGGTACCTCGTTGCTACATCTCTCGACTGTGTAACACTGTCCTCCTTCAACTCGACAGCACCGGTACCACATTCAAGAACCTCCGGGTCTTCCAATTGCAACTTACGAATGTCCGAAGGAGCAGGCCTATCCAAGTGTTTGCGAAACAACTCATGCCCCCCTCCTACATTAAATTTGGCCTCCCGTTGCTCTCTCTCTGCGTACCGTTGCTGTCTCATCGTCTTTTTAAGCCCATCCTCTGCCTTTTCCACAACAGTTACTGGGTCTTCTTCAGACTCGATATTTGGTCCTAATACTGAGTCCCCGAGAATGTCCGCTGATGCTAAACTCTCAACCGCATCAACTTTCAACCCCTTCTCGGTACCCTTCCTCCGCTGATCTAAAGATTGTTGACCAGAATGTAACTCCCTGGATGCAGGATCTCCGGTGACAACACACGCCATAGGCTGCACCGGACACTTCTCAACCCACTCCTGCTCCTCCCCACTCACGTCGGCCAGCTTCTCGGCAACGACCAAGGGTGGAGCCTCAGAAGTAGGTCCCGCAAAGTCGTTGCCGAGAAGGAGGTCGATGCCCCCAACAGGCAACTTCTCCACAATTCCCACATCCAGGTCACGAGTCACACCATCAACTTCCACCTTCATTCTCACAAGCGGGTATGACCTTGTCGCATTAACTCCGTGAACCACAACCACCCGCGCCGTATTGACAGGTTTACCAGTGCAATTTCTCAACAGTGTTTGCGATGCCCCAGTGTCACGCAAAATTCTCACCTCATGTCTTCTACCCCCCCCACTCCACACAACCGAGTCCCCTGTGGTCACTAAAGGCATCACGGACAGGGAATAAGCCTTCCGGATCCTTCTGCACTGGCAGTGTATTTACCTCGGAAGAAATGCCTCTAACAAACTCCGATGTCCTCTTGAACACTCCAATGCCGTGAGCAAAAGACACGGCTGCCGGAGGAGGTCGACTAGGGCACTCATTTGCCTTATGACCCTCCTGGTGGCAACTAAAACACATAAATTTTGGTTTCGGCTTATACTGTGATGTAAAAGGCCCCTGACTTTTCACATACGGTGTGGTGTAAGGTTTGGATTCAGTTTTAGTTTCATGGCTCTTCTGTTTAAATGTGTCATTGTTACGGGGAGGGGGAGGATAACGGTCCTTAGCACTTACATCGTACTTCTGTGAGGACCCGCAACCCCGAATCAACGACAGCCGTCGATAAGCCATTTCTGCTGCTTCGACTAGAGTTCTTGGGTTTTTCTCCTTCAAGTTCAAAGTTAGATCACCGCCCGTGCTCTTAAAGAACTGCTAAAACATCATTAACTGCTTAATTTCATCAAATGTTGTGACCCTCTCAGATCGGAGCCAGTTTCCCATAGCATCGGACAAGTTCCGGGCGTGTTCCAAAAAGGTGCTATCTCTTCCCTTAGTTACACCCCGGAACTTCAAACGGTACGTTTCTGGTTGCAATTCATAAGCCCTCAGGACAGCCTCCTTGAGATCCTCGTACACAATACATAACTCCAAAGGTAATGCATCGTAGGCTTTAAGACCCTTGCCTATTAATCTAGAGGATACAAGTGCTGCCCATTTATTCTCTGGCCACTGGTGTTCCTGGCACTTCTTCTCAAAGCGTGTGAAAAATTCTGTTACACCACTCTCGTCAAACACCGGAACCAGCTTCAATAAGTGCGAGAGAGATTGATCATGAGCACGGTTACCAGGCCCAAGTCGCTGTCCCGTTGTCTCTACTCGCGACTTCTCTACGTCCCTGTCGGCACAGCACTTAGTCGACTCAGCTTGGATTTTTGCTAGCTCTATTTGCTGGTGACTTTTCTCTCATCTATCTTGGCTAATTCTATTTGCGGCTGATGCTGAAGCTTAGCTAATTCGAGCTTAAACAATAATTCTGGAGATAACCCTTGAGGAGGTGAAGGTGCTACAATGTTTGAAATTACCGGTGGTCCCCCCAGGGGCAACCAACCCTGCCAGTCACCACCCAACTGCGGAAGCGTACCCGGGGTCGGCAAACTACTGGGATGGCTGGGAGTCGAGTGTAGGGGAAGCATGGCCGAAGGGCTCTGAGCACTCAACCCATCTCGCTCACCAGTCACCCTGCCCAGTACACACGTTATCAAGTTATCCCTGGTCATGCTGCTAGTACCCGCATGACCGATAGCTGTGGCCAGGCATTGAAGACCGTACCGATTCACACCCACCAACCGCTCGGCAGTAACAGGCCATTGCAAAAATATCCTAGCATCCTCCTCACAGTTCACCTGATTAACCACATCATCACACTGCTGTTCCTCAGTCTCGACATTACGTACTGTGTCTCCATTCTCCTCTGATCCGGTATAAGACATGATGCTCACAAAAATTTCTCACCACAATATTCAGAAAAGAAGCACCCCAAACTCTTATACCTCGATATACACACAAAAATTATCGGAAATACTCAAGGGCTATACTATGTTGCTCAAAAAAATTATTCTTGCTGATCCCCGCAAAATATTCTCCAAAACAACAAATGTTCCCTGCTAATAAATGTAGGTTCACCAAATCCTAGGTAAGGTCGCCATTTGTTACGACTGGGGTTCAAATATATCAGGGCTCTTATTCATTGGACTAGTAATGGCATAAATGTTACAACGGAAAGCGCTAGCTCCAACCTCTGAAGTATATTCCCAGTGAACAAAGAACACAAATACTCTACAGAGTTCTATATGCAATAATAGGCTATCAAACTCTCAATAAATGTGCGTCTACTCTAGGCTTAATGTTATGTGAAAACAGCCTATTACTACCTATAACCGACGGTGCTTGGTTATGGTATGCAAAGTAAGGTGGTAAGAGAAGTTACAGCTTACGTTACTTTAATCAATAAATGTCAGGCACTCCTGCATGAAAGAAAGTGCACTAAAGTCCTTCAACACTAACAAGGAATCTTCTTTAAATGTTAGATGTTATAAAGATGCTCGTATCGGAAATGGAACCCAAAAAGGCAGGCAGCGGAACAATGCTCGTGCAGGCTATGCACACAAAAAGGCAGAATATATAATGCCGTCGGAGCCAAGAATATCCTAAACACTACAACACTAATAATAATCGCCACAATGCAGTATTCCTATCAACAAAAAGAGCCTAAGTCGTTTGTGTCTCAATACATCAAACTAGGCTGCGAAATGCTTGTGTAATCATAAATGGGTATGCATAAAAAGAGTAATTAGGTTAATACACTTAATGTCTACTGTGACTGATAAAGTCTAGCTAGAGTCAATGATACGAGATACTAGTGCGCATGGCAACTGCATAGCCTAGTGCAAATCTCAAGTCTGTGCGTCAAATATTACGTTATAATGAAGGGTAGCTCTCTTGAGAAACCTTAATACCGAAGTATTAAGCGTTCTCCTGGCGTACCTCAAAGACAAACAATCGAGACTAGAACAGTGCAGAATGGTATAGGCAAAAAGCCCTCATTCGTGCATGCTCTACTCTCAATGGCACACAGACTAGAATTTACTCAATCAACTCCAGTTCTCAGGTATGTCGTGCCGCTTTTAACTAAAGCCAGCACTCATAGGAAACAATACCTATTATATCAGACTCCCAGTCTAGCATTATCTAATCCAGCAGAACA
Source organism: Lithodes maja (assembly GCA_037953745.1). NCBI lineage: Eukaryota > Metazoa > Arthropoda > Malacostraca > Decapoda > Lithodidae > Lithodes > Lithodes maja. The sequence goes on from JBAKBP010001557.1 coordinate 197,757, forward strand.
CTAATAATTATAGGAGCAGCAATATGAAAGCCAACCAATGCTTCGTGATCCACTTATCTTAACAACTAACATACATAGGTTATATCAGACCTTAACACACAATACAACTGGCCAGCATGAAGCTGATTTTGCAGAGTTAACCAGAGGGGATATAATGTTAATAAAGGTGGTGAAAGATATGGAAAATGAGAGATAGGCAGAGGAAAAGATTCTCAGGGGCGGAGCGGGAATAGATAGCAAGGGAAAAAAGATGAGTGTGTTCTAGAAACCAGATCTGAGGGAGAGAGTGGCGAGGAACCAGTATATATACTCGCACTAGCTCGAGCCGCGTGGGAAACCAGCGGTTGCAAGTCGTCCAGCCACTAGCAAGGGAGCTCAGCATGGTAAGGACCTCTCTCCACCAACCCCCGCGAGGCAGCCAGCCGTGACGTCATCGAGCGGGACAAAAAACACTGCGCGCCCCCTCTCACTCTGTTCTACTCCCTCTCTCTCTCCCAGATCCTATCATTACTAGTTAATGACAAAACATATACTTTACAATTAAATATATAAAGCCTTGACATGGGCGAAAACAAAGAGCCTTTCTGGACTGCCCATGACACGAGCTTTCATATGAAATAAAGCACACTCTAATACATAAACTGTAGCCCCATCCACTGCCCTGGCGATCCTAGCGAGTCACTGTAGGACAAGCCATGCGGTTCTAACGGAGTGGTCAACGTCACACCATGAATCCCAGAATGACTGCATTTGTGTAATTTGAGCAATGTTACCATATCAGTATAGTACATAGCCCACTGTACTATAATTTTGTTTTCTGACCACAGTCTTTCTGGAGCTGAAACCCTGGCCAACAAACAAAGTAAAACAGCAAAAAAGGAAAAAAAAAAAAAAAACAATCTTTAAAAGCAGCCTAGTAAAAAACATTAGGTTGTTGTTGCTTGTCTTCCTTTGTATACTCTGACTTTCACTAGTGGTCACGATTTTGTTTGTTTGATCTCACAAACCTACCTGATTAAGTAAGTGCTAAAGGATACCTAGGCTCTAAATGATACGATCCCCTTCCTGTATCCTAGATACGGTATTTCATAATTATACATACAAAAATACTCATAAAATGGTATATATTGAATTTGATCGGGGTAAAGCACATTTTTGTCAGTCTATCCTTAATAACATCATATGTGATTGGAGAATCTGGCAATGTAAACTTTACATAATTAGTTAATCCATTAACGATTTTTTTTAGATCATATTGGTAAGACTAAACACAAATTTAGCACATTCAGTGCCAGTGTCCTCCTCTTCACTGTATTCTGGCTACTATCAGACGATGTTATTCAGTTTAAGAAGGGCCTCCAGCATATATCATGCTTCGAACTATCTCACCTAACCCATTTTTACTGCTACAAATCCTTCTTAATCTGCACATAATCGTGTACATAGAGCTAGAACAAAACTCAAAAGACGTCGCCGGTACTGAAGGGGTTAACAAATAGTAGAACATTTAATTACATTTATCATGCATTTACAAATAGTAGAACATTTAGTTACATTTATCATGCATTTACAAATAGTAGAACATTTAGTTACATTTATCATGCATTTACAAATAGTAGAACATTTAGTTACATTTATCATGCATTTACAAATAGTAGAACATTTAGTTACATTTATCATGTATTTACAAATAGTAGAACATTTAGTTACATTTATCATGCATTTACAAATAGTAGAAAATGTAATTACATTTATCATGCATTTACAAATAGTAGAACATTTACTTACATTTATCATGCATTTACAAATAGTAGATACTTTAATTACATTTGTCATGCATTTACAAATAGTAGAACATTAAATTACATTTATCATGCATTTACAAATAGTAGAAAATGTAATTACATTTATCATGCATTTACAAATAGTAGAACATTTAATTACATTTAATTTACATTTTTTTTGTCATGGACTGAAGAAGTGCGCACTATAAACAACTACTTGTTTATAATGTTGGTTATGGGCTTAAAATATTCCATGGAAAGGCATTTACTTCTTTCTCTCTCCCTCCCTCCCTCTCTCCCTGTCTGTCTGTTTCTCTCTCTCTCTCTCTCTCTCTCTCTCTCTCTCTCTCTCTCTCTCTCTCTCTCTCACACACCACAATGATTGATCGTTTAGCCTACCCATTTACTCTCAATCAGTCTTGGCAGTCTCCATCATTACCACTTGACTTGAAGGCTTCCCACTACACATTAACGCCGACAAGCAATTAAGGGGAGGTTTAGTTTGTTCCCTAGACCATCAAGCTAAAAATTATACTCCCTAGACCCCCTTTCAAGATAAATGTTGACATGTTTCGGCAGTCAAATATACTGGCCGAAGGCCAGTGCCTGTTAATTTATAGGCTCGCTATCGCTCGCCAGGAAAAAATCGACACCCAATTGGCACGAAAGGTCGCAAAATTGAAAAAAATAGGGCGAAAGTTCTTAAAATCGACAAACTAATGGAGCGAACGTATTAATATCTCACAACTACTGGGGCTAAATATGAGTGAGAAAAGGTCCGAGAAAATAATCCCCTTAAGGGGAGGTATTTAGTTTGCTCCCTAGACTTCCATCAAGCTTACAAAAATACCTCCAAGACCTCCTTTTAAGATAAATTTGTACATTTTTTGATAGAAAAATGTCCCGGCTGAAGGCCGGTTCCCCCTAAATTACAGGCTTGCTACCGCTCGCCAGGAAAAAATCGACACCTAAGTGGCACGAAAGGTTTTAAAATTGACTGAAATAGGGCGTATGGTCTTAAAATCGGCAAACTAATGGGGCAAACGTCTTCTAATACCAAACTAAAGGGGTTAAACACGAGGGAGAAGGGGATCCAGAAAATAACCCTCTCAAGTGAAAATCACCCCTTAACCCTTAAATGTCGGGTGCAACATAAGTCGAGTTAAATAAAGCTGGACTATGTGGCGGTGCTCGACATATATCGTGTGGCAATTTCAGCACGTAATGTGGCTGAGAGAGAGAGACAAGTGGTGGCAGGAGAGTAGCGAGCGTATGACTGCTCCAGACCACCGCGGCGAACCTACTGACACGAATCCCACCTCCTCCCTCCCTCTCTCACTCCTATATGCTATATACGGAATTGTATGGGGAAATTGCCTAATTACATGCTTTTTGCACTCGCGTTGCACGGTTATTGCAAGAAAACTAGCCATCATAAAAGGATCGTTATGGTGTCATTCGAAAGCTCTGTTTATGCCCTTTCAGGGATAGATACTTGTTTTACGTTCTGGGTCTTATTTAGGCATGAAAATGATCACGTAAACAGCCCTATTTTGGCTAAAAACACCCCGCTGGGCGGTACATATAAATAAACCGCATAGGCCGCTCGTAAGGTGTTAAAGCACCATCTCGTAGTTAGCGAAGAGTTTAAACCTTTGGGGATCATGACGCGCTTTGACAATTTATTCTGGCTATCATTAGACGTTTTTATTCAGCTTCGTGAGAACTTGTGGGAGTTAATGAGTTAATTGAGATAGTACTTAGCCCATTAACTCCTAGATATCCTTCCTAAATAGCATACAATCGTTTAATGATAACCAAAATACAAAGTAAAAATGCGTCTTCGATCCTCAAGGGGTTAATGTATGTTTATATATACTGCTGGGAGTTTGTCTTTATTACGACGGTAAGCCCAGTGGAAAATACAATCATTATCAATAGATATGATCATTAGAGGGATGCGATAATAAAACAATGGTAATGGATTAGTAAAAGAAAATAAATATAGATATGAACGTGGGACAGTGAAATATTTGTAACTGGAAACAGTTAAGGAGTGAAGGGTTTATTTATTGGTCGATATATACATTTATTTATTATTTGTTGTAATGTCCTCCCGATATCTCCATCAAGCTTAAAAACATACATCCCCAAGATCCCCCTTAGAGATATATGTGTACATTTTTCGGTAGTAAAATGTCAGCCGAAGGTCAGGTCCTCGTAAATTACAGGCTAGCTATCGCTATCCAAGAACAAAATCGACACCGAAATTATACGAAAAGTCTTAATATTAACAAAGAAATGGGACGAAGGCTTCCATGAAGGACATGAAGTGTAGTTGGAAAAGACAAGTGTTAAGGATAAAACTGAACAACCCATCAGTGCTTGTGTGTGCGTGTGTGTGTGTGTTTGCGTGTGTGTGTGTGCTAATTAATTATCTGTAGAACGAAGAGAAAGGTTATGAAGATAAATGTTCAGAACTATCATTTTGTTCCCGACGCTATAGTAAATAATGTTGAATATGCCTGGATGATACTCCAGTCTCTAATTAATGTATCCTATGTACCAAAACATGAGTACAACTCGTTTTTCGATTCACTACTTTATGCTATTCACTGACTTCACCGTGCGCGCGTGTGTGTGTGTGTGGGGTGGGGTGGGGGTGGGGGGGGGATTATATTAAGCTAAAACAAGTCTTGCCCCATTAATCTATTTATGTATAACCATTAAAAGTTATGCCCACCTTAACTACATAACTAGTGCCTACTGTGTATCTGTCTTATGTGTTAATAAGCATATCATAATAACTCACTTTTTGCACATTTGCTCAAAGAATCGCGGCACCAAGTATATTTCGATCAATAATTGGTATCAGCACTAGCTAAGCATTAATTCATCGTCTCGAGTGAGATATACAAACATGTTCCTATCTTTACACGCCCTATTCAACATCTGACAGCCTTTAATATAGCACATAACGAGCACAAAATACTGACAGCGGAGAAGAGACTTATTTGGCCAACTGTACCTGGCACTATCCATGGTTATTTATGTCTGCCTGTCCTTTTGTCTATTCACAAGATCTATGACAAAATGACATGCATATGAAATTTGACTTATCTTAATGAGTCAACTGATTGTATATCCTAATACGTATCTGTTGTTCATTAAATACAAGATAATTCACCTGCCCCCACGAACCACCGTTAGCATATACAAATGGGTGTCATCTACAATTTCTTATAATTTTATATCATCATCAATAACCTATCATTTTACTCCCAATTTTGATAGACCATATAGGTTCTGTACCAATAGTCACACCATCGCATAGAGATAAAATATCTCATAACATTGATTTTCAACCATTTAACGGCAGGTACAGTATGTGTTAAATGTTTATTCGGAACACATACACATAGTATGATTCATGACTGTGACTATCATTGTGAGAAAAGTTCATTTTTAGTGACATAATATGAATAAAGCTACAGGATGAGCAGTTGAGGTGGCCATGTTGTTTATTCTTATGATACGTTTTTCTCCCCTGTAAATCAGAACAACATACACACAACACAACACAACACAACACAACACATAAATAACAGTATAAGCATGACTGGCTGGAGATGTAGACATACTTCATCATAAATTAGTGACTTTTTCTCAACTGACTCGCAGAAACAGCCGTCAATTAAGTACTAAAGCTGCCTGCCCAATAGTGAGCACTCCATGATCGGCTACGGATCTGCTTATTTAGAACAGTCACTTTACAGTCGCCGCTTATTATTAGTGTGGCAGATAAGTGAGACAATTTGTGGGAATTGTGCGTTTCTTGATAGAAGTGTCAAAATTGGCACACACAAAATTAAACGCGGAATAATCAATATTAGATATAGGGCCATCACAAGTTTATCCTATGTTGGCTTTAGAAGCCCCTTTTCAATTAATCTTCATTAGAGTACTGAAACACAGATACTTACCCCAAACAGTATACTGTGGTAGATATGTCAAACTAATTTCAAATGATTCGTCTGGACAAGGGAAACAGTAAATATTCAAAACAATGTTTATAAAAAGCTGACCATTTGACTTCTACTGGTCCCTGTAGTCCAACAAATTAGTGGCAATCGGCAACAATTCTTACCAATTTGTAGCATGACGATAAACTACAGGGACCAGTATAAGTCAAACAGTCAACATTAGCCAAACATTATCTGAATATAGGTTGTTTCCCTTGCCCAGACGAGTCATTTAAGAATAGTTTGACATCTCTACCACAGTATATAGTTTGGGGTAAATATATGTGTTTCAGTACTCTAATGAAGATTAATTGAAAAGGGTGCTGCCAAAGCTAACATAGGCTAAACCTATGATGGCCCTATATCTAATTTTGATTATACTGCGTTTATTTTTCTGTGTGCTCATTTTGACACTTCTATCAAGAAATGCAAATTTTTCTACCTAACTGCTTCACTATATTTTGATCGTCTGGGAATTTACAAACCCATCTTTAATAGAGTGGGACTAACCATTTGTTTTTGGGTTTGTTCTGGGTTAAATATCGAGCTGAAATGTGTCAACTAGATAGGCATGACCTTCTTGGCAAGTCTCTTTTGCATAAATATAACCTATTGTTAATTGGTCCTGGTTGTCACCTTTTATGGGAAATACGTGTTTTAAAATATCTACACTACCATTTTCATAATAATATGTGTATTATACTGTATATTGTTCATTGGCTTACATATATTTGTAAACACAGAACACAAAACGATGATGTAAACAATGTGGATAACTCTATGACAATATTATAGAATTATCGGATCACTATAGGTTTCCAACACAGTGCTATCCTAGTTTGGTTGTGGCAGAACAACTCAATGATAAAAGGTCACAGTACAGTAGGTACTGTGTTTACAGTGTTCTTATGATAATATTTTAATCTGGGTGTGCTTAGATTTTAAACCCAACGAGAGAGAGAGAGAGAGAGAGAGAGTACAAAGGAGTACAAAGGAAATCAAGCAACAACAGGTCTAGTGACCCTTCTAGGCTGTTTGTCCTCCAAAACACTGAGGATCAAGTGTCCAAACAGTGGTTTAGAGTGGGTAAGGGAACATTGGAAAGGGAACTACTGCCCTAGAACTAATGTCCGTGGCAGGATTAGGAAGTTAGTAGGGGACAGATGGGTTAGTAACTGAGGGGGGTATACAATAAAGTTATTCATTTACAAACGCAGTCAGTCGCGGGTTTGATGCGAGATATTTGTCTAAGCGGAGTTTAAATGAATCAACGGTGCTGCAGTCTATAACGTCTCGGGGAAGCCCATTCCACAAGTTGACAACTCGATTGAAGAAGAAATTCTTAGATTCGTGTGAGTTAAAAGATTTCCCAATAATTTTGCAACCGTTTCCCCGCGTGTAATTAGATTGGTCGATAGTGAAGTACTTACTACAGTTCATATTGTCGATGCCTTTGATGATTTTGAACACTTGAATTAAGTCGCCTCTTAATCTGCGCTGGGTTAAAGGAAATAGATTTAATTCTCTAAGACGCTCTTCGTATGGTTTGTTCTTTAGGCTAGGTATCATTTTGGTAACTCTACGTTGAACTCGTTCTAGCTTGTTTATATCTTTTTGGTAATAAGGGCACCAGGATTGAACGCAGTATTCCAGAAGAGGGCGGACTAAGGAATTGTAAAGGGTTAGGATAACATCTTTGGATTTATGCTCAAATGACCTGCCTATAAAGCCAATTATTTTGTTTGCCTTCTTAACAACTTCTGAACATTGTTGACTCGGTTTTAGGTTACTCGATATTGTTCCTCCCAGATCGGTTTCTTTGTTTACATTCTTAAGCTGAGTGCCATTCATCGAATAGTTTGCTTTCTCATTTAGGTATCCGATATGTAGTACTTTACATTTATCCGCATTGAAACTCATTTGCCAAATTTGGGCCCAACATGACAATTTATCTAGATTGTGTTGCATATCGTCAACTTGTTCTTTTGAGAGTACGCTATTTGCAATTTTTGTATCGTCAGCAAATTTCGAGACTGTACAGGTGAGACCCTCATCTATGTCGTTGATGTAAATTAGAAAGAGAATTGGTCCTAGTACCGATCCCTGGGGTACCCCATTACTTACATTGGTCCATTTAGATGCCTTACCGTTTATGACTACTCTTTGCTTTCTGTCGCTGAGCCAATTTTCTATCCATTTCAACACACCGTCTTGTATTCCATGCGCTTTTAGTTTTAGCAGTAATCGTTTGTGGGGAACTTTGTCAAAGGCCTTTTGAAAATCAAGGTATATAATATCTACAGCTTTACTCTCATCGTAGAGGTTGAAGATATCGTGGAAGAAGTCTAAGAGGTTTGTTAAACAGGAACGTATTTTACGAAAGCCGTGTTGAGTATCTTTAAGTAAGTTATTTGCCTCTAAGTGATTTACGAGTCTGTCTCTTATGACCGTTTCTAGCATTTTACATACAATTGAGGTTAAGCTAATTGGACGATAGTTACTGGGTAGGGATTTGCTGCCTTTTTTGAATATCGGTGTTACGTTGGCTAGCTTCCACTGATCAGGCATAGTCCCAGACTGCAAGGATTCATTGAATAGCAATGTCAGTGGTTTGGAGAGCTCATCCTTAGCTTCCTTTAGAACTCTAGGTGAGATTGTATCAGGTCCAGGCGTTTTATTTACCTTGAGTTTATCTAAACAATTCAATACTTCTCTCTCTGTAACGGTGATATTGCTTAGAACATCTGAATTATCAATCTGAATCGGCGATGGTGTAGGGATATCACTGAGGTCTTCGGTTGTAAAAACTGATGCAAAGAAGGTATTGAGGGCATTACTCATTTGTACTTCGTCTTTGGTGTATTCTCCATTTTCATCGACTAACGGTCCAACAGTTGAAGTAACTACTTTTTTCTTTCTGATATAACTATAGAATTCTTTCGGGTTTGTTTTACTTTGATTCGCAACATGTAACTCCAGGGTCTTTTTACTTTGCTTAATTAACTTTTTGGCTTTGCGTCGTAGCTCTACAAATTTCACCCGTTCTTCGTCATTTTGTGAGGATTTTAATCTATCATTAGCAAATTTTTTAGCAAGCAGACAGTCTGAAATATCTTTATTCCACCATTTGGGCTTATCATTTTGGCCTGGACGCCGTATTTTCGATGGTATGCAGTCTTGCACTGCCTTAAGGTAAGTGGTTGTGAAACACTCCCAAGATGTATTTATGTCGTTATTGTTAGTCAGAAAGCTCCAGTCAGTTTCTTTAAGTTTTGATTTAAGTTTATGAAAATTTGCTTTCTTGAAATTAGGGACTTTCTCAATGCTGCTATTTGATTTGTTACTAGTAAACTTTAAAGTGAAAGTTATCGTACGATGGTCGCTGTTACTGAATTCATCACCAACATTCAAATTCTCTATTAATTCTTCTTTTGTTGCGAGTACAAGGTCAAGCACATTATTACCACGGGTCGGAGATTGTACAAATTGAAAAAGTGAACTCTCTTGCAAGTTAGCATAGAGGTCGTGTCCAGAGTGTGAAGTAAGAATATCGCCCCATTTAGTCACGGGTAAGTTGAAATCGCCAAGAATTACGGTATCTTGTATGTTAGTTATTTCTGCAATTTGTTCATAAATTTCACTGTCAGTTTGCACTGATTGAGATGGGGGTCTGTATAATAAAGCTAGTGTTATTTTAGTTCCTCGTTTATTATTTAATAGTACGTAAGATATGTCTATATTCGCAATTTGAGGTTTTGACATTAAGACGGGATTAAGACTTTCCTTTATAAAAAACAGAACTCCTCCTCCATTTCTATTGATCCGACTTTTCTCAAACATTGTATAACCAGGAAGCGTATATTCGGCTAAAAAGTCTGTCTTCCGTATTTAACCAAGATTCTGTAATGCCGATTATATCATAATGTTCTGTAAACACGATTTCCTCTAGATCTGAAAATTTATTGCGTATGCTACGAGCATTTACATAAAACACCTTAAGAGTATTAGAGTTGGATTTACTGATTGTGCGTTGTCTGAATTTTCAGTTCGTATTTGACTTACACTACCCTGTCTTGGGTCTGGTTGACCCCGTTTTTTGAACGGAAATCCTTGACTGCATCGTTCAGCAGACGACCAAGACGTGCAGCTCCTACTTCATTGAGATGTACACCATCTCCTGAAAACAAAGATTTATCATAGTAAAAATTATCCCACGTGTCGACAAAGCCGATGTTCTCCTCCCTGCAGAGTTTGGCTAGTCGGCGATTTGAGAGAGAGAGAGAGAGAGAGAGAGAGAGAGAGAGAGAGAGAGAGAGAGAGAGAGAGAGAGAGAGAGAGAGAGAGAGAGAGACAGAGAGAGAGAGAGAGAGAGAGAGAGAGAGATGCTCACCCAATTAACTTAACAAAGCCTTATTACCCAGAAACTAATGAGCTAGTTAATGAGATGGTATAATGCCAAGACCTCGGGGAAATCAAGAAGCGGTAGTTTTAACATAAAGTGTGTATATTTATGATTCTTGGTCCCGATATGTTAACCCAGTATGTATCAGTGACGTCTTTTTCATTATACTCGGGCAACTATTATATGATTTTATTATATGATTTTATTCATCTTTGGAAGGAAATCTACCCATTAAAAGGATACAGACTATCGTAATTAATCCTTTTACAACCATGCATATATCCTTCCAAAGTTTCATAACATCGTCTAAATGTAGCTGAAATCAAATAAAAAAGACGTCACCGGTACAGAAGGGGTTAACCGTGCCTGGCGTCGGATGTTCGTTTTAATGATATATATTAATACGTGTTAATGAGTAAT
>JBAKBP010001558.1:0-208134 GCA_037953745.1 Lithodes maja
AGAGGGTATTCTTAACTTTCTTAAGACATGTCTAGATATTCGGAAATCTTTATAGAACCCCGCCGCGTAACGAGCTGTGATCGTTGTGACATTACGTCTCGTTACCCGGCGAGTTATTAACACTTGTGTGCGAACATGTTGGGTTAACCTTATGAGCATTAATTCCTGGAAATTTTCTTTTTTCCAGGGCTGGGCTCCGGCGGACCAATACAGAACCTGCAGTAGTTTTCCCACCAGTCTCTGTCATGGCTACCTTTGCCCCAGTTTTTGCTTTATGCATTACTCCAACCTGTGCTGGTATCCCTCTTTTTGCGCACACTCTTTGTATCAAGTGTGTTAAATGTCTAGACCGTTCAAGGGGTCTGTGGGTGATGCGCAACTGTTCCTTTTGCTCCCAACTCAGTGTAAAAGTATTACAAGACAATGATAAGACTGCAGCGGTCGCCTTACGAGAAGTTAGGCAACAAATGGCAGCTTATACTACTATTGTGGCTCATAAGTCACTTCAATGTGATAACGTCCCACTTTGGGATAGGCTTCTAATTGAGCACCCTCCCCCTAAACGTTCCTCTCGAGTAACTATCCGTAAGCCGGCAGAGACTGGACAGGGTTCTGTGTCATCTCCTGCCCCAGCTACTTCGAAACGTCAACGTGAGCCTACACCCCCGGCGGCAGCCTCCTCGTCTCGGGCGAGATATAGGTCTAGGTCACCACTTAGACACCAGCCACCCAGTCTTGCCTCTTCACCATCGAGTAAGAAGAGTAAGACGGAAAGTTCCACCAGTGGTCACGGCGATAAATCCTCCAAATCAAAGAGTAGTTCACGGTCACGCCGCAGCCATAAATCTTCGAGAAAGGATTCCCATGATAGAAAGGCCTCCCGACATTCGCCGGAATCTAGTACTTCTCGTCATACCTCTACCCCAGACAGAGCTAGTGTTCGGTCTCAGGGGTCCAGTGTAGTGCCTGTACCTAAAGATAATTTACCTATTAGCATTTTAACCCTGGATTTGGAGAGTTCAGGGAGCTCAGTGGTTGAGAGTGTTTCGGACTCCCAAGGGAGTGTAGGCCAAGGCCTAGGTGTTTGGCGATATTCTCGACCAGTGCCTGACCACCCACTTCTGGCTCAAACTATTCACACAGTGGCTGACGTCCACCGGGATGCGGCGATCCCATCCTCTATTCCTGACTTATCTTGGCAACAAGATGGTACCCCAGCTTCGGCGGAATCCTCTCATGAGGAACAGGATGATAAAGACGAGGTTTCAATTATATCAGATATGGAAGTGCAAGAGTCGGGTTCAGGCTTAGACGCCGCACAAGATCTTATTGATTCACCATTGAGTACATCATCAAATAAATTTGTCACAGCACAGGAAATTGATGGGCTACTAGTTAATGCTTTATCTAAATTTTTTGGCCAACAGCCGGAAACTCCTACAGTGGACCTGGGAGCTCCCACGACAAGCTCTACGGTACGGCCTCTGATGACTTCTATTGCTTTGACTCAGATCCCTCACCCTCCCTCTATGTCACCATCGGTGGTCACTAGGCCTGCTACGGCGGCATTGACCACTTCGAATGTAAGGGTTATAACGGATGTCAATCCGCCCCCTTTAGACAAAGCTCCTCTCAGAAAGGTAGCTATGCCCTTGCTTTACGGCCCAGACGAGTCATGGGTCCTTTTGACCCCCACTAAGCCAGAGCTCGCCCAACCTACCTTGTCAGGGGAACTCCCAGTGCCGCAAGAATGGGTCATCCAAGGCAATAAATCTAAGAAATTAAGGGCCTTGGATACTTTGGGGAATGTACTAGATGTCAATGTCAAGGCTATACCTAGTTATTATCACCAGGACTATTTTGTTTATACTGCTAAGCCTGCTTTACCCTCTGCCTCAGCTTCAAAATTGTTTTCTGACTGGTCTAAGAATGATGGGTTTAATGACATTAAGACACTTGTCAGCTCTCACTCCAGAACTCGATTTGCAAACCGTCACAGACGCAGCCGCTAATCCAGTCTTGAAGGTGGGGCAGTTGGGTCCAGGACCTTGGGTGGAATGGGAGACAGAGGCTCAAAACTTTGCGACCACATTTACTTCCAAAACTTCCCACCAGATCCCTCAAGATACTCATTCTTGGTTCTCCATGCCAGTGTGTTCTGCCGGCGGAGTCCCTTCAGCTTTGTTTGCTTTCTTAGCTGCCCCTAAAATTAATCTTTGTGAACTAAAAGACCCTTTCACCACCCCTACCCCAACTCACCTAGACCGAGAATTTAGGCTACGGGGGAAAGCTTTTCGCCTGTTCTCCCAATACATAGTGTCACAACAGGTAGCAAAGTCATTGCTCCGGTTCACTCAGGCAATCGCAGACGCGGATGCCAGAAGATCGGTTGAACTGTCCCGGCGACTGCTTCTTCAGTCGTCAATCCAATCATTGGGTGACATACGCACAGCCTTGCTTGAGGCGGTACGAGCGAGACAAGATCTCAGAATGTCCTTGGTACGGAAGCTTCCTGATCGCATTGCGAATCAGGTGGTCATGTCACCAGTGCTCACTCCCTCTTTAATGTCCCCTGAAGTGTGGCGAACAGTTTTTAATATGGCTCAGGCCTTTAAACATAGTCCCACCCCTTCTAAGAAACCTGCCTTTAACTTCCCCAAACCCAAGCCAGTCGCTAAGGCTCAGCCGGGGGGATCTAAGCCCTTTCATCCACCTAAGTCCTCCTCCCCTCAAGGTCAGTACAGGCATAGACAGGGTAGGTTTTCAGGTCAGAGAGGACGCGGCTATAATAAGCCAGGTCAGGGCCCGTCTTCTGCCAACGCCAGCCAGCCGGCGAAGCGTCCACCACCACCAACTCCACCACCATCAAAAAAGTAAAGTCTCTCTCACTCCCGGTGCCAGTCTCAAGGCCGGTGGATCCGAGGGTAGTACAGCCGGTGAACCCTTGTCTGCTAACTGGGTCGTTCCGAACGTGTCACCAAGCATGGCCGTTAAACACTTGGGCACGGATGGTGGCACGCAAAGGCATCACTTGGCAGTGGCTCCGGCGACCTCGCTTACGTCAGCCGACAACGGCGAATCTAGTTTCTTTACAGGTGGAGTCACTGGTCCAGGAAATGATTGCCAAGAATGTCATCATCCCGGTCCCTCCAAATTACCCAGTATTCACGTCCAAGCTATTTTTGGTTCCCAAAAGGGACAGTGTTCAGATGAGACCGGTCGTAGACCTGTCGTATCTGTACCTTCACATTCACAACGAGTCATTCCGAATGTTAACAGTACACCAAATCAGGCTAACACTTCCGCCGGGAGGTTGGATGTGTTCCCTAGACCTGACAGACGCTTATTGGCACGTATCGGTAAACAAAAGATTTCAAAGGTTTCTGGCCTTACGGATCAGGCATCAAAATTTTGTTTATCAGAGGATGCCATTCGGTTTGAACCTGGCACCTCGATTATTCACGAAATTAGTCCGGCTAGCCCTGATGCCATTGTTAAAGCAAGGAATCAGAATTTTGTGGTACCTAGATGACTGGCTGGTGGTGGCAGAGACAGAGCAATTATGCATCAAACATGTCAACATAACTTTAAATCATGTCAAAACTCTAGGGTTCAAGGTAAATCTGGTAAAGTCAAACCTTGTTCCCTCACGAGTAGTTCAGTGGATTGGGCTGGTTTGGGACACAGCTGCTCTCACTCTGAGGCAGAGTGTGGACAATCGAAACAGGTTTCGCAGGAAACTGTTCATGTTTCTTCACAGTCTGACTACGACACGGAGGATCTGGGAGTCTCTGGTCGGCTCTCTCAACTGGATTCAACTAACTGTAATGTTGGGCCGGTTGAAAGTAAAACGTTTAATATTGGAGGGCAACAAATATTTCCCACTCTTACCGGCGGGAAAATTATGGCCCATCCCAAAATTAATCCACACCTTACTAGCGGTCTGGGCGAAGAGGGAAATGTTGCACTCAGTAATGTCATGGACCTCTCCTCCGCCAACGGTATGGGTAGACACGGATGCGTCAGGTACAATAGGTTGGGGTTTTCAGTCAAACCAGGGGCACCAGGGTCAGGGGCTTTGGTCCCACTTAGAAATCTCCCACATCAATGTCAAAGAATTACTAGTCCCCTTGTATTTCCTTCAGGCTCACGGCTCTACTTTACGGGGCAAGTCGGTGGCCTTCAGAATGGACAATCTGAATGCAGTTCACTGTATTCAGAAACAGGGGTCAACGAGATCACGGAAGTTGCTAAACGTGTCGGAAGAGATTTTTACTCTAGCCAACAGGCTAGACATTTATCTTCACGCATCTTATCTCCCAGGCGTAGCAAACGTCTGGGCAGACGCGCTGTCCCAGAGACAGAGCACGACAGTAGAATGGGAGCTCAAGCAACCCATTTTCAACCTAATGATTGCAGAGCTCTACCATCCACAAGTGGATCTGTTTGCGTCTGAGGAGACTCACAAACTCCCTCTATACCTCACCCGCCGGACGAGAACGCCGGCAGGGGGGCCAGACTGGAACAGATGGAGCTCCATCTATCTGTTTCCGCCGCCAGACGCGTCACTAATGTGCCACGTAGTGAACAAACTACGAGATAATCGAGGCTTAGTCTCGCTAATTGCGCCCCTGTGGCCGGCGCAGTTATGGTACCAGCAATTAAAGACGTGGTGCCCGCACCCGGTGTCGCTCCCGGTCGAGTATTTCCACTTAGACACGATTGGCAACCTAGCGACCTCGCTGACTTTTGCATTATGGGCATTCAAGAGGCCAAGTGGCTAGCACCATATGGTAGAGATGTGACCAATAAATTAATAAATCAATATACTCAGTCTACGAAACCACAGTATCAATCACATTGGCAAGCCTTTACTTCTTGGATCGTTAGAACAGAACAAACTGTGCCCTCAGTGGCGTTAGTTTTTAATTATTTGAATTATCTGTTTGAGCAGAAACGTTTATCTGTGGTAACGTTAAAAAATCACTTAACTGCGATTAGAGTGCCCTTTTTAGACCTTACAGGTCTCTCCATACCGGTAGCGGAGGAAACAGGTTTTATGAGAGCATGTTTTAAACTCCGCCCACCTCCCCGTCAGCTCATGCCTACTTGGTCTCTGGACAAAGCATTGTCTTTACTTCACTCTCGTCTGTACCAAAATACTGCAGATTTTGCATTACTCTTAAAAAAGGCTGTATTCCTTTTGGCTTTGGCCACCGGGAACAGAGTGTCTGAGCTGGCGGCGATGAGCAACACACCTAATTGCCTTAGGTTTGGTAGACTTAACCCGGCAAGCGCGATAGGCCTCACGGAAGGCTTCCTATAGGGAACGCGATAGGCCTCACGGAAGCAAGACCATAAAAAAAGCTTTCCAAAAAAAAAAAGGGCCTATCAAAACAAAGGAATTTGTCTCTAGGTGAGATAATTCCCCTCCAGTACTCATCCATGTAAATCTCACCCACCCCCCTCCCCTCCTTCCCCACCTTATTCCCCCCTCCCTCCCCTCCTCAATTATCACCTATTTTCCCTCTTATTATCATCATTTATCGGTTATTTTTCTCTCCCGCGATAATGTAGCACAAGTGGGTTGCAGAAAAGATCGTTATGTAACACCCAGACACCGGCCCACACCGCCCCGCTCGTCTCAGTTACCTCACAGACAGCGAGAGAGGAGGGTTGACTGTGGCTCTCTCTCGCCTGAGATTATGACCGGGTGGCCAATATCTTCGTTTTTCACCACCCAAATGCTTTTCCCACTTATTTTAGCACTCTTGAAGGTTCATATATACATCATATATGTAAAATAAAAGCATACCGAAAACAAATAATGCTCTATATTGTAAATATAACGAATTCTGTCAGAATCCAAGGCTAGAAATGCACAAATAACTACCCTAGCCCCTAGGTCTATTTAGCGCTTGTCAGGTTAATGAATGTATTCACATTGCACCTTCCCCAGGATTTATAGCCAAGAATGAGCACAGTGCACACGTGTTTTCGGAGTTCACTGTGCCGGCGTTAAAAAGGGGAAAGGTGCACCATAATCTATGTCCAGTGCAGGCTCTAACCAAATATTTGAGAGTAGCTCCTCTAAACCCCCAAGGTGCTTTGTGGGTAGCAAGTACGGGTAAACGCTTACTGAAACGGAGATTGGCTTCTCTTTTGGTCGAAGTCATTAAAGAGAGTAATCCCGGCGTTGTGGGTAGGGCCCACGATTTACGCAAATGGGCAGCCTCTTTACGTTTCCTGAAGAACTTTTCAGTAGAAGATATTACGTCCACACATTTGTGGGCTTCTAATCATACATATTTGACTAGATACTTGTCAGTTGCTCTAGACAAACCTTCCTTACCATGTATAGCTTTAAGGCAGAGGGTCTAGGTGGCCCTTCAGTCACTTTTGTTTACTTTCAAGGAAAAAGGGCGGGGGGGGGGGGGTGCAGTCAGTGTAACATTGGACACCCTAGACCCCGCCGGAGTGTAAGAGCTGTGATACAAATTATGGATAATGTGATATGAAAATTTCTCTGTTCTATTCAGGGCGAGAAATTGTGCTAGTACAATGTTAGTACAAACAACAGGGTTGTTATAGTAGTTTTAGCTGTGAAAGCAATTTAGTATTAAACAGTGGAGATATTTTGCAAGATATTTCCACGAATATTATGGGGTTATATGTGCACATGTAAACTTATAACTTGTTATTTTTGTCACCACTCGTTGAGTGGGGTGCCTTTGTAACTACAGATCTGTTCACAACATCTCCAGAGTTACCCTTTTTGTCAAGCAGGCTTCTTTGAAGCACGCACCTGCTTGAACCCCTTTTTTGTATATATATGGGCTGCGCCATGTGTAAATATATTTTCAAAGTAAGAATACTATGTGGTTGTTTGATTATCTGCTTTTCTAGAGTTATGATATGATTACGAATGTCCCCCTCCAGTCTTAGAAATCAGGCATGTTCGTCAATGATGGAGGGGCCACTAATAAATTATAGGTTTGACTCCTGTAAGGAGATAAAGAAAACCTAATATTTAGTAGTGGCCCCGTAATCATTGACGACTGGGGCACTCCCGACCATCCCCTTCCCATTCGTTGATGTATTAAGGATTTTGGTTTACTTGATATGTCAGTGAAGGAAGAATGACACCTGAATCAGCGTCTGGTCAAAGATCCACACAAGTACATACACGATATGATGGAAAGCTTATTGGATAGTTATTCTTATTTTCTTTTTCTTTTTATTTTTTATGAAGTTTTTTCGTAGTGAGAACCCAATTCATAATGACTGAAGCCATGAGTGAGGTCGCGTGCGCTCATGATGAAGGCTCCTCAGATTTTAAATGCTCTGCGCGGTAGATTCAAACTACGGCGGATTAGTGTTTGAAGAGGATGCCTTATGTAATAGGCATGTTCGTCAATGATTACGGGGCCACTACTAAATATTAGGTTTTCTTTATCTCCTTACAGGAGTCAAACCTATAATACTGCAGACAAATTTGTTATGGTCGCGGGTTGTGTTATCGATATTTGTGTACCTATATCCGGGTCAAATTCATGTAAGGGTGGTCTGGACCACCCTTTGCGAAAGGGGCTTCCTACGATCAAAGATGGCCGCTACGATGCTTCGTGAATACCAGCGTTGAGGCGTAAGGGAACGGTAAGGGAGTTTTCGGATCGTACGACCGTTAGTGAATCCACCTCCTGGTGTCATGGAAGCAAAGCATAAGAAATCCACGTATATGGCAAGTCATATAATAACAGATATTAAATTAAATTTTCCTTTTTATTTTTTACGGATTTTTTTTCTGTAGGGTACCCAATCAAAATAACGATTCCATAAGGGAATTAGGCATGCACTTATGATGAGTAGTCCATGATGCTTCCACGCGGGCTATTCAAAATGCTGGCACAGGATGTTGAATGGAGACTATTACTATTAATAGGCGAAGTCGTCAATGATTACGGGGCCCTACTAAATATTAGGTTTTCTCTACTTCCCTTTGGGAATCAAACCTATATTGTCTTCAAAAATAAATATACAGTGTCTCATTTATCATCCCGTCTTCTTCAGTCTTGTTTCTTCTCTCTTCTTTCTTCAGTCTTGTTTCACCTCTCTTCTTTCTTCTTATTTCAGTTCTTTCATTTTTTTTCTCTCTTATACTCTCCACATTTGATAAATTGTCTGTCGCTACTTTCTTTGTTGAACAAGAGGTATCCGATGACTTGGTTTGCTTTATAAAATGAACAGTGTAGTAGAAAATGTTAGGTCTTCTGTTCCTTCCTTACATAGATCACATTGCGTCTCTCCACCTACATGCCTATTTCTATCTTTTAGATTTAAGTTATTTGTCCTACATCTGTAAAATAGGAATGCTAGACTACTCGGCCCACGGGACAGCTCGGCCAGGACAGCTCGGCCCATGGCAAGACAGCTCGACCGATCGGCCCAGTAAAAACGAGACAGCTCGGCCCCGTGTTAATTACGAGACAACTCGTAATTAACCTAACCTAACCTAACCTACACATGAATCGAGAGAACTAGCCTACGACATTATAGGTTTGAGTCCCGAGGGGAAGAAGGAAAACCTAATATTTAGTAGTGGCCCCGGAATCATTGACGATGCGCCTTGCATAGGTAATGGCCAATCTTTGAACTCTAGCTTGCTGTTCAAACTTCCCGCCTGGGGAGAACTCAAAATACGATTGCCTTACATCGTGAGCGAAACGCTCTTAATAACCACTCACGGACTCGTCCTTATGATGTGGGTACCACTACTAGAAAAACTAGTAAATTAATAAAGAATAAAAATAAAAATTTAACTTGACCTAGCTTTGCGCTTTCCATGCGTCTGCTCTTGGGTACAGCTCACCATCTTGTTCACAGCGAGTGTTCACTCTTAATCTGACATATCGAGACTCTCAAAAATGTAGCAGATGAATGGGAAGGGGACGGAAGGGAGGGCCAAAATCGTCAATGATTCCGGGGCCACTACTAAATATTAGGTTTTCCTTCTTCCCTTCGGGACTCAAGCCTATAATTTATCATTGACGATGCGCCTGAATTCTCAAGACTGGAGGGGGGACATTCATCATAAACATCGCATACCACTAATAAACCAGGTAAGGTCCAAGTAAACATGTACTAATCAGATCAGTTTAATATCAAAGAAAATATAAAAGAGGGTTAGGCCTACAGGCGGCGTTTCTTAAAGGAAGCCTGTGGTGTTAGCACCTTTAAGTTTGATAGAACAGTTGGTGTAACACAAGAATGAACTATTCATTTAGCTTATATATCCCAGGGTAAATGAACATTCATTATCACCCAAAAATGTTAATATGTAGGCCTACATATTCATGGCCACAGGTACTGTATTACCAATATATTTGTACTCTTACTCTAAATCTAATCCCTGAGATTATTGAGTATATTGGAAACCTTGCATCCATATAGTGTTTAACCTAAAAAATAAGAAAATGTTCCTGAGTAGGCTTACTTTAGCCTAAGGAATGGATTATCACATGACCTTAATACTCGTTACATTTTGTCTCACTTCAGAGGCAGGTAGAGTCCTTAGCTAGGATACTCCCCCCCTCCCCTTTTTTTACATCACAAAATCAGCTTAAAACTAAACTTTCTGCCTTAATGCTACACATGTACGAGAAGGTTTCATGAGATTGACGGACAGGTAACGTGTGAGAAAGGTATGATTTGATGACCACAATTGGGTCTGCTGAATATCTTCTAGGGAGTAATTATGGAGGAATCGAAGTGATGCCTCCCATTTACGGATATCGTGTGATCTTGCCAACACGCCCGGATTACTCTCTTGAATGACTTCCACTAATAACGCAGCTAGCCGGCGTTTTTGTTAATCGAACACCTGTCCGTGAAACCCAGAGGGCTCCCGCCTGTGATGGCCGGGAAGCCCGCATAAATAACCTAAGTGACTGCACTGGACACAGTAAATGGTGCCTGTCACCCTGTTTCAGAGCCGGAATTTCGAACTCTGTAAATACATGATTAGAATGTTCATTCTTAGCAATGAAGTTAGGAGCAGGAGCAATATGTACACCCATGTTGCGCCTTGAAAATCTTAGACAGTTTGGTTCTGAACTCATCGCCGCCAACTCAGACACCCTGTCACCTGTAGCCAGCGCCATTAGAAAAATGGCCTTTTTAAGTATTAGGTCAAAGGGAGGATCCTTGCAATATTTACGGGACTGAAGCATCTCAAGGGCCAGATCAAGAGACCAGGTGGGTGTGAGGAGGAAGGCGAAGCTTGAAGCATGACCTCATGAAACCCTTTTCCTCCGCCTCCGGTACAGACAGACCAGTTAAATCTAAAAATGGTGTCCTAATTGCCGTGAGGTGATTCCTTAATTATGTGACAACTGACAACTTTAGAACATCGAATAGGTAATTTAAATAATTAAACACCAGAGCCACTGAGGACTGTTGTTGACCAGTTTCTACAAACCATGTAGTAAATGACTTCCAGTGTGATTGGTACTGCCGTCGGGTTGATGGAGCATACTGATTAATCAACTTGTGAGTCACGGTTTCCCCAAACTGGCCTAGCCACTTGGCCTTCTGAATATCCACAAGGCGAAAGTCAGCGAGGTCTTGAGGTTTCCAATTGTCTCTAAGTGGAAGTAAGAGATCGGGAGCGACACCGGGTTCTCGCACCACATCTTCAATTGGTTGTACCACACTTGAGCCGGCCACAAGGGCGCGATCATCGAGACCATGCCCCGATAATCCTGTAGTTTTTTAACTACTTTGCACATTAAGGATGCGTCTGGAGGTGGAAACAGATAAATGGAGCTCCATTTGTTCCACTCTACCAGAAATGCATCCAGACCCCCCTCCGGAGTGAGACTCTGGCGTGTGAGGTACTGAGGTAGCCTGTGGCTTGCCTCTGACGCGAACAAGTCCACTTGTGGATGGTAGGGCTCCGCAATCAACTTTTGAAACATGTTTTGTCTGAGAGCCCATTCTACGTACTTGAGTGCTCTGTCTTCGGGACAGAGCATCCGCCCATACATTCGCCACGCCGGGCAGATACGTTGCGTGAAGATAAATCCCGAGCCTCACGGCTAGTCGAAATATCTATTCCGACAACCCTTGTAACACTCGTGATCTTACTGACCCTTGCTTTTGAATGCATGTTACTGCAGTCAAATTGTCCATTCTGAAGGCTACGGACTTTCCCGCCTGGCTCATGCCGTGCTCCTGTAAAAAGAATAGTGGGACTAGCAACTCCTTAATTGGCATTGATATGAAGATGATTTGATGTCGACCATCGACCCTGACCCTGATGGCCTAAGTTTGATTGGTGACCCCATCCCAGGGTTCCTGACGCGTCTGTATCTACCCAAACCGTCGGGGGTGGAGCTGTCCAAGTCAAGGAGGAGTGAATAACTTCTGGCTTCGCCCAAGCCACCAGGAGGTTGTGGATTAAAGTTGGAATTGTCCTCAGTGTTTCCGCCGGTGAAAGTGGAAAACACCTGTTTCCTTCCAAGATAATTCTTTGGACCTTCAGACGATCTAACGGTACCGTCAGTTGTATCTAATTGAGTGAGCCTACCAGAGATACCCAGATCTTTCTCGTTGCCGTTCGGGAGTGCAGAAATCGGAAGAGTTTCCTGCGAAATCTCTGACGATTATCTACACTCTGACTCAGAGTTAGTAACTCGGTATCCCAGATAAGGCCCACCCATTGGATTTGTTTGGTGGGAATGAGAGATGACTTTGCTAAGTTTACCCTGAACCCTAAGGTCTCTATACATGGTCTAATACTAGTTGAACATGGTGAAGGCACATTATCTTGGATTGGGCTACCACTAGCCAATCGTCTAGGTACCATAAAATCATGATTCCCTGTTTGAGCAATGGTAGCAATGCCTGTCGAACTAATTTTGTGAAAACTCTGGGTGCTAGATTTAATCCAAAGGGCATTCTTTGGAAGACAAACGTTTGATCCCCGTTGCGTAAGGCTAGGAACCTCGGGAAACGTTTGTTAATGCGGACATGCCAATAGGCGTCTTTTAGATCTATTGAGCACATCCAGCCCTGCGGCGGGAGTGACAACCTGATCTGATTCACTGTCAGCATCCTGAATGACTGATTGTGAATGTGGGTGTTGAGATATGAGAGGTTGATCACCGGCCTCATCTTAACACTGTCTCTCTTTGGCACCAAAAACAACCGGGATATGAACACTGGCATTGACGTAGGACTGGGGATTATGATCTGCTTTTGTGCCATCTCTTTGATAATGGATCCCACCTCTAATGAAACTTGATTGAATTCTGTGGGGAAACGTAAACGGGGTCGCCGGGACCACCGCCACGAGAGACCTTTGCGGACCACTGTCCTTGCCCATGTTCACCGGGGCCATGCCCGGAAATGATCTCGGAAGTTGCCAGTCACATGACTGGTCTTGTCCGGCAGTGCTACTCTCGGATCCGTCTCGCCTTGCCTTGGCACTGGGAGTGAGAGAGCCCTGTGGTGTGTCTCAGTTTTTGGAGGATGAATGTGACTCTGACTTTGGCATGGGGGGATGAGAGGTCTTGCTACCATCGCTACTGGGTTTACCCCTGTATTGGCCCCGAAACCCCCTCCCTCTACTCTGAAGTTACCGCGCCCTTTGGACGCCCCGGTATAAGCAGGGGTTGTGAAAGTCTTGGCTGACTGCTTGAACTGTGACTGACCATGAAAGGAACTTTTAGTTCTGAAATTTTGTTTAGCTGCCTGCTCACCCTTGGGTTTAGAAGTGGTGGCAGGTTGTTGGTCTAGGAGAAAAGTTACTGTCCTCCATGCTTCAGCAGAGACTAAAGTAGCTTTAAAAATATTGGATAGGAGTAACCTTCTACCGATCTCCGCCGGAAGTTTCTTCACCAAATACACTCTTATATCTTGGCGCACCCGTACAGCCTAAAAGAGAGCTGTCCGGACATCGCCGATAAATTGAATTGTGTTTTGGAGGAGAAGACGTCTGGTCAGAGAAAGGGCCTTCTGAGTTCCGGCGTCCGTAACTGACTCAGTCGTCCTAGCCAGAGAGGCTGCAAGTTGTTGGCTGAGTAGGTGTTGAGACACCAGCCTCCAGGCTCTCTGTCTTAGTTTATAATCTTTGTCAATCTGAGCCTGTGTGGGGGGACAAAAAGGTTCAGGTAACTCGCACAAAGATAATTTTGGGGCCCCAATGAAATCAAACATATGTTGGGGAATCCCGTCCACCTTGCCTACTGGCATAGAAAACCAATGATTGTCTTCTGCTGGAATTTGGTGACTACTTTTGTTGGTGATGGTGCTGGCAAACAGCTGGGCCTCATGTCCCCAAGCAACCCAATGTCCATACTCCCCTCCCATAACATGAACTAATGAGGTCCCCTGAGAGTCCCTGAAAGGAATGGATTTTAGTTCTGGAGTCAAACCCTGCAACACTTTTAAATCATTCAACCCATCAGTTTTAGTCCAGTCCGAAAACAGTTTTCCGGCGGAGGTACAAAGGAGTACAAAGGAGTACAAAGGTAGGAGGCAAGGCGGGGGATGATGAGTACACAAAATATTCAGGATTGAAAAATTGTGGGATGGCCTTAATAACAACATCAAGTACCTCTCCCAAATGGTTCTTGGCCCTTAATTTCTTCTTTTCACTTCCCTCTATAACCCAGTGCTCCGGGACAGGTAACTCACCTGTAACCAGGGCGTGTGCGAGGTCTGGGTGTAGTGGGTAAGTACTGACCAAGAAGTATCCGGTCCATACAAGAGTGGCATAGGGCCCTTTTTGCTGGGGATGGACTTGTCTAGTGGGGGAGCTAACAAATCCGAAAACAATTTCATGTTAGGTTGCAAGAGAGCAGAGGTGCCTGGAATCGGAACCATGGGGTTGACAGTGGGGGCAGGGGGAGGATAAGTTACGGTAACTTGAGGATGCACCACTACTTGCCCAAGAGGTCGCACCGCTGGGGTTATAGGTGTTGTGGTAACCGCCTGTCTCTCACTCTTAATCTGTCTCATGAAATCAAACAGCTCTTGCAACTGGTCCTTTGCTACAACAACCTCACCATCTTGATCAGACTGGGGCATGGACTGTGACATCTCTGAGCTGCATCCCAGATGGTTGAGAGACTGGTCGTTGGCTAGACCCCATTTCCTCAGTATACCCCCCTTGTTGGTATATATCTATAAGTGGCCCCTTCGTTAGTGATCCCGTTGACCGGGTTGATGGGGCTGGTTGAGTTTCCCACCGAGACTCATCAACCTGGGCATCGGTTTCATATGTAGCTGTTTGTGATAGATAGGAATCCTCGGGACCAGGCAGATTAATCAAATTTAAATCTGGGATCTCAGACATGGGGGATTCCTGAACAGGTGAATGCCGGTCTGGGGAGCTCTCATGTCTCCGCCGGTAAGAAACTACACTGCCACTTCTTTCTTTCCCTAACACAGGTAAAACGACAGGTTCCGGTGTAGGGTTATGGGGAATAGTAAATTGGGGGGAATAGCCTGAGACTGCACTAGATGTGTCTCTTGATGTCTCTCTTTTCTCTGAGGATTTCCGTCTTGATTTTGACGGGTCCTCAGCTGTCTTCCTTCTTGATGAGGAGGACGTCTAATGCCGGCTCGACTTTGATTTGTCCCCGGCGGCTAATGCGGAGTCAAAGTTCGAGCGGGACCTCTTAGCCTCCTGGTCATCTGACCTGATCATCTGACCTGGCAAAGGCGATCTTGATCTATCTCGCCGGCTGGTTGAAGCTAGTTTCTCCGGCGGATTTTTCGTCCGAGGTCTCTTTCGGTGGCGGGAGGAAGTGTCTTCCGAAGAAGATCCCGGAAGGAGTGAGGTAACAACTGGACTCTTTAATGAATCCTCAAGAGTTTGATCATCCAACTGGAGGGATTTATGAGCCATTGTCTTACAATATGTTACATATTCAAATTTAATGTGTTGAAGGATAGCCTTACATTGACTATCTTCATTGTTAATCAAGGCATTGCGGAGGGCTGAACATTTGGGACAAGCTTTTGATAACCACCGACCTCTCGAACGGTCTAGGCAAGGGACACACTTTACACAGAGTAAGTGCCCCATAATCGCTAATCTCTGACAGCCCAGAGCTGCACAGAAAGAGAAAATACTCTTATCCATGATTACCTCCTCACCGCCACAGAGATATTAACCTTCCTAGGTGTTTCACTTTCGAACCTGTGTGAGAAAAATGTCAAGAATCAATGCTCATAAGGACACGCTAGGCTGGAATAATTAATATAATTATATATCTCCACGTAAAAAAGAATAAATTGAGTATTGTGTAGCCTATTAAGTGCTACTAATTTGTAAACTTCTTACCCATGTGAATAACACTGACCTCATTCGTCTTGTGATACATGAATCAACCCCGGCGATCATCGCTAACACGGAATTTTGATTCTAAATCCGGCAGACAAGTCGCCAATGATAAAGCAAAACAGTCTAACTGGGAGCTACAAGATCGAAAGGGGTGAGTTTATTTCCCGGCTCAGCCGTGTTCGCGCGGCGATTGTGGCTCCCCACTTTTTAATATCGGCCGGCGTAATGTTCGTCTGTTTCAAGCCAAAAGAACGTTTGTTTTGTGTTATTTGTTGGCGGCGTAAAAACGTGATTACGAGGGAAGGCTTCGCCGTTACCCTTCGAAACTAGAATTATTTTTAGTAACATCCGGAATCATACTATATGCCTTAAATAACGCAAACCGAATTCATTGCAAACCCGTACCAGTCGGTGAATACTGAATTTTAATATAGCTCGGAGTGTTTCCCGGCGGGGGAACCCCAAGGAACACCCTGAGAAACGTTGTTATTTAATGTTAAGTCTTACTTGAACGATAAAAATCCCGCCAGAAGGGCTGACCCTTCAGTATATATATAGGGATGAACAACGTGTACATACATGGCATGCTTATACATCATGAACAATCAATAATCAATGATAACACTCCCTAACCATATATATATGCAACCTAATGAGGCCAACTAGATGGGAGCCCTTGGCGATGAGTTCGTCAATGGCTCAAACCTGCGATCCAGCGTCGACCCCGCTACCTGTAGAACACATGATGATACGATTGCAGAGTAGTATGACTCCGTGCCGGATCCCTCAACTAAGTGAGAAAATCCAATGGTACTAGCCCCGAAGCACACTTGTTGCACACCCTGAAGGGACCGAGCAACAGGCTCCAGTTCACCCTAAAAGAAGCCTCATGACTAATCAGTGAACTATTAGTGGGCTAGGATAATAAAACAACACACGAGGGGCGACTTGCCTTATCACAACAAGAGCACCCCTTAACACGAATGCTTAGACCCCAAAAAACAATCTCCAGGGCCCGTATTCAAAACTTCAGCCTACACCTAGTCGATAATCTAACCTAACTTCAGCACTGTCATAGACATATGAGCAAGGACTCACTAGGGACAAGGAAGGTGACGAACGAGATGCAGGCAGGAGTGTCGGGGACACAGGTCCTTACTATGCGGGCCCAGAGAGAATAAGGGTGAACACTCGCTGTGAACAAGATGGCGAGCTGTACCCAAGAGCAGACGCATGGAAAGCGCAAAGCTAGGTCAAGTTT
This sequence comes from Lithodes maja, assembly GCA_037953745.1. Classification (NCBI taxonomy): domain Eukaryota; kingdom Metazoa; phylum Arthropoda; class Malacostraca; order Decapoda; family Lithodidae; genus Lithodes; species Lithodes maja. The sequence goes on from JBAKBP010001558.1 coordinate 16,614, forward strand.
AATTTTAATTTTTATTCTTTATTTATTTTACTAGTTTTTCTAGTAGTGGTACCCACATCATAAGGACGAGTCTGTGAGTGGTTATTAAGAGCATTTCGCTCACGATGTAAGGCAATCGTATTTTGAGTTCTCCCCGGGCGGGAAGTTTGAACAGCAAGCTAGAGTTCAAAGATTGGCCATTACCTACGTAAGGCACATCGTCAATGATGAAGGGGCTACAAATAAATAATTATACAATAAACGAACATTTCGCCCACATTACACACACGCCATAAACCCTCCACTTAGCTCTCCCCATCCTATATCCTGACTGGTCTCGTCAAATTGCACCATAGCAAAACATGGGGCCGAGCTGTCTCAAATAATGGGCCGAGTTGTCTCGCCGTCGTGGCCGAGTTGTCTAAAAGTGGGCCTGTAAGGTAGCAAATAGGCTGTGCTTGATTTTGGCAATCAATTCACCAAGACTTGTTACTTTTCACTCACTTCCAGTCCTATAATGGTATCCAGTAGTTATTATAAGGTTGTTGTACTCACTGAGGACACACTAACTCCGAATCCTCAGATAATTAATTGCGAACTCCTTAACCTGAAAATCAAACTTCCCTCCCCTCATGACGTCATTAACGCGTCATAGTTCCCCTCGAGAAGCTCCTGACGTAACTACCCCTTTTTTTACCTTTAATTCCGTCCTCAACCCATTTGAGTAGACCGAAAAATTAATACAATACCCTTTTCTAGATGCCTAACTCCCACCATAATCTAATATTTCAATAAATACCTACTCCTCCATTAAATCTAACTGCGTAACTGAGAGCGGATTCCTTTAAATAATTAAGGTAAACCCCATGACGTCATTACCTGTATTTGCTTTTTATTCAGTAACTAAACATATTTAGAAAACAGAAAATTTACTAGGACAATCTTTTCATAATAGCTATCTCCTGCAAAAATCTGGTATCTCAATAAATTCCCAATCAACTACTTATCTTACTGCGGAATAGGTCATAAATTTCATTGTCAGCGTTTTTTCGCGAGTTTGGCCCCCCAGCCGCGTCCTACCTGGCACCTATTCACACCACCCCCTAGGCCGACTTCTTCGGCCCCTCCCTATGTATTCCGTGTAGGGAAGTTTAGTGCGCCCTCAGATGAGGGACCCGGTGCCCCGGTAACCCGGTTGGAGACCAAAATTCACCTGGAGTCTAAAGAAGGCTAGGGAAACCGACTGAAGAGGAAATGGACTCCAGATATGCTGTATGCTGTATGCCTTCCGCCCATCGGGCCGAATATTCTAACAAGTTTGGATAACAAAATGTTTAACGAGGATCAATAATAATGTACCGCTGTACCGATGCTACGGGTGGTCTGGGGTTAGGTTATGTGGGAACTGGTATAATGTAGAAGATTTTGTAACCTACTTGTCTTCAATAATTCTAATCTCTTACCCAGCATTTTATTTATAATCTAGTTCCTTTTTAATCTTAAAAGTGATGAGGTGTTTGGGTATCCTCCTTGTAATCATTGTTATGCATGAAGAAGAAATCATATCAGTGAGGGTGTGCATGACTGGTAGTAATTCAGTATACCCTCCATTAACGGTTTCACAGAAAGCGGTCGGTACAGTACTGGGTTTTTGAGGGTCAGTAGTACCCTATGTCGTGTTCATGCCGTACCGAGTTTTACGGACCGTTACAGGCCGAGCTGTCCGAGCCGAGTTGTCCCATGGGTCGAGTCGTCCAGTCACCTAAAAGAGTTCAGTTCAGTTGCTGGTGTAAAGTCAGTGAAAGTAGGCTAGCCTAAACAGACCTCGGATGCGGAAATACCCTGAGCCGAACAGGCCAAGTGGGATATCTCTATTGGTCTAACTGGTAAGGTGTCTGCCTCACACCCAAGGGTCGAGAGTTCGTGCCCCCACCAGGGCATGATATTTTCAGAGTCTAAAGAAGGCTAGGGAAACCGACTGAAGAGGAAATGGACTCCAGATATGCTGTATGCTGTATGCCTTCCGCCCATCGGGCCGAATATTCTAACAAGTTTGGATAACAAAATGTTTAACGAGGATCAATAATAATGTACCGCTGTACCGATGCTACGGGTGGTCTGGGGTTAGGTTATGTGGGAACTGGTATAATGTAGAAGATTTTGTAACCTACTTGTCTTCAATAATTCTAATCTCTTACCCAGCATTTTATTTATAATCTAGTTCCTTTTTAATCTTAAAAGTGATGAGGTGTTTGGGTATCCTCCTTGTAATCATTGTTATGCATGAAGAAGAAATCATATCAGTGAGGGTGTGCATGACTGGTAGTAATTCAGTATACCCTCCATTAACGGTTTCGCAGAAAGCGGTCGGTACAGTACTGGGTTTTTGAGGGTCAGTAGTACCCTATGTCGTGTTCATGCCGTACCGAGTTTTACGGACCGTTACAGGCCGAGCTGTCCGAGCCGAGTTGTCCCATGGGCCGAGTCGTCCAGTCACCTAAAAGAGTTCAGTTCAGTTGCTTATAATAATGTACCGCTGTACCGATGCTACGGGTGGTCTGGGGTTAGGTTATGTGGGAACTGGTATAATGTAGAAGATTTTGTAACCTACTTGTCTTCAATAATTCTAATCTCTTACCCAGCATTTTATTTATAATCTAGTTCCTTTTTAATCTTAAAAGTGATGAGGTGTTTGGGTATCCTCCTTGTAATCATTGTTATGCATGAAGAAGAAATCATATCAGTGAGGGTGTGCATGACTGGTAGTAATTCAGTATACCCTCCATTAACGGTTTCGCAGAAAGCGGTCGGTACAGTACTGGGTTTTTGAGGGTCAGTAGTACCCTATGTCGTGTTCATGCCGTACCGAGTTTTACAGACCGTTACAGGCCGAGCTGTCCGAGCCGAGTTGTCCCATGGGCCGAGTCGTCCAGTCACCTAAAAGAGTTCAGTTCAGTTGCTGGTGTAAAGTCAGTGAAAGTAGGCTAGCCTAAACAGACCTCGGATGCGGAAATACCCTGAGCCGAACAGGCCAAGTGGGATATCTCTATTGGTCTAACTGGTAAGGTATCTGCCTCACACCCAAGGGTCGAGAGTTCGTGCCCCCACCAGGGCATGATATTTTCGTGAGGCTATTCCCGCATCTAATGAAGTTTAGGTGTGCTGGAAAATTGTTCAGATGGTTGAGAGTAAGATCGGAGCTCCATAAATCCTCTTTCGGGTATGGTGTAAAAACCGATCCCCACAGGACAAGGAAGGGGAGAGGAGAGACTAGGGAGTGATGTGAGATGCGCTTGGGTTGGGTTGTGGAAGTTGCCAGCCGCCCAAGCGAGTTGCCAACTGGGCAGTTTGTAGGTGCGTGTATGCACCGCTCAGTGAAGTTGACTCACCATTCCCGTTCATCTCTCTGACGGACTCTCGGTCGATTCGGCTCAAGCTTGTTCCTCTCTGTTCGTTCCTCTCTGTTCGGAGCTTTCGCTTCCCGGAAGGTGAAGTAGTGTAAAGTCAGTGAAAGTAGGCTAGCCTAAACAGACCTCGGATGCGGAAATACCCTGAGCCGAACAGGCCAAGTGGGATATCTCTATTGGTCTAACTGGTAAGGTGTCTGCCTCACACCCAAGGGTCGAGAGTTCGTGCCCCCACCAGGGCATGATATTTTCGTGAGGCTATTCCCGCATCTAATGAAGTTTAGGTGTGCTGGTAAAATTGTTCAGATGGTTGAGAGTAAGATCGGAGCTCCATAAATCCTCTTTCGGGTATGGTGTAAAAACCGATCCCCACACTGGTCGGGAAACAATGCCTTTGCAACGGCGCTTCCCTTTTGTCGTGTTTTCAGATTTCTAATAATTTTTATTATGTTCTCTCCACTAACCAACTTTACTCCTAAACTCGATTAATGAAAGTAACTAACAGTATTAACCCTTATTTAGCGGGTGGTAAGGTATTTTACACCGTGCCGCCCAGCGGGCATAATCCCGAAATATTCGCTCACTTTCACTCGCCCTAGCGCCGTTACTATGGCTCCAATGCGAACGAAACGATAATTTTTGGAAAGAGCAACTCTTCGTCTCCCCATATAAGTCTATTATGGATGTTATGAGTGAGTGTGGAGGGTGGGAAGAGGTGAGGAAGAGGAGGTACTTTTTGGTCTATTTCCCGGGCGCGTTCGGATGCGTTCGCTTTGCCCTGACTTCGGCCTCCCGCGCGTCTACTATTCCTTCGGTAATCGGTCCTATTTTTCTCTTATTTCTCCTTATTTCTGTATTCTCTCTCTCTCTCTCTCTCTCTTTCTTTCTCTCTCTCTCACTCCTGTCTGTCTGTCTCTCTCTCTCTCTCTCTCTGGCTCGCTCGCTTTCCCTCTCTCGCGCGCTGTCTCTCTCCCTTTCTCTCTTCCTCATCCGTATATGTAATTCTCATTATTATTTTCTCTAATCTCTCTCACTCCTCCTGTCTCTCTCTCTCTCTCTCTCTCTCTCTCGCTTTCCCTCTCTCGCGCACTCTGTCTCTCTCTCTCTCCCTCATTCGTATATGTAATTCTCATTATTATTTTCTCTAACTAATCCCTCTATTTCATTTATTTGCTTGTAATATTTCTGTATTATTATATCTTTCACTCTTTCTTCAGTCCAGTTTCTGTATTCTCTCTCTTTCTCTCTCTCTCTCTCTTCCTCATCCGTATATGTAATTCTCATTATTATTTTCTCTAATCCCTCTTTCTTTATTTGCTTGTAATATTTCTGTATTATTATATCTTTTTCACTCTTTCTTCAGTTCAGTTTCTGCATTCTCTCTCTCTCTCTCTCTCTCTCTCTCTCTCTCTCTCTCTCTCTCTCTCTCTCTCTCTCTCTCTCTCTCTCTCTGTTTCGCTTGCTTTGCAGGATTTTTTTTTTTTTTTTTATATATAATATTATTTCAACACATTTCCAAATCACCCTATGGGGTAGTGTTGACGACTCATTTTTTTTTTTGTGGTGTTCCCAGGAGGTGTAATCCACATGTGATTGAGGTAGGCAAAAGGCAGTTATGTGATTGAGGTAGGTAAAAGGCAGTTATGTGATTGAGGTAGGGAAAAGGCAGAACTGCCTATAGCGAGTGTATGAATGTGATTGAGGTAGACAAAAGGCAGAACTGCCTATAGCGAGTGTATGAATGTGATTGAGGTAGACAAAAGGCAGAACTGCCTATAGCGAGTGTATGCATGTATGTATGAATGAATGACATGGATGTGTGAGGTGGACCAAGAACCAGATGGATGGATGAGATTCGAAACTTATGGATGTAATGGGTGATGTTGCTGATGATGATGAATGCACTTGTGTTTGGGTAGTGTGCTATTCCACCATATGAATGATTGAATGACATGAATTCATGAGGTACTTTGAAATAGATGAATGAATGATTGAATGAAGTTATGAATGACATGAATTCATGAGGTACTTTGAAATAGATGAATGAATGATTGAATGAAGTTATGAATGATTGGCAAGAAGGGAGGAGGTTAGAAGTGTTCCAGTGTGTGGTACTCGGTGTAGCAAGGAATAGGACAGAGTCCCACATCACACCGACTACACTTGGACGCGACTTCCCTCCTATGTCGGGGCCTCCTTGTCGTGTGACAAGCAAGTTGGTTAGGGTTGGGAGGTACAGTCACACGCCTGTGGGTCAAGAGGTAGTCCCGGCACTCAAGGCGGCTGGGAAAATCCACGATCGCCCTCGGAACTGGTGCCGCACGTGTGGTTCCGTGCTTACGGAGGATGGCCTCGATGATGTCCTTGGAGAACAGCCTTACGGAGGTCTTCTTTCCTGTGTGCGTCATCCACAGGTTGTATGCGTTGAGGATAGTGACATCAAGAAGATGGAGTACGACCTTCTTGTACCATTTACAGGTCTTCCTCAGGCAGTCAACAGCAGTGATCTGCATATCACTTTTGTCCACCAACCGCATGTTCACATTATACTCCAGGACAGCGTCAGGTTTGGAGATAACAACTACAGTCCTGTTGCCTGTGACACGGTCCTGCAGGTATCTCCTCTTCCCGCTATCTAGCAATGCGGACTTGTGGTAGGTGGAGAGGACATTGACTGGCTTTGTGTCGTGCCAACAAATAGCCAGTATGTTCTCACTGCTGCTCTTCTTCCGGAAGATGTCTCCTTTCTGCGTCTTCTCAAACTGGGGCCAGTGTTTCCGGTTTGACCTAACAGTTCCACAGCTTCCCGTTCTCCTTGTAAGGAGATACCTGGCAAGGAGAGGAGAGGTGTAGAAGTTGTCAGTGAACAGGATATGGTTGGCATGTAGATACGGCTCCATCAGTGTCTTGACAACCGACCCTGAAAGACCCAAAGGGTCGTTCGGAATGTCCACATCAGTAGCGGTATATATGATAAGATCCAGCACGTATCCTGTCTCGCAGTCACACAGTACAAAGAATTTGATCCCGAAGCGGTGACGCTTCGACGGAATGTGCTGGCGGAAAGAGAGACGTCCACGGAAGAGGACCAAGGACTCATCGATCACGACATTTTGGAAAGGTTTGAAAAACCGGCGATACCTGTAGAGGAGGGAGTTCAGGAATGGCCGTATTTTCCAGATCTTGTCGGCTCCGTGTGGCGCAGTGTTATCCACAAAGTGCAAGCACTTCAGAATTTGCCTATACTGGTCCCTTGGCATGTAGGTGTTGAACACTGGCATTGCTATTATGTCATGCATAACCCAATAATCTAACATGTTATGTTTCTTTATGTGGGCCATGAGCATGGTGAGGGCCAAAAACACGAGGAGTTCGCCGATGTCAATGGTGTCCATCTCCGCATGTGGGGCGACATCATTTCATCGGCGTGCTGGCGACCATACAGGTTTGTCTCTGTGACAATGTCCCCGAGCAATTGGTCATCAAAAAATGCCCGGAAGTACAAAGGAGTACAAAGGAGTACAAAGGAGTACAAAGGAAATCAAGCAACAACAGATCTAGTGACCCTTCTAGGTTGCTTGTCCTCCAAAACACTGAGGATCAAGTGTCCAAACAGTGGTTTAGAGTGGGTAAGGGAACATTGGAAAGGGAATTACTGCCCTGGAACTAATGTCCGTGGCAGGATTAGGAAGTTAGTAGGGGACAGATGGGTTAGTAACTGAGGGGGGATAAAATAAAGTTATTCATTTACAAACGCAGTCAGTCGCGGGTTTGATGCGAGATATTTGTCTAGGCGGAGTTTAAATGAATCAACGGTGATGCAGTCTATAACGTTTCGGGGAAGCCCATTCCACAAGTTGACAACTCGATTGAAGAAGAAATTCTTAGATTCGTGTGAGTTAAAAGATTCACCAATAATTTTGCAACCGTTTCCCCGCGTGTAATTAGATTGGTCGATAGTGAAGTACTTACTAGAGTTCATATTGTCGATGCCTTTGATGATTTTGAACACTTGAATTAAGTCACCTCTTAATCTGCGCTGGGTTAAAGGAAATAGATTTAATTCTCTAAGACGCTCTTCGTATGGTTTGTTCTTTAGGCTAGGTATCATTTTGGTAACTCTACGTTGAACTCGTTCTAGCTTGTTTATATCTTTTTGGTAATAAGGGCACCAGGATTGAACGCAGTATTCCAGAAGAGGGCGGACTAAGGAATTGTAAAGGGTTAGGATAACTTCTTTGGATTTATGCTCAAATGACCTGCCTATAAAGCCAATTATTTTGTTTGCCTTCTTAACAACTTCTGAACATTGTTGACTCGGTTTTAGGTTACTCGATATTGTTACTCCCAGATCGGTTTCTCTGTTTACATTCTTAAGCTGAGTGCCATTCATCGAATAGTTTGCTTTCTCATTTAGGTATCCGATATGTAGTACTTTACATTTATCCGCATTGAAACTCATTTGCCAAATTTGGGCCCAACATGACAATTTATCTAGATTGTGTTGCATATCGTCAACTTTTTTTTTTTTTTTTTTTTCTATATTCCAACTACTCCCTCTCGGGCATAGGCTGAGAGCCTGTACATTCCACCGCCCAACACGGTGAAGCCCGTGAGGTCTTGTTCCAGTCTGGGGAGTGAGACATGCGAAGCATCCATCATGGCTCGAAGCAGCTCCATCTCTGAAGCGGCCGGTTGCTTCGCTCAAGTGCTTCACCGTCTCACCCTCCAGACTCAGACCCTCACTCTCAGAACGCCACCTATTGAGCAGTGAACTCACTAGGCATTGTCCCCCTGTAACATATTTTGAATATGGGAATATTCATACAGTGTTATTTAATCAGGGAACAACGAGGGTATTTTTTTGGCATTTCGGTGGGCTTTGTGGTAATGCACTGATACTAGGTACAGCACAAATTCAATCCCAATAATATCTTCCCATTGACATATCGGGATTTGAACCCGGGTCCATTGGATTACCAATCCAGTGGCATGACCACTCCACCACACCTCCCCTTTGAGAGTACGCTATTTGCAATTTTTGTATCGTCAGCAAATTTTGAGATTGTACAGGTGAGACCCTCATCTATGTCGTTGATGTAAATTAGAAAGAGAATTGGTCCTAGTACCGATCCCTGGGGTACCCCGCTACTTACATTGGTCCATTTAGATGCCTTACCGTTTATGACTACTCTTTGCTTTCTGTCGCTGAGCCAATTTTCTATCCATTTCAACACACCGTCTTGTATTCCATGCGCTTTTAGTTTTAGCAGTAAACGTTTGTGGGGAACTTTGTCAAAGGCCTTTTGAAAATCAAGGTATATAATATCTACAGCTTTACTCTCATCGTAGAGGTTGAGGATATCGTGGAAGAAGTCTAAGAGGTTTGTTAAACAGGAACGTTTTTTACGAAAGCCGTGTTGAGTATCTTTAAGTATGTTATTTTCCTCTAAGTGATTTACGAGTCTGTCTCGTATGACCGTTTCTAGCATTTTACATACAACTGAGGTTAAGCTAATTGGACGATAGTTACTGGGTAGGGATTTGCTGCCTTTTTTGAATATCGGTGTTACTTGGCTAGCTTCCACTGATCGGGCATAGTTCCAGACTGCAAGGATTTATTGAATAGTAATGTCAGTGGTTTGGAGAGCTCATCCTTAGCTTCCTTTAGAACTCTAGGCGAGATTGTATCAGGTCCAGGCGTTTTATTTACCTTGAGTTTATCTAAACAATTCAATACTTCTCTCTCTGTAACGGTGATATTGCTTAGAACATCTGAATTATCAATCTGAATCGGCGATGGTGTAGGGATATCACTGAGGTCTTCTGTTGTAAAAACTGATGCAAAGAAGGTATTGAGGGCATTACTCATTTGTACTTCGTCTTTGGTGTATTCTCCATTTTCATCGACTAACGGTCCAACAGTTGAAGCAACTACTTTTTTCTTTCTGATATAACTATAGAATTCTTTCGGGTTTGTTTTACTTTGATTCGCAATATGTAACTCTAAGGTCTTTTTACTTTGCTTAACCTAACAAGTGCGCATGGGGGTAATTGAAAACGTCCCCCTGTGCTGACGTATTTGAGGTGTTTCCGTCACTAAAATATTCATTGTACCATTAATAGCATTAATAATTATCCATATGCGCCTATTATGGGTTGATTATAAAGGTATTAACCTGAAACAACAATAAAACGAGTGAAAACAGCGTTTGGATGGTCAAAATCGGAGATATAGCCCGCGAGTTGTATAATGTATGGGTGAGGCAAACTGCTTTCCCGCCAATTTCCCCCAAGGCCACTGAGACACAGTCGATCGATACTCTCTCTCTCTCTCTTGCACTCGCTTGCCATCAGTGATGACAACACCCTGCTTGCAACTCGCTAATGTTAGCACGAAAATATACCTCAGAATAAGGGAATAATAGGGAAAATAGGTGATAACTGAAGGAGAGGAGGAAAGTGGGGAAGGAGGGGAGGTAGAGGACTGAGATTTTGCATGGCCCAGGGGCCAAAAAAAAATAAAAAAATAAAAAAATAATTTTTTTTTTTTTTTTTTTTTTTTCGATGTCAAAAGTTGATTTTTTATTTTACTTACTCTCAAGAGTCTTCCCGCAGTCCGCCGGGGGAACTCTTAAGAGTCTCCCTGCAGCTCCCGGGTTAATTAACTTTTTGGCTTTGCGTCGTAGCTCTACAAATTTCAGCCGTTCTTCGTCATTGTGTGAGGATTTTAATCTATCATTAGCAAATTTTTTAGCAAGCAGGCAGTTTGAAATATCTTTATTCCACCATTTGGGCTTATTATTATGGCCTGGACGCCGTATTTTCGATGGTATGCAGTCTTGCACTGCTTTTAGATAAGTGGCTTCGAATAACTTCCAAGATGTATTTATGTCGTTATTGTGAATTAAAAAGCTCCAGTCAGTTTCTTTAAACATAGCTCTAAGTTTATGGAAGTTTGCTTTCTTGAAATTAGGGACTTTTTCGATGCTACTATTTGGTTCGTTACTAGTAAACTTTAAAGTGAAAGTTATCGTACGATGGTCGCTGTTACTGAATTCATCACCAACATTCAAATTCTCTATTAATTCTTCTTTTGTTGCAAGTACAATGTCAAGAACGTTATTACCACGGGTTGGCGTTCGAACAAATTGATAAAGCGAACTCTCTTGCAAGTTCGTATACAAGTCATGTCCGGAGTGTGAAGTAAGAGTATCGCCCCACTTGGTCACAGGTAAATTAAAGTCGCCAAAAATTACGGTATCTTGTGAGTTACTTACATCTGCAATTTGTTCGTAAATTTCTCGGTCAGTTTGCACTGATTGAGCTGGAGGTCTGTATATTAATGCAAGTATTATTTTTGTACCTTTATTATTCTTTATTAGCACAAAAGATGCGTCGACGTTCACAATTTGAGGTTTTGACAAGAGGGTAGGGTTAAGACTTTCTCTGATATAAAGTAAAACGCCACCTCCATTTCGATTTATTCGGCTTTTCTCAAACATTACATAACCGGGAAGTGAATACTCTGCTAAAAAGTCTCTATCTTCTGTATTGAGCCAAGATTCTGTTATGCCAATCACATCATAATTTTCTGTAAACACTAGCTCCTCTAAATCTGAAAATTTATTGCGTATGCTACGAGCGTTTGCATAGAAAACCTTTAAATTTGTTATTTTAGAACTCCTGGAACGCTCTTTAATAATATTTTTGGTTCTTGTCGGATCTACATTTATGTTCATGGCTGTCCTCGGTCCTCGCTGTCTTCGGTCCTTATCGCTGGTGGTCCTCGGTTGCCTCTGTTTTTTTCTTGGCGTTGGATGATTTATGTCACTGCTGCTTCTTCTCGGATGGCGTTTTTTGATCCATGGCTGCGGACTGCTTCGTGTAGGAGACGACCCATGCGTGCTGAACCCACAGGGTTTAGATGAGTGCCATCCTTGCGGAACAGAGTAGGCTGGTTGTAGAAGTTGTCCCAGAGGTTGATGAATTCAACTTCTTCCCTCAGACACAAATATTTTAGTCGGCTATTTGTGCTGAAGGCCTTGTCGTAGAATTTGTCAGGTGCGTCGATCTTGGGGAGAATGCCTGAGATGATGATATTCCTTGACTTGTTTTTGTAGTGCTGGATCATCTTGCGATATTTCTCCATCAAGTAGTCGTAAGGGGTGTCATTCTCCGAGCAGGGAAAGGCAGGCTGGACGCCATTCGGTGCCTTGTGAAAGAGGGGTGGTTGACCAGGCATATCCCGAGGCAGGTAGTCCTGCCACTGAAAGACAGGTGGTGGTACCGCGCTCCTGGCCCCTCCTGGGGCACCTCCTCGGGCCCTTCCCCGAGCACCTCGCTGTGGCTGTCCCTGCTGTGGCTGTGGCTCTCCCTGCTGTGGCTGTCCCTGCTGTGGCTGTGCCTGCCCATCATCAGAGTCACTTTCCGGCAGCGGGGATATCCTGGCTTCCGGCGAATCGGGAGAGCTTGGGCCGGCATCGCTTTCCTCCAAATTCAGCCGACGCCAGGTCACCCGACGCCTGGTCACCCTCGTCCGCGACATCTCGGGTGGCGTTGCCAACATGGGGGGATTTGCACCTGCAGCTGGTGTAGAGGTCGCTGGACCTGGACCAGCTTGTGCATGGGCGGGGGTAGTTGGGATTTGGTCTACCCCCGAGATGTTAGCGAGCGAAATAACTGGAGGCTCTGACACGGCGGCTCGCTGCCTGGATGGGGGTGCTGGTTGGGGGGTCAATGACCTGGTCCGTTTTGCCGGTCTGGCACTGTTACCTATGCAAAATGTGGGAATGGTATTTCGTATGAGGGATGTGCAGACTCCAACTTTATAACTGTAAGACATGATTTATTTGAAAGAAAGAGAGAGAGAGAGAGAGAGTGTCGTGATAATATAATTTTTTTACATATGTATCATATATATGATAAAGTAATATATACGGTACATATGTTCCCCACAATCATATAATGCCAAGCACAAATATTTAATCTTTCGTAGTTTGTATTACCGTAAGAAATTTACTGAACGCCTGAAAATTAAATAATACGCTAAAAAATGCTTGCAATCAAACTTTCAAGCAATTACAAGGTCACATGCAATTATAAAAAGGTATATTGTAGACCACAATCTTCGCCAAGCTTCGTTGTTGCTTGTATTATCGTGAGAAATGTACCGTACACCCTGGTTATCGTGAGAAATTTACCGAACGCCTGCAAATAATACGCTATAAAATGCTTGCAATCAAACTCTCAAGCAATTTCAAGGTCACATGCAATTATAAATGTATAGGTAGACCCAGAGAGAGAGAGAAAGAGAGAGGAGGTCAAGAACATCTGCTAGGTGTGATTTCCCCTGGGGGGGAAGATTAGTTAGGGGGTGCCCTGGCCTATATCAGACAAAGAGAGTACAAAGGAGTACAAACAAAGAGAGTGAGAGAGACAGAGAGAGAGTGTCGTGATAATATAACAATTTTACATATGTATCATATATATGATAAAATAATATATACGGTAGGCCTACATATGTTCCCTACAATCATATAATGCCAAGCACAAATATTCAATTTTTCGTTGTTTGTATTACCGTAAGAAATTTACTGAACGCCTGAAAATAATACGCTATAAAATGCTTGCAATCAAACTTTCAAGCAATTACAAGGTCACATGCAATTATAAAAAGGTATATTGTAGACCACAATCTTCGCCAAGCTTCGTTGTTGCTTGTATTATCGTGAGAAATGTACCGTACACCCTGGTTATCGTGATAAATTTACCGAACGCCTGCAAATAATACGATATAAAATGCTTGCAATCAAACTCTCAAGCAATTTCAAGGTCACATGCAATTATAAAAAGGTATATTGTAGACCACAATCTTCGCCAAGCTTCGTTGTTGATTGTATTATCGTGAGAAATGTACCGTAAATGTACACGATAACCAGGGTGGTTATCGTGAGAAATTTACCGAACGCCTGCAAATAATACGCTATAAAATGCTTGCAATCAAACTCTCAAGCAATTTCAAGGTCACATGCAATTATAAATGTATAGATAGACCCAGAGAGGAAGAGACAGAGAGAGAGAGGAGGTCAAGAACATCTGCTATGGGGGGGAAGATTAGTTAGGGGATGCCCTGGCCTACAAAGAGAGTACAAAGGAGTACAAAGGAGTACAAACAAAGAGAGTGAGAGAGAGAGAGAGTGTCGTGATAATATAACAATTTTACATATGTATCATATATATGATAAAATAATATATACGGTAGGCCTACATATTATGTTCCCCACAATCATATAATGCCAAGCACAAATATTCAATCTTTCGTTGTTTGTGTTACCGTAAGAAATTTACTGAACGCCTGAAAATAATACGCTATAAAATGCTTGCAATCAAACTTTCAAGCAATTACAAGATCACATGCAATTATAAAAAGGTATATTGTAGACCACAATCTTCGCCAAGCTTCGTTGTTGCTTGTATTATCGTGAGAAATGTACCGTCCACCCTGGTTATCGTGAGAAATTTACCGAACGTCTGAAATAATACGCTATAAAATACTTGCAATCAAACTCAAGCAATTATAAAATGTAATTTGTACTTACCAACACCCACACCAGTATGTTCTTCGTCAGGAACGTCTCCATTTTGCTCAACGGTCTGTGCAACATCAACCACAACATCCACCCCACACAAATTATGCTTGGGATGAAAGCCTATGATCGTCATATTTTCGTCTTCCGAGTCATCCACACTACCAAAACTCTCACCCAGACCTTCGATGGTTTCATCCAACAGCCTATTAGAAAGTTCTGAAGAGTTCAGCATGATATCTAGTTCCTGGGTGGTGAGCCGGGCATGATGAGTAGGGTGGCGCGACGCACTAGGGGTGGCGGCCACCGAATCGGACACGGGCAAATCTTGACCTTCCATTACGGCTGCTTGAGGGTTACTGAGTCACGGTCACGCAGTGGGGATGTGTGGGTGGGACCTTGTAGTACACCGCCTGACCACCAGGTTTCGCTTTCCACTTAAATTAGGGCGGGAATACGCCCACGGACTTAAGGCGGGCCCCGCCATTTAGTCCAATTTTCTCGATTCGGACTTAAGTCGGGCCCCGATCTTTAAGTGTTAACCCTTGTCGAGCGGGGGGGTTTTGGGCTTATTTGGGCATATTCAGGCCCTCCTGAATGATAAATCAAGTATCTGCATGAAAAGAAATGTATTCAGCAAAAAACTAGGCGCTAAAAGCTTCAAAATGAGACCAGAACGAGCTACGTAGCACTCGTGGTTCTCATACAGTGATACCAGTAACATGGGAGTTTAGCGTATAGCGGCATATTTTTCCCAGCTATGCTCACTACTGGCTACACTGCCGGCCTCTCGAGAACACAGGGAACATGAGTTAACCCGGGAACTGCGGGAAGACTCTTAAGAGTTCCCCCGGCGGACTGCGGGAAGACTCTTAAGAGTCAGAGAAAAAAAAAAATCAATTTTAAACATCAATTGTTTTTTTTTTTTTTTTTTAATTTTTTTTTGCCCCTGGGCCATGCAAAATATCACTCCTCTACCTCCCCTCCTTCCCCGCTTTCCTCCCCTCCTTCGGTTATCACCTATTTTCCCTGTTATTCCCTTATTCTGAGGTATATTTTCGTGCTAACATTAGCGAGTTGCAAGCAGGGCATTGTCATCACTGTTAGCAAGCGAGTGCAAGAGAGAGAGAGAGAGTATCGATCGACAGTGTCTCTCCAGCCTTGGGGGAAATTGGCGGGAAAGGAGGTTGCCTCACCCATACATTATGTAACTCCCGCCCTGTATCGCCGATTTTGACCATCCAAACGCTGTTTTCACTTGTTTTATTGTTGTAACAGGTTAATACCTTTATAATCAACCTATAATAGGCGCATATGGATAAGTATTAATGCTATTTATGGTAAAATGAATATTTTAGTGATGGAAACAGCTCAAATACATGCGCACAGGCAGACGTGTCTAATTACCCCCATGCGCACTTCAGAGGTTAATGGGCGGCGGTAAGCCCTGGGAGTCGGCTGTCTGGCCCGCTGCGCTCCCGGCCATTTACACTCGATTTTAACCCTTTAAAAGCCTTAATAATGCTCCTAACTTGCTGCAAATTGGAGGCGGACTTAAGTCCGCCGCTGCTCTTTAAGGGTTAATACTTAGTAAAGTTGCAAGCAAGGTTGTTTGGGGTTCGAGCAAGGTTGCACGCAGGGTATTGTGTTGGATACAAGGGCTGTTTTACATAATTATATCAAAAGATCATGTATCTTATCTGGCATGGAGAAAGTACAGAAGGAATAAATTGTAGCAATTTTGGCTGTGGCCACTTAGGCCATTAAGTCAATTATTGCGGGCAATCTTGTTTACGTCAACGCCTGGAAGGCATACAGTAATTGGGTTAACGGCCAGTTCGGCCCTTTGCCGACTCGGCCCACGTGATTGTCAACTCGGCCCACGTGAAGGTCAACTCGGCCCATTCAGTAATACCAACTCGGCCCACCATATAGAACCTTTTATCTATCAAAAGTGTTCGAGATCTTGTTCTTGTTTATTTCTAAGGGTGAAGGTGAAGGTATTGATGGATAAGCCATCACAACGGCACCTCGTAGCTACTATTTCCTCGGACGCGAAGTGTTTGAAATGCTTCAAAATCTTCAACAATTTGCTTCACCGACAGTTCACCAGAAACTACTACCGCCGCCGCCAACACCGTGAACGACCGCAGCAGTGCAAGTACTGGTACTGAGCTGGATACACAGGCCTAGTTTGCCTTTTTCCAGAGGATCTACTGTAAGAAACTGTAAGAAACTAACTCAATCACTCATTATTTCATTATATAGAAAGACCATTACTGGACTGACGGGATTTTTTTTTCCTCGTCTCGTAAGTTTAGGCTAACCCCTTGAGAATCGAGATGTATTTGTGATAATTTGTGAGATAATTGATAGTTTTTATTATTTTAATTCCCACATATCTTTCTTAAGTTGATTATAACATCTAATGCGAGCCAGAAAATATAAAGCTTCAAATAGTTAGTGATTCAATTATTATGCAATCTCTTTCGATTCAGAAAGATCTGTAAGATTTAAATGGGTAAAAAACTATCATAATTATTTCACAAATTATCACATATACATCTCAATTATGAAGGGGTTAAGCTTACGAGACAAGAACAAAAATTAATATATAGGCCTATACAGTATGTTCCCGCCAATCCTCAAGCGTGATGAATCAGATGAAATTACAGTTTCTTACAGTAGATCCTCTGGAAAAAGGCAAACTAGGCCTGTGTATCCAGCTCAGTGCCAGTACTTGCACTGCTGCGGTCGTTCACGGTGTTGGCGGTGGCGGTAGCAGACACAACATTTTTACTATTCTGTATTTTTGCTTTGTAATCAACTTCAAATCTTGTCTTCCCAATGCTTTATCAAGATTACTTTCAAACTTCCTTACTGATTCGGAATCGACTACATACAGGGGCAGTGCGTTCCACTCATTTACCACTCTATCACAAAATGAGGTCTTTGCCTTTTCAAGCCTATTTCTTTCCTTGTAAATTTTCTTAGAGTGTCCTCTCGTTCTTGTTCCCTTCCGCATCAAGAAGATACCTTCACACACATCCTCATCATACTTTCCTGACACTGTCTTAAAAGTCTCTATCATATCCCCTATGTTTCTCCTATATGCCAGTGTCGGAAGTCCCAGTGTCCTCAACCTCTGCTCATAGTCCGCGTTCTTCAACGTTGGTACCAGCTTGCTAGCTCTCCTCTGCACTTTCTCCACTGCTTCTATATCCTTTACCATATATGGAGCCCACACCTGGTTCGCATATTCCAGGTGCGGCCTAACCAGCGCTGTATAGAGATTCCTGAAGATTTCTTCATCCATTGACACGAATGTCCTGCTTATCAGCCCTACAATTCTATTGGCTTTATTTATCTTTTCCACTAAATGTTCTGAGAAATTTAACTTATTGTCTATCACTACTCCTATATCCTTTTCTGCATTCACTTCGTTCATCGCTTCATACATACTGTATCCCACGCCTTGTCTGTCTTGCTTGTCCCAACCCGCATGTACTTGCATTTTTTTGGATGAAAAGGCATTAACCAATGTTCAGACCATCCCTTCATTCCCTCCACTCTCCTTGAAGCAAATCCACATCTTCCTTACTCCTCACTCTTCTATACAGCTTAGTGTCATCCACATACAGGTATACCTCACTTCCATTAGTTATAACTTCAGGTAAGTCGTTGGTAAATATAACGAACAGTAGTGGTCCCAACACAGATCCCTGAGGTACCCCACTTGTAATTTCCCTCCACCCCGAGCCTATTCCATTCACCAGTACCCTCTGTCTCCGATCTTTCAGGAAGGCTTCTATCCATTTCACACATTTCTCCCCTATATTATAGCTTCTAACTTTCTCTATTAACCTTTTATGTGGGACTTTATCGAAGGCCTTCATAAAATCGCAATACAGTGAACCCTCAAACTACGCGTGGGATGCGTACTGTGCTGTCGGCGCGTACGTTCGTTTGCGCGTACATGGGAGTTAAATATAAATGGGGAAAATAGGTATTGGTCTGGGTCCGACCGAAAGTTGTACTATTTCTACCTTTCATCACCTAAAATCCACAAATATATAACATATTACTGTACAAATATGTTTTCATAACCTAATCTACCACACAAAATACATTTAATGTATACAAATAAGACACAAACGTAAATTAACTCACATTGGTAGTGGTTGAGCAATGCCGGATCTGCGCCATCGATCGATAGCACTGCGCCCGAAACGGATCGACCGAAATAATAGGCCTAGCCGCCTGGCTTACTGGTAAAGTTTTGAGTCTAAAAGTAATACACCCTGTATAGCCTATAGTTTCATATAGCCTACATAGTGTCAAGTGAGATAGTTCAATAGCTCATATACATATTAAAGAATTGGCTTCCCATCATTTAGCCAGGGGAGAGCAGTGGGCTTTGAAGCGACTTTCGAAAGAAGTGTAAACAATCTCGCCTCCAACTACCGAACAGAAACAGATTTTCCATTTCCGATTTTGTTAGCTCAATAAATGATACATGCAATGTAAAACGAAAAATTGTCTTTTAATAGATTCATAATAACCTGTTGTGCTTTATAGATACATAATAGTTTGGTACGGGAGATGTGTCTCTCTCCACAGTCAACAGTGACGACGTTGGAGGGCTTGGCGTCACGTCAATATGGCCGCCCGAAACTCTCCATCAGATACGAATCGACTCCCGCTCGTACGCTCGGCGCGTACATTCGAATAATTGAGCGTACTTTTCGATTTGTTGCCTCAATTGTGGTTCAAGCGTAATTTTTATTACGCGTAGATAAATTGCGTGTAATTTGAGGGTTCACTGTATACCACGTCTATTACATCACCATCCTCTAGAATTTGCATCCAATCATCTACCACCTTAATTAGCTGTAGTACCGTCGACCTCCCCGGCAAGAATCCGAACTGTCTCCCACTGAAAAGTTGGTTTGATTTCATATGCTCCATTATTCCTTCTCTAATTACCGTTTCCATTGGTTTACACACAACACTTGTCAAACTGACTGGTCTATAATTTCCTGGGTCATATCTCTTTCCCTTCTTAAATATAGCTGTTATGTTCGCCTCTCTCCAGTCCATCGGGATTTGTCCTGTATTAAACGATACCTCAAATAACATTTTCAATGGCTCTACTAACATCTCACCTCCTTCCTTTATGATTCTTGGGTGTATCCCATCCGGTCCCGGGGACTTACTTCTGTTCATTTTTTCTAATGCCCTTCTTATTCTAGCATGGGAAAACTTTATTAGATCTAGTGCCGGTGCCTGTTTGATGGGAATAGTAGGCACTGCATCATCCGACTCCACTGTTAGTACCCCCCCAAAGTATTTCCCCAGCACCTCTGCTTTCTCCTTATCAGTCTCCGCTCTACTCCCATCATCCAACCCCCCTACCAGCTCTGGGATCCCTACTCTTCTTGTTAACTTTTCCTGAATGTACTTCCAGAATATTTTTGGATTATCCTTCACGTTTCTTGCAATCTCTCTCTCCCTCTCCTTGTCTCCCACCTTATTTTATTGATTATTTGTCTACGTTCCAAATCCACTACTTTAGCTTCTATACTAAACCCCCTGTTCTTTTTTAACACTTTTAATCTATCCCACAATCGTTTCTTTCTTCTTATCAAAGTCCACAGCTTTCTTTTCATTGGTAATTCTGGGTTCGTTCTTTTCCTCAATTTTGTTTTATCCTTATATTCCCTTACTGGTACACATTTGGATATAGCATCCTCCAGTTTGACTCTAATCTTCCTCCACATTCCTTCAGCGTCTTCACCGTTCAAGTATTCCCCCCAGTCAATGTCCAAACCTTCTCAGCAGCTCATAATATAGGTTTGACTCCTGTAAGGAGATAAAGAAAACCTAATATTTAGTAGTGGCCCCGTAATCATTGACGAACATGCCTATTACATAAGGCATCCTCTTCAAACACTAATTCGCCGTAGTTTGAATCTACCGCGCAGAGCATTTAAAATCTGAGGAGCCTTCATCATGAGCGCACGCGACCTCACTCATGGCTTCAGTCATTATGAATTGGGTTCTCACTACGAAAAAACTTCGTAAACAATAAAAACAAAAAGAAAATAAGAATAACTATTCAATAAGCTTTCCATCATATCGTGGATGTACTTGTGTGGATCTTTGACCAGACGCTGATTCAGGCGTCATTCTTCCTTCACTGACATATCAAGTAAACCAAAATCCTTAATACATCAACGAATGGGAAGGGGATGGTCGGGAGGGCCCCAGTCGTCAATGATTACGGGGCCACTACTAAATATTAGGTTTTCTTTATCTCCTTACAGGAGTCAAACCTATAATTTATTAGTGGCCCCTCCATCATTGACGAACATGCCTGATTTCTAAGACTGGAGGGGGACATTCGTAATCATATCATAACTCTAGAAAAGCAGATAATCAAACAACCACATAGTATTCTTACTTTGAAAATATATTTAAACATGGCGCAGCCCATATATATACAAAAAAGGTGTTCAAGCAGGTGCGTGATTCAAAGAAGCCTGCTTGACAAAAAAGGGTAACTCCGGAGATTCTGTAAACAGATCTGTAGTTACAAAGGCACCCCAGTCAACGAGTGGTGACAAAAATAATAAGTTATAAGTTTACATGTGCACATAATAAACCCCATAATATTCGTGGAAATGTTTTACAAACGATCTCCACTGTTTAAACTAAATTGCTTTCACAGCTAAAACTACTATAACAACACTGTTGTTTGTACTAACAATGTACTAGCACAATATCTCGCCCTGAATAGAACAGAGAAATTTTCATATCACATTATCCATAATTTGTCTCACAGCTCTTACATTCCGGCGGGGTCTAGGGTGTCCTATGTTACACTGACTGCACCCCCCCCCCCCCCTCCTTTTCCCTTTGAAAGTAAACAAAAGTGACTGAAGGGATACCTAGACCCTCTACCTTAAAGCTATACATGGTAAGGAAGGTTTGTCTAGAGCAACTGACAAGTATCTAGTCACAAACGTATGATTAGACGCCCAAAACTGCGTGGACGAAATATCTTCAACTGAAAAGTTCTTCAAGAAACGTAAAGAGGCTGCCCATTTGCGTAAATCGTGGGCCCTACCCACAACGCCGGGATTACTCTCTTTAATGACTTCGACCAGAAGAGAAGCTAACCTCCGTTTCAGTAAGCGTTTGCCCGTACTTGCTACCCATAAAGCACCTTGGGGGTTTAGAGGAGCTACTCTCAAATATTTGGTTAGAGCTTGCACTGGACATAGATTATGGTGCACCTTTCCCCTTTTTAACGCCGGCACATTGAACTCAGAAAACACGTGTGCACTGTGCTCATTCTTGGCTACAAATCCCGGGGAAGGTGCAATGTGAATACGTTCATTAAGTCTACCAAACCTAAGGCAATTAGGTGTGTTGCTCATCGCCGCCAGCTCAGACACTCTGTTCCCGGTGGCCAAAGCCAAAAGGAAGACAGCCTTTTTTAAAAGTAATGCAAAATCTGCAGTATTTTGGTACAGACGAGAGTGAAGTAAAGACAATGCCTTGTCCAGAGACCAAGTAGGCATGAGCTGACGGGGAGGTGGGCGGAGTTTAAAACATGCTCTCATAAAACCTGTTTCCTCCGCCACCGGTATGGAGAGACCTGTAATGTCTAAAAAGGGCACTCTAATCGCAGTTAAGTGATTTTTTAACGTTACCACAGATAAACGTTTCTGCTCAAACAGATAATTCAAATAATTAAATACTAACGCCACTGAGGGCACAGTCTGTTCTGTCCTAATGATCCAAGAAGTAAAGGCTTGCCAATGTGATTGATACTGTCGTTTCGTAGACTGAGTATATTGATTGATTAATTTATTGGTCACATCTCTACCATATGGTGCTAGCCACTTGGCCTTCTGAATGTCCATAATGCAAAAGTCAGCGAGGTCGCTAGGTTGCCAATCGTGTCTAAGTGGAAATACTCGACCGGGAGCGACACCGGGTGCGAGCACCACGTCTTCAATTGCTGGTACCATAACTGCGCCGGCCACAGGGGCGCGATTAGCGAGACTAAGCCTCGATAATCTCGTAGTTTGTTCACTACGTGGCACATGAGTGACGCGTCTGGCGGCGGAAACAGATAGATGGAGCTCCATCTGTTCCAGTCTGTCACTAGGGCGTCTGGCCCCCCTGCCGGCGTTTCCGTCCGGCAGGTGAGGTATAGAGGAAGTTTGTGAGTCCCCTCGGACGCAAACAGATCCACTTGTGGATGGTAGAGCTCTGCAATCATTAGGTTGAAAATGGGTTGCTTAAGCTCCCATTCTACTGTCGTGCTCTGTCTCCGGGACAGAGCATCTGCCCAGACGTTTGCTACGCCTGGGAGATAAGATACGTGAAGATAAATGTCTAGCCTGTTGGCTAGAGTAAAAATCTCTTCCGACACGTTTAGCAACTTCCTTGATCTCATTGACCCCTGTTTCTGAATACAGTGAACTGCATTCAGATTGTCCATTCTGAAGGCCACCGACTTGCCCCGTAAAGTAGAGCCGTGAGCCTGAAGGAAATACAAGGGGACTAGTAATTCTTTGACATTGATGTGGGAGATTTCTAAGTGGGACCAAAGCCCCTGACCCTGGTGCCCCTGGTTTGACTGAAATCCCCAACCTATCGTGCCTGACGCATCCGTGTCTACCCATACCATTGGCAGAGGAGAGGTCCATGACATTACTGAGTGCAGCGTTTCCCTCTTCGCCCAGACCGCCAGTAAGGTGTGGATTAATTTTGGGATGGGCCATAATTTTCCCGCCGGTAATAGTGGGAAATATTTGTTGCCTTCCAATATTAACCGTTTTACTTTCAACCGGCCCAACATTACAGTTAGTTGAATCCAGTTGAGAGAGCCGACCAGAGACTCCCAGACCCTCCGTGTCGTAGTCAGACTGTGAAGAAACATGAACAGTTTCCTGCGAAACCTGTTGCGATTGTCCACACTCTGACTCAGAGTGAGAGCAGCTGTGTCCCAAACCAGCCCTATCCACTGAATTACTCTTGAGGGGACAAGGTTTGATTTTACCAGATGTACCTTGAACCCTAGAACTTTGACATGAGTTAAAAGTATGTTGACATGTTTGATGCATAATTGCTCTGTCTCTGTCACCACCAGCCAGTCGTCTAGGTACCACAGAACTCTGATTCCCTGCTTTAACAACGGCATCAGGGCTTGCCGGACTAATTTCGTGAATAGTCGAGGTGCCAGGTTCAAACCGAATGGCATCCTCTGAAAAACAAAATTTTGGTGCCTGATCCGTAAGGCCAGAAACCTTTGAAATCTTTTGTTGACCGATACGTGCCAATAAGCGTCTGTCAGGTCTAGGGAACACATCCAACCTCCCGGCGGAAGTGTTAGCCTGATTTGGTGTACTGTTAACATTCGGAATGACTCGTTGTGAATGTGAAGGTTCAGATAAGACAGGTCGACGACCGGTCTCATCTGAACACTGTCCCTTTTGGGAACCAAAAAGAGCTTGGACGTGAATACAGGGTAATTTGGGGGGACCGGGATGATGACATTCTTGGCAATCATTTCCTGGACCAGTGACTCCACCTCTAAAGAAACAAAATTCGCCGTTGTCGGCTGACGTAAGCGAGGTCGCCGGAGCCACTGCCAAGTGATGCCCTTGCGTGCCACCATCCGTGCCCAAGTGTTTACCGGCCATGCTTTGTGACACGTTCGGAACGACCCAGTTAGCAGACCAGGGTTCGCCGGCTGTACTACCCTCGGATCCGCCGGCCTTACTACTGGCACCGGGAGTGAGAGAGACCTTAGTTTTTTTATGGTGGTGGAGTTGGCGGTGGTGGACGCTTCGCCGGCTGGCTGGCGTTGGCAGAAGACGGGCCCTGACCTGGCTTATTATAGCCGCGTCCTTTCTGACCTGAAAACCTACCCTGTCTATGCCTGAACTGACCTTGAGTGGAGGAGGACTTAGGTGGAAGAAAGGGCTTAGATCCCCCCGGCTGAGCTTTAGCGACTGGCCTGGGTTTGGGGAAGTTAAAGGCAGGTTTCTTAGAAGGGGTGGGACTGTGTTTAACGGCCTGAGCCATATTAAAAACCGTTCGCCACACTTCAGGGGACATTAGAGAGGGAGTGAGCACTGGTGACATGACCACCTGATTCGCAATGCGATCAGGCAGTTTTCGGACTAAGGATATTCTAAGATCTTGTCTCGCTCGTACCGCCTCAAGCAAGGCAGTGCGTACGTCACCTAATGATTGGATTGACGACTGAAGAAGCAGTCGCCGGGACAATTCAACCGAACGTCTGGCATCCGCGTCTGCGATTGCCTGAGTGGACCGGAGCAAAGACTTAGCTACCTGTTGAGACACTATGTATTGAGAGAACAGGCGAAAAGCTTTCCCCCGTAGCCTAAATTCACGGTCTAGGTGAGTTGGGGTAGGGGTAGTGAAAGGGTCTTTTAGCTCACAAAGATTAATTTTAGGGGCAGCTAAGAAAGCAAACAAAGCTGAAGGGACTCCGCCGGCCGAACACACTGGCATGGAGAACCAAGAATGAGTATCTTGAGGGATCTGGTGGGAAGTTTTGGAAGTAAATGTGGTCGCAAAGTTTTGAGCCTCTGTCTCCCATTCCAACCAAGGTCCTGGACCCAACTGCCCCACCTTCAAGACTGGATTAGCTGCCGCGTCTGTGACGGTTTGCAAATCGAGTTCTGGAGTGAGAGCTGACAGTGTCTTAATGTCATTAAACCCATCATGCTTAGACCAGTCAGAAAACAATCTTGAAGCTGAGGCAGGGGGTAAAGCAGGCTTAGCAGTATAAACAAAATAGTCCTGGTGATAATAACTAGGTATAGCCTTGATGTTGACATCTAGCACATTCCCCAAAGTATCCAAGGCCCTTAATTTCTTAGATGTATTGCCCTGGATGACCCACTCACGCGGCACTGGGCGCTCCCCTGACAAGGTAGGTTGGGCTAGCTCTGGTTTAGTGGGGGTCAAAAGGACCCATGACTCGTCTGGTCCGAAAAGCAAGGGCATAGCTACCTTTTTGAGAGGCGCTCTGTCTAGAGGGGGCGGATTGACATCCGTTATAACCCTTACATTCGAAGTGGTCAATGCCGCCGTAGCAGGCCTAGTAACCACCGATGGTGACATAGAGGGGGGGTGAGTGATCTGAGGCAAAGCAATAGAAGTCATCAGAGGCCGTACCGTAGAGCTTGTCGTGGGAGCTCCCAAGTCCATTGTGGGAGTTTCCTGCTGTTGGCCAAAAAATCTAGATAAAGCATTATCAAGTAGCCCATCAATTTCCTGTGCAGTGACAAATTGATTTGATGATGTACTCACTGGTGAATCATTAAGATCTTGTGCGGCATCGAAGCCCGAACCTGACTCTTGCCCTTTCATATCCGATATCATCGAAACCTCGTCTTTGTCATCCTGTTCCTCCTGAGAATATCCCGCCGAAGCTGGGGTACCATCTTGTTGCCAAGATAAGTTAGGAATAGAGGAAGGGATCGCCGCGTCCCGGTGGACGTCAGCCACTGTGTGAATAGTTTGAGCCGGAAGTGGGTGGTCAGGCCCCGGACGAGAATATCGCCAAACACCTAGGCCTTGGCCTATACTCCCGTGGGAGTCTGAAACACTCTCAACCACTGAGTCCTCTGAACCCTCCAACTCCAGGGTTAAAATGTTAATGGGTAAATCATCTTTAGGTACAGGTACTACACTGGACCCTTGAGACCGAACACAAACTCTGTCTGGGGTAGAGGTATGACGAGAAGCACTAGAAACAGGTGAGTGTCGGTAGGCCTTTCTATCATGGGAATCCTTTTTTGAAGATTTATGGCTGCGGTGTGACCGTGAACTACTCTTTGATTTGGAGGATTTATCGCCGTGACCCCTGGTGGAACTTTCTGTCTTACTCCTCTTACTCGATGGTGAAGAGGCAAGACTGGGTGGCTGGTGTCTAAGGGGTGACCTAGACCTAGATCTCGCCGGAGACGAGGAGACTGCCGCCGGGGGTGTAGGCTCACGGTGACGTTTCGAAGTAGCAGGGGCAGGAGATGACACAGAACCCTGTCCAGTCTCCGCCGGCTTATGACTAGTTACTCGAGAGGAACGTTTATGAGGGGGAGGGTGCTCAAGAAGAAGCCTATCCCACAGAGGGACGTTGTCACTTTGAAGTGACTTATGAGCTACAATCATAGTATACGCTGACATTTGTTGCCGAACTTCTCGTAAGGCGACCGCTGCGGTCTTATCATTATCTTGGAGGACTTTGACACTTAGTTGGGAGCAAAAGGAACAGTTGCGCATCACCCACAGACCTCTTGAACGGTCTAGACATTTAACACACCTGATACAAAGAGTGAGCGCAAAAAGAGGAACACCGGCACAGGTTGGATTAATGCATAAAGCAAAAACCGGGGCAAAGGTAGCCATGACAGAGACTAGTGGGAACTTACTGCAGGGTCTGTATTGGTCCGCCGGGGTCCAGCCCTGGAAAAAAAGGAAAATTTCCAGGAATTAATGCTCATAAGGTTAACCCAAAATGATCGCATACAAGTGTTCATAACCCGCCGGATAACGAGGCGTAATTTCACAATGATTACAGCTCGTTACGCGGCGGGGTTCTTATAAAGATATCCGAATATCTAGACATGTCGTTAAGAAAGTTTTAAGAATACCCTCCGACATAATATAAAAGACCAGTATGGCGTTTATAAAGTCTTTCTGGCGGTGACTGTTACAAGATTTCAATTTTGAAAACAACCCCCCACAAAGACGCCGGCCCCTGAAGTATCTAGCAGATTAACACAGGGCAGGCTGATACGAGACCGGACTTCTAATGAATTGTCACATAGATCGCCGTATGGTGAAGGCGGCGATACAGAGCCGTATCTCTCAATTAATTGGGTAACTAGCTTGAATTGTAAATTCCGTATTTCCCCCTCCCAGGAGCACCCGCCGGGTGTGGCCAACTTATGAAAAAAAATACGTTAATCCTAATTGAGCCTTCGATCGCCGTAAGAGTGAGGGCGGCGATACATATACTGCCCCAGTATGTAGTCGATTCCGAATCAATAAGGGAGTTTGAAAGTAATCTTGATAAAGCATGGGGAAGACAAGATTTGAAGTTTGATTATAAAACAAAAATACAGAATAGTAAAAATGTTGCGTCTGCTACCGCCGCCGCCAACACCGTGAACGACCGCAGCAGTGCAAGTACTGGTACTGAGCTGGATACACAGGCATAGTTTGCCTTTTTCCAGAGGATCTACTGTAAGAAACTGTAAGAAACTGTAAGAAACTGTAAGAAATATAGTATCACTAAAATGGACCGGTTAACTAAACTGAATTACCAATTCGTTCATCCCACCTTCACAAGGTACACCCGCCGGGTGAGATCTGATGTCTTAAACGTTAACCCCATAAGTTCCTATCCCCACTTCTTTGTAAAAGATCGCCGGGGAGGAAAGCTCACAACAACAGCTAGGGTTTTTACTTTGGTTTGTAAAACCGAGTAGAAAAACTACATAACATATGTCCGCATGAACAATGGTAGATGGGTACCACCAATCCGCCGGGAATCATAGGGAGCCTGAAACAGGCACCAACACAGAGACGCAGTCTTGGAGAGCCACAGACACCAACTCGCCGGGGACACCAGCCTGTTTTGAAACCACGCGTGGCCAAACACGGCTCACGGCCGGAGTTTTCATGGTGAAACCGAGAAAACCCCGCCGGAAAGTAACCCACCCCGAACAGACACCATCTGAACGCACATAGGACCCGAGAGATAGCCAAGCACGACTAACCTAGGGACCACAAATATAATCCGTGGAATTAGCCAATACACAACTAAACCAGGAAACAAACATAGTCCGTGGAATTAGCCAATACACAACTAAACCCGGATACACATGACACAGTAGGACATATTTATAAAATAAATCAATAACACTTGTACATGTGGCAAAGCTACGAGCGGCTGGCTAGGCCTAAGCAAACGGCACAAGAACTGTTGAGATATAAACAAAAAACACTGGAAATATAACAGGAATCACCGCCAACACACCACTGTAGGAAAAACTTCCGACCAAGGGAAGACCGACTCGGGACCCAGAAAAAACTTCACTAAGTGAAGAAAAATACGCTGGGAACGTCAGCAAAACAACGCTACCTTATCAGAAAGATAAAAGGCAGCAGAAATAATCGCGTAATGAAAGCCGCCTGCATCACAAGCTAACTCAACTATGAAAATAAAAATTCACCTGCCCACAACAGGACCACGAGGGTACATCCGAAATAGATGCCCCAAACACACGACCCAAAATACACTGCACTGCGGGCAACCAGCCCAGGACACTCCTGCTACGCATATCCTAACCTTACTCGATACATCCCGGAGTAAACAAATGAGAAAAAACTTACTAGGGACGCAGCAAATGCGGAACCAGCGGAGCGTGGAGAGACACGTCCGGGCCGGCTGATCGCAGAGCAGAGAAGGAAGAATGACGCCTGAATCAGCGTCTGGTCAAAGATCCACACAAGTACATCCACGATATGATGGAAAGCTTATTGGATAGTTATTCTTATTTTGTTTTTGTTTTTATTGTTTACGAAGTTTTTTCGTAGTGAGAACCCAATTCATAATGACTGAAGCCATGAGTGAGGTCGCGTGCGCTCATGATGAAGGCTCCTCAGATTTTAAATGCTCTGCGCGGTAGATTCAAACTACGGCGAATTAGTGTTTGAAGAGGATGCCTTATGTAATAGGCATGTTCGTCAATGATGGAGGGGCCACTAATAAATACTGGGGCAGTGCGTTCCACTCATTTACCACTATCACAAAATGAGTTCTTTACCTTCTCAAGCCTATTTCTTTCTTTGTAAATTTTCTTTGAGCGTCCTCTCGTTCTTGTTCACTCCCACATCAAGAAGATACCTTCACACACACCCTCATCATACTTTCCAGACACTATCTTAAAAGTCTCTATCATATCCCCTCTCTTTCTCCTATACAGTGGGATCTCCAATCTCGATCATAATTGGTTCCCACAAATACCGATCGAGATTCGAAATATCGAGATGCGAAGTTAACTTCTTATGGGGAAAATTACAATCGGTTCCAGCCACTTGCCGACTAACCTACATCAAATCTGTCAATTTTCACATTTGCCCCCCACAATCACATGCAATATATATAATATGTTAAAATAGATAAAATGAATGAGTTTTATTTTTACCTTATATTTATTGATAAAGAGGTTTGTGTGGTTGATTGTTGGTTCCGAGGCGAACGCAGTTAGGTTACTGCGTCTCCGCACCCGGCGCACAGTCACTGTCATCAATTCTTGCAATTGCTTCCCTCACCCTGTCACCACTAGTACCGGCACCGTCGACTGCTCTGTTGAATCCTTCAAATTGATCCTCTGGCAGTTCAGTGTCCAAGTCATCAAGGTCTACAGGTCCCTCTTCTTCGGTGATAGTTTCGATGACATTGGCGACTTGTTGCTTCATCTTGAAAAACTGTGTGATCGTGGACTGCTTTTGTTCGTTCACCTTTGTGGTGTAGACCGTCATTAGTTGCTTGTTGAGCTCATCAAATGCCTCATTAATGATTGAAGAACTCTCCAGGTTACCCTCAACAATATCCTTGGCCTTCGTTATGAACCCAAGTGCCTCTGATAATTGCTGGACACTGAGGGAGCGAGGCTGTGGCTGGCATTTCTGGTTCGTCCTCCATCACGTCTTCTCTTATCAAATTTACCACTGCCTCACTTGCATCCACTTTTTCCCCCACCAACTCTTGCATCACATCAGCCTCTCTCACATCACGAAAGCCAGGTGCAGGGACAGTGTTAATTGAGGCAAGGGTGTCAGCCAGCAAGTCTGCCTGCCGTTGAATCTGTGCAGGATTTGGCGGGTTGGGTTGGTTGTCATTGGGTACCGGTACTAACAGATTTTTCCAGGCATGACTGATGGTTGCATCTGTTATTTTATTCCATGCTTTGACAATGAAATCCACTGCTTGGCGAATGTTGAACCTCTTCCAAAATGCCTTCACCGTGACAATTTCCACTGCTTCATTTTGGGTGTCGGCGGTGTCCTGGGTGGCAGAGGTGTCCTGGGTGGCATCGGTGTCATGGGTAGGGGTGGTGGGAGATTCGCTTTCACTTTCACTGTCACTGGCAGCATTTTCAATCTCCATCAGCTCCTCATTAGTGTCGGTTTCATGCCGCATTTTGTCATGGAGGTACTTGTAGTAGAGTAGCTTGATGTTGGCAATTAGTTCTTGGTCCAGTGGCTGTAATTTGGAGGTGGTGTTAGGTGGCAGAAATACGACCTGGACATGGGGGTTGCGGCCTACCAGGAATTTAGCATGGCCAGGTGCATTATCTAGGAATAAAATCACCTTGAAGTCCAGGTTAAGATCTGCACATTTCTTCTCAGCGTCAGGAACAAAACATTTGTCAAACCAATGGATAGAGAGTGCTGAGGTCATGTAGGCTGATTTTGTTGTCTCCCAATAAACATCTAATTTTGTCATGTCCATGTGTCTGTAGGGCCTAGGCTTCTTGTATTTGTGTATCACGAGAGGTTTCATTTTGTGGCTGTCTGATGCATTGCAGGTGAAGAGTAAGCTGAAGCGTTCTCTGGCCATTTTTACACCAGGTGCCTGCTTTTCCGCCTTGGAAATGAAGGTAGCTTTGGGAGAACGTTTCCAATAGATGCCTGTTTCGTCGCCGTTGTAAACTTGATGCAAGCTATACCCTCCTTCTTCGATTATCTGCTTCGCTATTGCAGGATAATTAGCGGCAGCCTCATTGTCAGCAGAAGATAACTCTCCTTGATAGTGTGCATATTTAATACCACACCGCTTCTTGAATTTTTGCAGCCAGCCTACAGAGGCATTAAATGGAGGGGGTTTCTTTATTTTCTTTTTCTTGCAAACAGACTCGTAGAAAATCCTAGCCTGTTCTCGTACCTGGGGTCCATTCACACTTGCATTTTCTCTTGATCTTCGCTGAACCCACTTATCTAGGTAGTATTCCATTTCAGCCACTAAACGATTAGATTAATTGAAAATGGAGGTGATGCAGCGTTGGCCAAGTTCATTTCCTGCAAACAATTTCTTGGCCAGTGCCACAGACTTCTTTATTTCCACCTGCTTTCCCCTCATAGTAGATATAGTATTCTGAGGTATACCAGTTAATCTTTGTATTTCACTCACTTTGTGGCCTTTTTCTAGAAGTTGCATCACTTTATCCTTGTCTTCTGTTGTGTATTTGTTAAGTTTTTTTCCTTTTCTATACTCTCGTTTTGCACTTTGCACTGTCTTTTTTTCTACAACTGGTTTAGGTACGCGATTCCCACCTTCCACTCCCTCTCCATTGTCCCTTTCGGTGGCCTTGCTAGCCATTATGAATGCGATAAAAAAAGGTCCAGGTAGACGACTTCACAATACAAGTTTTCAAGCGTATGGCGGACGTGTGACTGGTACACCAAGTGGCCGCTAGGTGTCAGGACGCTCGAAACAGTGGCGCATCGCCCAGCGCAACTGTTTTCGGTGGTATTCGGTGATCGAGATTGGCGTGTTGTCATCGAGATTCGTGAAAAGTTGGATTTGGAATGTACCATCGAGATGCGAAATATCGAGATGAGATTGATCGAGATTGGCGATTCCACTGTAGTGAACAGAAGCACTCATCAGTGGAGAAAGAAGCTTATGCCATTGTAGAAGCTTTAAGAAAGTGGCGACATTATCTCATCGGACATAATTTTCGGCTTGTCACAGATCAGCGCAGCGTGGCATTCATGTTCAACTCTAAATCAGCTGGCAAAATTAAAAATGACAAAATAGTAAGATGGCGTATAGAACTCTCATGTTACCATTATGACATTGTGTACCGCCCGGGCTCAGAGAACATTCCTGCAGATGCATTTTCACGTGTGTGTGGAGCTACTGGTACAGATAAACTCAAAGAGTTGCATGATAACCTATGTCACCCTGGAGTAACCCGAATGGCTCATTTTGTCCGAGGTCGAAATTTGCCCTATTCCGTTGAAGACGTAAAGAAAATGACAACATCATGCCCCACATGCTCTAAACTGAAACCTCAATTTTTCAAGGCAAAATCTGGATCATTGATTAAGGCAACTCAGCCCTTTGAGAGACTCAACATGGATTTTAAAGGCCCACTTCCATCTCAATCAAAAAATAAGTACATACTTACTATTGTAGATGAATACTCTAGATTCCCCTTTGCATTCCCTTGCTCCAACATGACTACTGCTACTGTAATACAATGTCTGGTGCAGCTGTTCTCTATATTTGGTATGCCAGCTTATATACACACTGATAGAGGAACATCTTTCATGTCTGAAGAGCTAAAAGAATTTTTCTATAAGAAAGGGGTTGCAACCAGCCGTACAACACCATACAATCCTAGAGGAAATGGCCAGGTAGAGAGATATAATGGAATAATATGGAAGACTGTGATGCTAGCTCTCAAAACCAGGAATTTAGATGTCTCTCAGTGGGAAATGGTGCTTCCTGATGCACTCCACTCCATCCGATCATTATTATGCACCTCTATAAACTGCACACCACATGAACGTTTCTTCCAGCATTCTAGGAGGTCAACATCCGGACAGACACTACCTACATGGCTCGCTTGCAAAGGCCCTGCCCTCCTCAAGCGACAAGTGCGATATAGCAAGAGTGATCCCTTAGTTGATGAGGTTGAGGTCGTGGATGTGAACCCTGAATATGCCCATGTCAAGTTCCCAGATGGCAGAATTACTACAGTTTCCTTAAGGCACCTTGCTCCCATGGCCCCAGAGAGCAGAGAGAATGCAGACACAAACATGTCCATCTCCCAACAACACCAAGACATTCCAGATGCAGAAGTGAACCTGACACCATCACACAAGGAGTTACTTAACCAGGAACAAAACTCAGAAGGATTTGCCCCACAAGAAGGTAGTGAGCGGAATCCCTCTTCAACGCCGGAGATGCCGGAGATGCCGTCATCACTGGACTCACTTCGACGATCTGGAAGGAAACGGCGCGCTCCTATGTACCTCCAGGACTATACATAAATATTAGGGGGGGAAGAATGTAATGAAATATAGTTAGCCATTTATGTTTAGGGTCCCTTTTACATAGCGCATCACTGCTACCTTTCCCGCCCACTAGATCACTGACAGCCGAGCATTTCAAAACACAGGTCGGTGTCAAGACTTTCTAAGAGATTATGGTTTACCTATATAAGGAATAAGTATTAATGATTTCAGATGTATTGAAGGTTTAGCATATAATATAGGGATATAAGAAACTCCTAGACTACATATATTTATTAGTTATTTTGTTTAGAACTGTAATACTAAGGATTGTTGTTGTTACAGGATGTGATGTACCGGACCTCAATTGTTTGTACAATAAAACCACAATACTAATCAAGCTGGTTTCACTACAGGGATTCAATTTACTATCAGCTGGAAAAAATAGAGTAGTATGTCCTAGCGTGTTTCACATGCTCGCACCCAGTAGGGGAACACCTCGACGATGTTTTTTTTTTTTTTTTTCTATATTCCAACTTACTTCCTCTCGGGCATAGGCTGAGAGCCTTACCATTCACCGCTTTACAATGAACAGTGAAGCCCATGGCGTCTTGTTCCAGTCTAGGGAGTGAGACATGTGAAGCACGTAGAGTACAACGAGCACCTGTCATCTTGCCTTCACATGAGGCACGGTGCTCACTCATGGCCCGAAACGACCCCATCTCTGAAGCCACCTCGTTCCTGTGCTTCACTGTCTCACCCACTACACTCGG
Organism: Lithodes maja; assembly: GCA_037953745.1. Lineage (NCBI taxonomy): Eukaryota > Metazoa > Arthropoda > Malacostraca > Decapoda > Lithodidae > Lithodes > Lithodes maja. The sequence goes on from JBAKBP010001558.1 coordinate 50,448, forward strand.
ACTCTCACACTTACACACACACAACGCCACCTGTTGAGCAGATAACTCACCAGGCATTGCACCCCTATAGCATATTTTGAATATGGGAATATTCATACAGTGCTATTCAATCAGGGAACAATGAGGGTATTTTATTGACATTTCGGTGGGCTTGTGGTAATGCACTGATACCAGGTACAGCACAAATTCCATCCCAATAATATCTTCCCATTGATACATCGGGATTTGAACCCGGGACCTTTGGATTACCAGGCCAGTGGCAAGACCACTCCACCACACCTCCCCTCACCTTAGTATACAGACTAATAACACATACAACAAAGCCACTATAACAGCTTCCTCTCTCTTCAACACCCCTTCTTTCCTCTACACTCTTCAGAAAATAGGACAAAGTAGAAAGTAGCTACGAGGCTTATCCCTCAATACCTTCACCTATAATATATGCACATATAAAATAATAGTGTTCTGCGAGTAGAATTATAAAGGTTTATTTTAGGCACCCATATAATACTTGGTTTTCTGTTTAATTCGTTAACCCGGCAAGCGCGATAGGCCTCACGGAAGGCTTCCTATAGGGAACGCGATAGGCCTCACGGAAGCAAGACCATAAAAAATGCTTTCCAAAAAAAAAAGGGCCTATCAAAACAAAGGAATTTGTCTCTAGGTGAGATAATTCCCCTCCAGTACTCATCCATGTAAATCTCACCCACCCCCCTCCCCTCCTTATTCCCCCCTCCCTCCCCTCCTCATTTATCACCTATTTTCCCTCTTATTATCATCATTTATCGGTTATTTTTCTCTCCCACGATAATGTAGCACAAGTGGGTTGCAGAAAAGATCGATATGTAACACCCAGCCCACACCGCCCCGCTCGTCTCAGTTACCTCACAGACAGCGAGAGAGGAGGGTTGCCTGTAGCTCTCTCTCGCCTGACATTACGACCGGGTGGCCAATATCTTCGTTTTTCACCACCCAAATGCTTTTCCCACTTATTTTAGCACTCTTGAAGGTTCATATATACATCATAATATATGTAAAATAAAAGCATACCGAAAACAAATAATGGTCTATATTGTAAATATAACGAATTCTGTCAGAATCCAAGGTTAGAAATACACAAATAACTACCCTAGCCCCTAGGTCTATTTAGCGCTTACCGGGTTAAGAAAGAAAACGAATATATTAGTCCGCTAATGTCTTTACATTATAAAAACATATATTTATTGTATGTCAATAGTATTGCATGTATACTAATTATAAATAGACAGAACTTTTTGTGCTAAATTAATAATAAAAATAACAATAACAATTAAAATACAATTTAAAGATTTGACATTGTGTGTCGATCAGCTGTTGGCAGGCTATAGAAAAAGAAGAGCTCGAGCCGCTCGAGTCGGACTTCATTGTTGACTGAGCGCTGGAAGATGGTAGACGCGTTTTCAACTTCTCCCGGCAGCATATTTCCGAAGTCGAGACTAGTATATATCATAGGGGAAATTAGGACCAATCAGAGGCCGCAGTGGCAGTGACGTCACCCACAAGGGGAGGAGCCAGTATGTCTGTCACTCTCTCTCTCTCTCTCTCTAGCTCGAGTTTACCCTAGGATGACAACATTGTAGCACTAAGTCATGAAAATATAACTACAAAGAAATAGGAAATTCTTATAATAATGCCCTCCGTACTTTAAATTATGCAAATAAATATATCCCATTATGTTTTACGATAGTAAGAGTTAAAGCGTATCTGGGAACCGTGTTTAGTCCCAGTATAGCGATCATTCGGCATTCAGTGTATTCGCCTCAATACTATATATCCTATTATAATAGATACCTATTACTATTTCAATATAATACAACCATAGACAATGCCATTACATATTATTTAAATATGATAAAAAGTTCTCCACTATATGTTAAGCATGAACAGTCATGACAGAACCGAAATATTATCTATTGACTTTAGTGCACAGCGAAGGTTTTGGTTCTACTGTTATGACTCCTGACTTGTCAATGAGTTCATTTGGCTTAAATAATAATTATAATTTATTCCAAATATAAAAATATAATAGGCCTACACTTGAATAAATCAATTCTACATATAATTTAGTCCATAACACTATGTACTATAAATATAAGCTAGGTTAAGTATGGATTAATGTTAGGCCTACAGTTCTGTAGTTCGAAATTCATTGTATTGATTGTTTGATTGACTATATTTATTAAGTTACATACACCCTGATAGGGACAGAAAGTCGGCGTATTTGTTAAAAGCACCCCAATACAGCATGATCACTCCCACAGGGATAACCCATGGGATAACCTACACAATTTCTGCTAACTTATTTCCATCAGGGTCCCTGTTGTGAGGTAAGAATGAGAAGTCTACAAGGGAGTTGGACAAACTTGAAACTACAGTAGAAAGTGAAACTCCACCACATAGACTTCCTGTACCATCTCAATAAAAGATCTAATAATAAATATCCTAGTAATAGCCTACCAAGGCAAATACCGTGCAAAAATTAAGTACTTAAAATATAGTGTTGCGAAGTATATTTTGTGGCCTATTACATGTGGCAAAGAATATTTTATGGCCTATTACATGTTGCGAAGTAATTTTGTGGCCTATTACATGTTGAGAAGTATATTTTGTGACCTATTACATGTTGAGAAGTATATTTATGGTCTATTACATGTTGCGAAGTATATGTTGTGGCCTATTACATGTTGTGAAGTATATTTATGGCCTATTACATGTTGCGAAGTATATTTTGTGGCCTATTACATGTTGAGAAGTATATTTTGTGACCTATTACATTTGCGAAGTATATTTTGTGGCCTATTACATGTTGTGAAGTATATTTATGGCCTATTACATGTTGCGAAGTATATTTTGTGGCCTATTACATGCTGCGAAGTATATTTTGTGACCTATTACATGTTGCAAAGTATATTTTGTAGCCTATTACATGCTGCGAAGAATATTTTTTGGCCTATTACATGTTGCGAATAATATTTGTTGGCCTAACACATGCCGTGAAGAATATTTGGTGGCCTAACACATGCCGTTAACAGTATTTGGGAGTTAGGCAACCTAGGGTTATTAACGGCATGTGTTAGGCCACCAAAAGTTATTCGCAGCATGGGTTAGGCCACTATATATTCTTCACAGGATGTGTTAGACCACCATATATTATTTATGGCATTTAGTGGACAGAGGTTTTGAGGCAAGTAAATTGTTCCATAAATTTAATCTTTTTAGGGTCAATTATTGTGACTGTATTCTAAAATTTGACATCAATAATTTTAATCAAGCCTTTTTAACTTGAAGTTTCTTGTATAACCTCTGCTTACTTTTTGTCTGTATTTATTGTTTTTTTGTCTGTATTTATTGTTTATCTTTTTCTTTTTCTATTATTAATATTAATATTGATGATTTTTTAAATTTATTGTTCTTGTTAAAAGAGTACTCTTTGTTTAAATCTGTTGTTACTTCATATTTTGCAATTATTTGTCTTTATATTATATGTATTCATTGTCGATAGTATCAATTGCTTACTTTTGCGATTTCCTTAGTTTATTTGTGCTATAAATGTAGGTTATTTGTAGGGTAGTTATTGATAGGGGTCACTTGAGGCATGCTATGCTTACAGGTACCTACCCGATAGCACTATCGTTAGTGAGTGCTGTACTGTATTTTATATATTATTTTGTAATAGTATAGATATCTTATCAATATTTGTATTTTGTACTATTGTTAATGTCTTGTCATGTTGCAAATTTGATTTTAAATAATATTTTGACATTTAACATTTAGTTTCTTTATTCATGCAGAGTTTAGTAAAATTTGCCAGAACGTCCCGGACTTCCCAAACTTGACTACAGTACTTCCTTTAACGTGACGATAGTGCGTTGTTATATGTGCGATTAGTTTGCTTGGGAAACAGATTAACTTGCTCATGTAGTAATGTACACCCTATGTGGTGGATTGTGTTCTTTTATTTAATAGTTTTCATTTTAGTAAGCGTTGTTTCCACATAGCGATTTTGATAATTTAATTTGACTTTATATTGTCCTTGTCCCAATTTTGGTTTGTTTAGTTTGCAAGTTTTACATTTTAATTAATATATTAGGCCACCATATATTATTCGCGGCATGTGTTAGGCTACCAAATATTCTTTGCAGCATGTAATAGGCCATAAATATTCTTCGAGGCATATAATAGGCCAAAAAATATTATGCGCAGCATGTAATAGGCCACAAAATATCCTTCGCAACATGTAATGGGTCACAAAATATACTTCACAACAGGTATTAGGCCATAAATATTCTTCGCAACATGTAATGGGCCACAAAATATACTTCGCAACATGTAATAGGCCATAAAATGTTCTTCGCAACATGTAATAGGCCATAAATATTCTTCGCAACATGTAATAAGCCACAAAATATACTTCGCAACATGTAATAGGCCATAAAATGTTCTTCGCAACATGTAATAGGCCATTAAATGTTCTTCGCAACATGTAATAGGCCACAAAATATACTTCGCAACATGGAATAGGCCACAAAATATACTTCGCAACATGTAATGGCAACAAAATATACTATGCAACATGTAATAGGCCACAAAATATACTTCGCAACATGTAATAGGCAACAAAATATACTTCGCAACATGTAATAGGCCACAAAATATACTTCGCAACATGGCCATGACAGAAACGTCTCCAGGCTAATTTGTCAAGACATGCCTCCTTTGCCCGTGCCACAATGCCCCTTCCACTTAGTTTTTCTTCTATATATGTCCCCACTTTATTTTCCCATACCATAGGTGGTCTTCCACTACTAGCTGTTCCACTCACCTGACTCCCATATATCTTTCTTGGCATTCTGTCTTCATCCATTCTCTGAACATGACCATATCACCTCAAAGTACTTCTCTTTATCCACTCAACCACTCCACAAGCAATGCCTAAAGCTTGCTCTTCCATTCCAAAGGGCTCTTCCATTCCAAAGGGCTCATGCACTTCCCTATTACTTGGCCCATCTAGCCTATTCACACCAGCTGCCATTCTGAAAAAGCTCATCTCCACAGCTCTCAGTTTGGAGAGGTCCTCATCACTTTCTGTCCATGTCTCACTTCCATACGAGAGTGGGAGCAGCACACTGTTTCTCAGTGACTTTTTAACTTCCTGACTAACCATTCTTCCTTTGAGAATACTATCAAGTTCTCCAATCACCTTTCTCCCTTGCATTTTTCTCTTTTATCTCAATCTCCATTTTACCATATTTGCATAGTACAGCTCCCAAATACTTGAAGCTTTCAAACTCTTTCAGTACTTAATTTTTAATTTTTATTTTACAACTTTTCTCATGTGCTTTTTTAATTCTATATTTTGCCTTAAAATCTATGGTTTCATGCATTCTTCTCTCAAACACCATTACCTTACATTTCCCTACATTGACCTTTAGAGATCCAAGAAATTAATTTGTTACATTCTGTCGATAGCTTTTACTTTTCCTGACCTCATTACTAAAGTATAAATAAATCTAAAACACAATTCATCCACCTTTCCCATCAAATACTGTGAAAGTCCTTTATTGTTCTTTTAAAAGGTAAATACAGATCACCCTCATCATTGCAGGTAGGGCCATAGTTTTCTGGCATTATGGTTCTACAAATCATGATTCCATTTCATTAAACACGGTTTCTAAAGGATCCCCACCCCTCAACCTTATATTGATCTATTATAACTTGACAGTATTGCTCACAGGTGCCAATATGATTATAACCGCTAGGTTATTGAGGCACAATTGTCATAGTTATGAAACCATTCACAGCATTAAGCACTGGAACGTAGACATGTGTAGGCCTACATACTTCTAATGTCAAGTAAAGTAAGAGCATTCCCCAAATATTAGATGATAATGAATCAAGCTTGGTAGCTTTGAAAGTCTCCCATTGCACAAGGATAATAAGAAAAAGTATAACAACTATTTTAAATATATTTATTTTGAATTTGTATAGCTAATGTACACATTAGTAGCCTAATATTTACCTTTTTAGTCTCTTTTTTTTTTTTTTTTTTTTTTTCCCAGCTGATAGTACATTGGCATGTCCCTATCTGGATTATTTGGGTATCATGAATCTTTTGAAGTGAAATTTTGTATTAATAAAAACCTGGCCTTTTTATGACGTACAGAGTATTTTTATATTTTTACAATAACTATCGAGAAATCAGTTATTAAGTGATTCAATTTACCATCAGCTGAAATACATATTATACACAAATACATACATACACAAATTTAAAGACAGAGTGCTCCAGGCAACCCTGTTAAGAGCTGTTCCACTTGTCTCCTCCTTTCCATCCACACTTTTAATACCAGGATCTTTACCCTTTTTTTCTACTATGCTAAGTACAGTAGATTATAATATCAAATTGATGCAAAAATATTCATACCCGAGTGTGAATAGGAATCTTGGCCAAGGTTGGCAGTATGGTACGGTACGGAAATTGTACAAAATAGAATAATGGTACAGTATTTACCTTATGGTAGCCTACTGTACTTAGCATAGTAGAAGAAAAAAGTAAAGATCCTGGTATTAAAAGTGTGGATGGAAAGGAGGCTTATGAACAATACAATTGAGAATTAGAAGTATATTGAAGAAAAACATGTTGTGGCACGGGCAAAGGAAGCATGTCTTGACAAAGTAGCCTGGAGGTGTTTCTGCGGCGACTTCCCAGGGGAAAGCAAGGCGTCAATTATGATGATAATTATGATGATGATGATGATAAGCACCACATAATTTAGCACCAGTAATACTGTTAATTAGCACCACAGATTTGGATATCTGTAATTATGATTTTAAAAATGGGGATTTTAACAGTACAATTAAGAATTGGAAGCACTCCAAAATATATAATAAGATGATAATACTGCATATTTAACAGTATTAATTAATAAAATATACACACAAATTATAAATTTGAAAAGATATTAGCAAAATGCATAGAGCACTCACAAACGATAGTACTATTAGGTATGGTAAGTACAGTTTACCGCACATATTCCATTTCTCAACCATTATAGTACTATCGAGTAAGTTTTGTTTGCCGCACATATTCCATTTCTCAACCATTCTAGCAAATTGTAACTTGGCAGCGCCGAACCCCCCTCCCTCATTCCACCTCCTACCAATAGGGGAAGTTAGGTCTACCAATAGTGGAAGTTAGGAGGTGGAGCGAGGGAGGGAGGGAGGTTGGGGAAGTGGGTGCAGCTTTGCCAAATCACGACCCCAACGGAATAGAATATATGCGGCAAACTGTACCTGTGAGCATAGTATGAACACATGACCCCTACCAACTGCTACCCTTCAAATAACCTACATTTATACTACAAATAATATAGGGATATCACAAAGGCAAACAATTGATACTAGAAAAAGTGAAAAGATACATTATAATAAAGTAGAATATCTGTACTGTAATTGCAAAATATGAAGTAGCAACAACAGATATAATAATAGTCCCCCTATATAAGGGCAAAGGGGAAAGAGGAGTGTGTGGTAACCACCGAGGAATATGTCTTCTAAGCGTAGTAGGGAAGGTATACAGTAGGGTAGTGATTGGGAGAGTGAGAGTGAGAACAGAGAAATGGATAGGCGATGAGCAGGGAGGTTTTAGGAAGGGAAGAGGATGTGTAGATCAGATTTTTACCCTGAATTGTGTTGTGGAGAAGTATCTGGAGAAGAAACAAAAGGTGTATGTTGCCTTTATGGACTTGGAGAAGGCCTATGACAGAGTGGATAGAGAAGGTTTGTGGAAAGTACTAAGAATATACGGAGTAGAGGGCAAGTTGCTGAAAGCAGTGAAGAGCATGTATGAGGGTGCAAAGGCGGCAGTACGTGTGGAGAGTGAGCAGAGCGAGTTCTTTGACCTGAATGTTGGTTTGAAACAGGGGTGTGTGATGTCCCCGTGGTTGTTTACTGTATATATGGATGGAGTCATGAAAGAAATAATATCAAGAGCAGTGGATGTTGGTGTATCGCTGAAAAGGGAGGGAATTGAGTGGAAGCTACCTATACTGCTGTTTGCGGATGATACAGTTCTGATGAGTGATAATGAATGGGAGTTGCAGGGTCTGGTAAATGAGTTTGGAACAGTGTGCGAAAAACGGAATTTGAAGGGAAATACGGGGAAGAGCAAGGTTATGGTCTTCGAAAGGGGTGAAGTCACAGAGTGTGAGGTGAAGCTGAACGGTCAGGCTATGGAGATCGTCAACTCTTTTAAGTATCTGGGCAGTGTGTTGAGTAAAGATGGGACTATGGATGAAGAAGTGCGGAAGAGGGTACAACAGGGAACGCTAAAAGCAGTAACAAGAAATAGGGTGGTCAGTATGGAAGTGAAGAAGTCCTTGCATGACAGTGTGGTAATCCCGACACTGACTTATGGAAGCGAAGCATGGACGTTGGTTGAGAGACTCGGACCAAGAGTGAGAGCAGTGGAAATGAATTACTTAAGGAGTGCGTGCGGAGTTACATGGAGGGATAGACAGACTAATGAGGAAGTAAGAAGGAGGTGTGGTGTGGAGGTAGATGTGCTGGAAAGTGTGAAAAGGAACAACTTGAGATGGTTCGGCCATATGGAACGTATGGAAAGCGAGAGAATGACTAAGAGGGTGTACGAGAGCGAGGTAGAGGGACAGAGAGGGAGAGGTAGACCGAATATGAGGTGGAAGGATGGAGTGAGGAAGTACATGAACGAGGGCGGTGCTGGTTGGGGGAGGGGCGTCGACTGACTGGGGACAGAGGTGCATGGGGGCGGTTCGTTCGTGGCCACCCCTTCGGGGATCACGGCGTCAGGCAATAAATAGATAAATAGAACAACAGATATATATATACTGTAGAGTATTCTTTTAACAAGAACAATGAAAAAAAATTACAATAGAGGTAGATAAACATTCAATATATAAAGACAAACAGTAAGCAGAGGTTATACAAGAAACTTCAAGTTACAAATACTTGATTATAATTATTGATATCAAATTAAAGACTAGTCACAATAATTGACCTTAAAAAGATTACATTTATGCAACAATTTACTTAATAGTAGGCTACAACTACTCAAAAACGATAGTACTATCGGGTAGGTATAGTTTGCCGCACGTAATCCATTTTTCAACCATTCCAGCAAATTGTAACTTGGCAGCGCCGCACCCACTTCCCCAACCTCCCTCCCTCATTCCACCTCCTACCAATAGTGGAAGTTAGGAGATGGAGTGAGGGAGGGAGGTTGGGGAAGTGGGTGCAGCTCTGCCAAATCACGACCCCAACGGAATAGAATATGTGCGGCAAACTGTACCTGTGAGCATAGTATGAACACATGACCCCTACCAACTGCTACCCTTCAAATAACCTACATTTATACTAAAAATAATAGAGGATATCACAAAGGCAAGCAATTGATACTAGAAAAAGTGAATAGATACATTATAATGGATAGTGAGAGGGTTAATGGCCACTGCCATGTGACTTTCCATTTGCAACATTTTGTTTAATATTTTGAGCCAGGTTGCGAGGTCGTTTTCTTTGCGAGGGTGTTATCGCATTAGGCCGCCTTCCTTTACAGAGGGAGGCTGCTCCTCTAGGACTGCCAATGCTCCTTCTTGATATAGTTGCTGGCTGGCATGGAATTTTACCACGACCAGCCACCTGTTCTTAATGATGAACCAGCAGTGTGCAGCAAACTGTTAAGCTGATTACTTGATCTTACAGCCTTTACACGTTGGAGAAACTTGTTGATAGCAGCATCTGTTGACTCATCACCAAAACAGCTTGCTACTTCTACCAGTGCATCTGCCAAAGTACGAGAACTAGCTTTTATAGTATTCTTTACCCTGGCAGAAGTTTCTCTGGCATTTTGATCATTAGGTGGAGCCTGAATGTTAGGGATATTTTCCTCAAAATCATCGAAGTCAGGATCTTCGATTGCCTCCATAGGGATATTTTCCTTAAAATCTTCGAAGTCAGGATCTTCGATTGCCACCATAGGTTCATCCTGATTTTCTATTTTTATATTGACTTCCATCTCCAAGCTCTCTGGCCCATTAAGTGGTTTGAAAAATTCCTCCCCAGGGGTGTTGGCTTCACCAAGAGCCAGTGCAGCCAACCAACGACGACTTTCACTATTTATTACCAACATTTGAGGCACAACCGTCATGCTGTGCTCGGCACACACAATCTGGTGTTTGCAGATTGCACCATTCTCACCCTTGGGACATGAGCACATGCCAATGGCGAGGTCTACACAGTACACCTTTGCTTCTTCAGTCTGGCTCTGCACTTGAAATTTCCCTGCACCAAGCGAATTTACTGCTTCCATTGGTATTGTAACCACACTTACTGGCTTGACACGCCGTCGATTAAGTGCTACATCAACCAACCGTTGACTCATATATTGGTCAAATATTTCGACCATGAATAAAATCAGTTGTGATGTATTGTAGGCTTTACACCTGAAAAACAAAATATATATATTAGTATAATTTGTACTTCTACAGTATATACAAATTTTCTGCAGGAACATGGGCACAAATTATATTCCTAGAGATACACAAACCCTGGCACCTGTTTTAGATAATCTATCAGTGTGGTACCCCGGTACCCAGGGGAGGTGTGGTGGAGTGGTCTTGCCACTGGCCTGGTAATCCAAAGGTCCCGGTTTCAAATCCCGATGTATCAATGGGAAGATATTATTGGGATGGAATTTGTGCTGTACCTAGTATCAGTGCATTACCACAAAGCCCACCGAAACGTCAATAAAATACCCTCATTGTTCCCTGATTAAATAGCACTGTATGAATATTCCCATATTCAAAATATGCTACAGGGGTGCAATGCCTGGTGAGTTATCTGCTCAACAGGTGGCGTTGTGTGTGTGTAAGTGTGAGAGTCCGAGTGTAGAGGGTGAGACAGTGAAGCACGGGAACGAGATGGCTTCAGAGATGGGGTCGTTTCGGGCCATGAGTGAGCACCGTGCCTCATGTGAAGGCAAGATGGCAGGTGCTCGTTGTACTCTACGTGCTTCACATGTCTCACTCCCTAGACTGGAACAAGACCTCACGGGCTTCACTGTTCATTGTAAAGCGGTGAATGTTAAGGCTCTCAGCCTATGCCCGAGAGGAAGTAAGTTGGAATATAGAAAAAAAAAAAAAAAAAAAAAAAAAAAAAAAAAAATATCTGCAATAGCATCTATCAGTCTAGAACCTGCAATAACTTAAGATTTGTTATATATACCTGTGTATATATATATTTTTAGTACGGTATGGCACTGTGCAGTAGAACCTTGCTAACCAGGGGAACCCTCTTCAATGAGTCTGAACAATTCTGGATCTGTTAAAAGTCTAAGCTTTCAACTCTGACTACCGAAAAAGTCTTTAAGTCTGAGTAATATAGCCCGGATCTTACATTTCCAGACTATAATACTCAGACCAGATCTCATATTTTCACGCATCGATTCACTAGCATTCTCCATTTATTCCTATTTATTATATACTGTACCTACATTTATAGTACAAATAAATTAAGGATATCACAAAGGCAAGCAATTGATACTATCAAAAGTGAGTAGATAAAATAAAATTAGTCTAATAATTGCAAAATATGAAGAAGCAACAACAGATTTAAACTAAGAGTACTCTTTTAACAATGCATTATAAACAAAAATCAACAATAATAATATAAGTATATAAACAATCATTAACCCGGGAGCTGCGGGAAGACTCTCCTGAGTAAGTAAAACTAAAAATCAACTTTTTACATAGAAAAAAAAATATTTTTGTTATTTTTTTTTTTTTTTTTTTTTTTTTTTTTTTTTTTGGCCCCTGGGCCATGCAAAATCTCAGTCCTCTACCTCCCCTCCTTCCCCACTTTCCTCCTATTCCTCAGTTATCACCTATTTTCCCTATTATTCCCTTATTCTGAGGTATATTTTCGTGCTAACATTAGCGAGTTGCAAGCAGGGTGTTGTCATCACTGATGGCCATCGAGTGCAAGAGAGAGAGAGAGAGTATCGATCGACTGTGTCGCAGTGGCCTTGGGGAAAATTGGCGGGAAGGTAGCTTGCCTCACCCATACATTATACAACTCGCGGGCTATATCTCCGATTTTGACCATCCAAACGCGGTTTTCACTCGTTTTATTGTTGTTTCAGGTTAATACCTTTATAATCAACCCATAATAGGCGCATATGGATAATTATTAATGCTATTAATGGTACAATGAATATTTTAGTGACGAAAAACCTCAAATACGTCAGCACTTCAGAGGTTAAATACCGACAAACAGTAAGCAGAGGCTATACGAGAGGTTTCCTAGAATATTCCTTACCTACTGAGGACGATATCCTTGATGATGGCCATTGTGGATTCGCAGTTGTTGGTATGGTGCCCTCGAAGCATTGCACCGGCTCGAAAAGCAATGGCCCACTCTTCCTTCCGCTGTACCAGTGACGTTAGGTAGCTGAAATTGTAAAGTATATTTTACTATATTTTACGGAAAGTGAAAAGAGGGAAGTCAGAGAGATGGAATGTGTGTAATGGATGAACACTGTAATATGTGGAGATCCGGACAATACTATCCTGATTCAGCTTGCAGATTTTGAAAGCATAACATAAACTGATTGTCTTTTGTTTTGAGAAAATCAGGTTACCAATGTATACAAATTCTCTCCCTTGAAAATCAGGTTACCAATTTATACAAATTATCTCCCTTTCATGAATGTTTATAATTACTAATATCATAAGAATGTTTGGCATTATATTATTATATTTTGTTGTTTCTTTCCAGGCTTTGTTTCAAGTCGGCCATCCCCAGCTATGGGGTATGTGCCCGAGTATATAGGCTACAGTACAACCTAACTGTCTTGATCTTCCAAAACAATATGTTAAATAGTCCCCCTACTTTACATTTAATTCCTTCCATACCAAACTATATTTCCATACTATTACCTTATGAAATAGCCTAGGCTAGGCTATATCAACAACTGTGTAGGCCTAGTGGAAAATAAGCCAATAGGGGGAGTAGCCTATAGGGCCATAGGCAAGGTGAAGATTTATCACATCTCATACAGTACAGAAAATGTTTAAATAGGCCTAGGCCTAATGCTTACCCTGTAGATGTCTTCTTTACTCCTTTGTGCTGTACTCCATGGTGGCATATTAGCTTTTGTCGGAAAAGCTTCCTCGCTCCTACAGAGTAACTTTTGTACCTATTGAAGCACATGTTGGTCTTCAAGCAAAATATTTCTTTCCATCTAAGAAATTCGTCTTTTGATTTTACGTTTGTTCGTAATTTAAGACAATCCTGCTCTTGTTGGATATCAGTATTGATGAAGCCATCCTCCTCAATATCTAGAAAGTCTTTATAGTGTGTTAAACAGTCCATAATTAATAAAAATGCGGTTGTTGATGATGCTACAGCAGCTGGGTGAGTAATGTTCAATCGTCAAAGAATAACAGACTAACATTACCGAAACCTCTGTACACTACATTGCATAGTGAAAGTTTCGGTTCTGACCTGACTGTTTAAGACAAACAGCAATTGATGAATTACATCTCAAATTCAAATAATATGTAATGGAATTGTCTATGGTTGTATTATATTGAAACAGTAATAGGTATCTATTATAATAGGATATATAGTATTGAGGCGAATACACTGAATGCCGAATGATCGCTATACTGGGACTAAACACGTTGCCAGATACGCTTTAACTCTTACTATCGTAAAACATAATGGGATATATTTATTTGCATAATTTAAAGTACGGAGGGCATTATTATAAGAATTTCCTATTTCTTTGTAGTTATATTTTCATGACTTAGTGCTACAATGTTGTCATCCTAGGGTAAACTCGAGATAGAGAGAGAGAGAGAGAGTGACAGACAGACTGGCTCCTCCCCTTGTGGGTGACGTCACTGCCACTGCGGCCTCTGATTGGTCCTAATTTCCCCTATGATATATACGAGTCTCGACTTCGGAAATATGCAGCCGGGCAGCCCTGCCAAGGTCAGTGAGCACCAGACAGCGAGAGAGTAGTATCGCGTCTAGTTCTCCCTATTCATTCATTATGGCTCCCCCTAGAAAATTGCATGAAGGTTCTTGCAAAGAAATCTCATCAGAAGAGGAAACAGGCTAAAGCTGAATCACAAGCAAGACCTGCCCAGGCACCACCTGATCAATCACATCCATCAACACCAGGAGCTGCCTTGTTTCTCCACAAGTATCAACATCTACAGCTGCTGCCATTTCTCAACAACAACAACCACAACTATCAACATCTACAGCTGCTGCCATTTCTCAACAACAACAACCACAACCATCAACATCTACAGCTGCTGCCATTTCTCAACAGCAACAACCACAACCATCAACATCTACAGCTGCTGCCATTTCTCAACAACAACAACCACAACCATCAACATCTACAGCTGCTGCCATTTCTCAACAACAACAACCACAACCATCAACATCTACAGCTGCTGCCATTTCTCAACAACAACAACCACAACCATCAACATCTACAGCTGCTGCCATTTCTCAACAACAACAACCACAACTATCAACATCTACAGCTGCTGCCATTTCTCAACAACAACAACCACAACCATCAACATCTGAAGCTGATGTCATTTCACCTTCAATGATGAAACGAGAGCTAAGAAAAGAAGTTGAAGGAGTTGATAATATAAAGGAAGCTTATATGATAGTTAGCAGAACATTTCTGAAACCTTACACGGTTTGCGAGATAATTATGTGACAAGAAAAATTTGGAGGATCCCAAAGTTACACGCAGATATGGTCCCGCCTGCAAGATAACCACACTATACCAAATATGCAACAATGAAAAAGTGAATGGACAACCTTCCGTCAGTTGCCATAGGGGATTTTTGACGTAAATGCAAAACTTGTCGAGTTCGCCCTGGCCAACCAAGGGTACAAGACTCTGCAAGATCTAGACATTATATTTGAGATAAAATTGCTTACTAAGACATGATGTTATGCCGTAGCAGAAACAATAGAACAGGAGGGCATCGAGGAGTGTGAGAGGCTTCTAAGTAGAACACGTCAACAATTTCATAAACAACTGAAGCAAAACAACCCTCAAGAACTGGAAGTACTGTAAAAGATATAGCCGTATCGTGTGATGGCACCTGATCACAATGTGGATTAGTCGCAAAGTATGGTGTAGTTAGTGATTCACCAAGAAACAGGTTTGTGATAGATTACGAGATTTTATCTAAGTACTGTACCTTCTGTGAAGCACATAAGAATGATGAAGGGGACTGGTAAACGGAACATGAAAGTGATTGCAACAAGAAATTTGCTGGCAGTTCTCCAGCGATGGAGATGGAAGGGTGGAAGCGCTTAGGGAAGGGATCTATTGAAAAGTGCCAATTCAGATATGTAACTGTTGTATCAGATGGTGATTCTAAAGCATATTCAACAGTGGTAAATTAAATTTTTTATAGAGATGTGCACATACAATAAGAAGTGTATCAATCATGCTTCAAAGCGAGTGGGGGAAAATGCGGAGGGACTTGTACAGCAGAAGAGCAGAAAAGGTGAAGGGGTGGGTGGCAGGAAACCAGAAAGTCTGACACAGGAGGTGATGGGAGTGCTACAGGAGTATTACAGATACGCTATATATTACCCAGATGTTGAAAAAATGTGCCAAGCAATATAATTATGCAACCTTGGAACCCACCCGCCTGGCTATATTCCCATGATTGGCCTCATAGTGGTGCCACATAGGTTGTAGACTCATTGTCTGCTCTAGATACACTGGTAACAGAATCTATACATGTGGCAACACTTTCTCGCATGCCTCTTGTTCTGGAAGAGCAAGTGAGCTGATAAGGCGAAATGCTTTTGCAAAACTCCACTCTTTTCGAGAAGTGCGTTGCGGGTGGAATCTCCCCTTACATGCGAGCAATACTCGATACATGGGCATACTGTGCCCCTATACAAAGCATGAAGCTGTGCGGGTGTGAAGAATCCATGGCAACGGTTTAGCCAATGATTTTATGGTATTAGACTTTGTGATATTCATTAGTGTGTGTGTAAGGGATACATTACATGCCAAATGCATTTCAATGATATATAATTGAAGATAATGTGACAAAAACTTGAATATGTGTGTGTGTGTGTGTGTGTGTGTGTGGCATACTTTACGGACCTGTAGATCGTCTCCTGAGTGAGTTTACATCCCTATAGCAATGTGCATCGAAAAAGCAATTCATACTCAATGCAGATATACTCCAAATACTCTCAAAGTGTGTTTGCAAAGAAAGCAAAATAACTCAAATTTGTTTACAAAATGCATATATTTTTAACTTTGTGTAACCATGATGCCTCTCATGCGCATACCACACAAATACGTATTAAGGTAGTCCATACTCAACACAACACTACTTGAAATGCCTGCATTCGTCGAAACCAGATAGCGGGAGCATTTGCAATTCGGCTGGAATAACCAAAACAAAGCGATAAAGTATACGATAAAGTCTACAGTATTTTCTTTAATACTTAAAACTCACTAAATGCGAGATTGTCTTCATATATTTGTGTGAAAATGGACTACTATGGGTTTCTGAGGCCGTGTTACATCCTTTTTGCGGGAATAACTTATGAACAAACAGTTGGATCAGTATGATATTTTGCCGCAACTTGTTTCACACTGTGCCCTATTTTTTGTTTTTTAATATTGTGCATTACCTAAAGTGGATAATTAAGCCACTTGTCCCTGTGTCATGATGTTAAAGTCACACCTGAATGACGAGGAAACGGACAAGGTTACCGTGGCTTACCTGTGAAACCACCAAACCATTATTGCTCCAATGCTCCTCCATCAAACACGGTAGTTATCAGCCACCATCCAACCCTATTATCGTCTTAATATTCAAGTTATCTGTCACTATAAAATATAAATATATACAACATGTGTATTGAACTGTCTTCGTAGCGCAATGGATAAATGCACTGAATTTCGGTGTGAGCATCCTAGGTTCGAATCCCTGGACTGCTACATGTATTTGTTGATTTCATTAATTGAGTTTAGGAGTAAAGTCGGTTGGTGGAGGTAACATAATAATTTATATTTAATAGTGACATAACTTGACTATAAAGACGATACTAGGGTTGGGTGGTAGCTGATAACTACCGTGTTGTTGGAGGAGCAATAATGGTTTGGTGGTTTCACAGGTAATCCATGGTAGCTTTGTCCGTTTCCTAGTTATTCAGGCGTGACTTTAACCTCATGACACAGGGACAAGTGGCTTAAGTATCCACATTTGGTAATGCACAATATTAACACAAATTAGGGCACGGTGTGAAACAAGTTGTGGCAAAATAGCATACTGATCCAACTGTTTGTTCATAAGTTATTCCCGAAAAACGATGTAACACGGCCTCTGAAACCCATAGTAGGTAATTGCTTTTAATCCCTAACCATCGGGGCCCGACTTAAGTCCGTATCTAAAAATCTGGACTATGTGGCGGGGCCCGACTTTAGTCCGTGTGCAATTTTGGCGCAATATTGGCTCTGAGAGAGAGAGACGAGCGACAGGAGGAGCGTAGGTTACCTCATGACCGCTCGCCACGGCCGCCGTGGGCCTACTGACATCTAATCCACACACATCCACCCTCGCTACACACTTAATTATGTAACGAAATTACCGTATTTTAGCGATTTTGCCCTTCGGTTGCACGATCGTTGCAAGACAACCAGTGATCGTAGAAGGATGGTTCAGGTGTCATTGAAAAGCTCAATTTACGCCCTTTCAGAGATACATAATTGTATTACGCTCTGGCTCTTGTTTATGCATGAAAAAGAGCACAAAAACAAGGCCATTTATGGTAAAAACCACCCGCTGCGCGCCATAGTGGAAAAAAACTGACCCGCCCGATCGCAAGGCGTTAATACCACTATTATTCCTTTTTCATCCAACATGATGCACTAGGTGACACAAGGTCAATGATACTCTGGCACTTGAGGGGTTAAATAGCCAATACAGTAAAAAACCTAGCAAATAATTTTATAATAGAAATTATATGTAAGCTTAATGTTTTCAAATGTAACCTAATAGTTGTTTATACTTTTCCTGTAATTTACTTACAACAAAACGGGTTAATCATAATAATAAGCATGCATACTATTTATCTACATATACATAGATGAATACAGAGACAGGGAGAGAGAGAAATAGATGGTTGTATATATTTTATAGTGTGTAAGCAAGCTTCAGAGAGAAATAGAGGAAGTAGAGGGAGGGAAGGAGCCTCGGTTCATATTCGAACCAGTGATTTTTTTTTTTTTTTTTTTCTATATTCCAACTACTCCCTCTCGGGCATAGGCTGAGAGCCTGTACATTCCATCGCTCAACACGGTGAAGCCCGTGAGGTCTTGTTCCAGTCTGGGGAGTGAGACATGTGAAGCATCCATCATGGCTCGAAGCAGCTCCATCTCTGAAGCGGCTGGTTGCTTCGCTCAAGTGCTTCACCGTCTCATCCTCCAGACTCAGACCCTCACTCTCAGAACGCCACCTATTGAGCAGTGAACTTAGAGGAATGAGTGTGAAAGAGGGAGAATGGGGAGGAGTTTTGTTACAGGGAGACAGATGCCACAGAATATTTTTATTCTCTCGCTTGTACGCGGTAGGCCTATGTGATCTCTTAGCTCTTTATCACCCAAAAAAAAAAAAAAAAAAAAAAGTGTTCAACAATATCTAAGGTATTGATAGTGTAGATACCAGCAAGTACTGCATAATAGTTATTTCAAATTATGATACAGGTAAACATGAAATCATCGGAATATTCTTTCCTTCACAATCAAAATTTGTCAACTGAGTAGCTACGGTAATTTGTAAACCTGATGTTGAAAAATTTCACAATACAAATTATATTTTCAAAGGTGACCGTGGACAAATATCTTGCCTAAAATGCTCGACAGATTACGTCTATACTGAAATATAACAAGTTTGTATAATATTGGCACAAATACCCTTTTCTCACCCTTCACCAAGCGGTTTAGTGAGGATCAGTAGATCTGCTGTTACTTGCCTTCCTGTGTATTTTTCATACAGAATACCTGCATGATATTTCAAATATGCTGAGAATATTAATAGTTCCTTCATAGAGGAAGGTACGACAATTTATAGCGATTTCAAATACAAATTGCACGTGTTTTGCAAGAAGAAACAATAACAGACTACACAAGTAATTTATTGGTTTGTTGATAATGATAAACGGTAGAAAAAACTATATTTATATAAAGTGGTATAATGTCTTACATGCAATGTATTACGATAACAAATATATAATAAAATGATAATTCAACAAGGAAGGTATATTATTAAATAATGTTGTAGACTTTATATTATCATAGGACTTTGATACTACTAAGTTTGTATGGTAATGAGTACTACTACACATTTGTAGTTGGTGTTGCACAACAACACTGTAGCGAGCATGGCCCAGTTCATGCTGACCACGAATTGCATGAATTATATAATATAAACGTAATTGGAATCATACTGAATAACATAGGCGTTTTATTCTTAAGCACTTAACTAGAATTAGATAATACTAATTAGGGGAGAGCGGTGATTGTTCGGCCACATTTTACGAAAACAATCTTTACACAATTAAATTATTTGAAGCAGTTTTATTTATTGGTGCCACAGTAAAGCCCCCAATCTTGGTTAATTTGTCTGTTACGATTGAAGCTTAATTCGATTACTTATTGAAGGGGAAAACTACGAAACACCCACCACAACAAGTCCGATCCATAATGATTATGTGGGGTGGTTCGGCCATAAGGTAGGGATGTTCGACCATACATTAATTTAAAGTTTAATTAATTACATAATAAAAAGATTTGGGGCAACTATAATGTAGTTATTTATCATTTCAAATATATTTAACTGCTGCAGAATAAATGTTCGGTCTTCCACACAGAAGTTTGGTAATAAATTAACACATGTTCTCGCAAAATTTTGCATTCACAAGCCTTAATTAGTATAGGAAATTGAATGTTCGAACCATAGAGTACAGAAGGATAAGAGCTGAAAGCGTGACGTCACACGGTATCTACTTATGTCTATTTAACTGTCATGTAACTATAGAGTCTCTGGATAGCTAGAATTGATTATTAATAGCGTTATTAGTACAAGGTAGGGATTATTACGAATTAAATGGGACCCTCCCGTTTTCCTTTGTGAACGTGCTGCCATCTCTCGAACGCGCGGCTCCCTATGTTCAGATTTGTAGCGTCCTTCTTTCCTCTCTATCCTTCTGTACTCTATGGTTCGAACCATCCCATCCACTGGAATTCTATCATTAGGACAACACACTGACATCGATACATCTGTGCTATAGAACCTCGGGTAGTAATAAGTCTAGTGCTAGGACATCCAACAGAATTTCAAATAGTAATTGGGTAGGGTAGGTTAGGTTTCAGAGTGATAATGGCTTTGAGAGAAAAGGATCTTTTTAAATTTTTAGAATTTTGTTTGTTACATTCACATCCCCGGGGTCCCCAGTATGTTGAGAATATAGAGTTAGTTTCATATATTTTAAAAATATGTAAACTGGGATAAAACGCGAACAATGATTTGAACAAAACCAAATATTTCTTATATAATAGTATAATTTATTGCAATATAATAACACAAAGTAAGTATATTAATGTCGGTGAACGGCAGATTTTTATGAACCCAAACTTAATCGAAGCTTCATTGAGATCCGACTCGAGTTTTGACTCTATTGCCGAAATAGTGAAAATATGTGTTTCAGTGAAGTAGTCTCTCTTGATTAGTAGCTTAACCTTCAATGGTTCGTTTGAGTATAAAAATACCGGTTTTATTTCATTAATATTTATCCCTTTAACCATAAGGAATTTTATATTAAGGTTATATTATGGTTAAAGGGATAAATATTAATGAAATATAACCGGTATTGTTTATACTCACACGAACCATTGAAGGTTAGGCTACTAATCAAGAGAGACTACTTCACCGAAACACATATTTTCACCATTTCGGCAATGAGTCAAAACTCGAGTCGAATCTCAATGAAGCTTCGATTAACTTTGGGTTCATCTAAATCAATAATAGACAATATAATGTTCTATAAGTCACTCTCAGTTCAGACTTTGTCACTGACAGACTGCTCTTCTTTACCAGAGCATACTAAATATTTACTTTACGTAACCTACTACTTATTTTTCCAATGCAATCCCTAATGGACATTATGGCTCGCAAAATATATCTTAAAAGAACATTAATATAGTAAATATTTTATTTTTCCAGCCGAGGTTAAATTGCCAGGTCCCTGTCTTGATTATTCAGATTTCTTTGTAGCGATATATGTTGCTGATTATGACAATTTGGCATTACTTTTACACTTCTATGGAACTTTTATATATTTCCCTTGAATTATTATGTTCTCTCCACCAACCAACTCTAGTCCTAAAATCGATTAATGAAATTAACAACCACATGTGGCAGTCCGGTGATTCGAACCCAGGATGCTCACACCGAAAATCAACACACTCTGCACTTCACCATGAAGACGGTTAAAGATTACTGCACAAGCCTACGATTTATTATGCAGTTTCGAATCCTGCATACCAATCTTAGCATGTACAATATCCCAACTGCGCTATCGGAGGCTATGCATAGGTGAAAGGAAATTGTAATTAATGGGGCACTTAACCCTGGGGAAGGCCTCTCGATAAACTACTACTGAACCCGAATACTGAGAAATCATGCGCTAAGGGAAGCCCTTTACAGTCCGCTGAAATACAAGTCTGTAGTGATCGCATATTAGTTGATAAAATTTATTTTCACAGCCTCCAACTATATATATTTTATTTATTTATTTTATTTTTTTAAGAAACTGATGCAAGGCATATTTGGCATTCTGATAATTATATATATATTTTTTTTTTTTTTTTTTTAAAGAGACAATGAACGGAGGAAGGAAAAACACAGATAAAACAAAAAAGGTCTATGTACCTTTACAGGTATGTAGAATTGATAAAGGTTGGATATGCATTATAATAATAATAATAATATTAATATTTATTCAGTTAGCAATTTACAGAGATGGTACCACATAATACTGTATGTTACAAATATGACATGTACCAGCCTTGCATAATTCCAACTAAGGATAGCCTAATAAGGCCGTTAGGCGTATTTCCATTGGGGTCCTTGTGGGATTTGGTTAGCTGGGGAAAAGGGGAGGATAAAAGAAATAGATACTTTTGAGAAAGTATTTCTAGGGGGTTATTTTAAGATACCTTACATCCTATAGTAAATATCAGTAATCAGTAATAATTTCAGTTTGGTTTGCCTATGTCGTATTTAGTAGTAGACATAAACTTGGTTCTCCCTTCTCGCAGCTGTCCGGTTCAGGTGTTCCTTCAGGCTACGTCTGAAGGAATACAGTGTTCTCTTTTCACGGACTGACTGGGGTAGGTCGTTCCAGTCTTTGATGGCAGTGAAGAAAATGTTTGCTTACTCTGTCCTTGGATTCTCGGGACCTTAAAATGAAACATCCTGTTTCTTGTATTATGTCCACTCCTCTCATTTGCTTTAACAAAATCACTCTTTAGATACTCTGGAGCTCTGTCATAGAAAATTTTGAAGGCATTAGTGAGCCTGGTTTATTTAGCCTTGTCAGAGACATTGAGCATACCTAGTGACTGAAGTTGTTCCTGGCCAACATGTGATCTGGGTCCTAGGTTCAGCATGAACCTAACCATTTTATTTTGAGTGACTGAAGTTTGTGCTGTGCTGATTTAGATGATGCAGAGTACCAGGATGACACAAAATAATCAAAATTACATTGAACAAGCGCTTGGTAAAGGGTCTTTTTGGTCGCCGCTGGCAAGCATCCCACCTGTCTATACAGGTACCTTATACGTGCTCTACACTTACTCAGGATAGATTCCAAAATGGTTTCACCTGACAAACTCGAGTCCAGTTTTAGTCGGAGATATTTAACTTATGTCACTGTTGTTATAGGAATATCATTACAGTTGACTGAGAAGCCCACAATGTATTTCAGTTTGCGTTTTGTTCCACATAAGATCGCTTCCGTCTTGCCCAGGTGAAGAGATAGTCTATTGTCCACTAGCCATTCACTACATGATTCTAGTTCTTTGGAAAGTGAAGCGGCAATACTTATTGGGTCTTTTCCTGAAACTAGAAACACTCTGTCATCAGCAAACAGTAGTAGTTTACACGAGACGCTCAGTTCCATGTCGTTCACATAACAGAGAAAGAGTAAGGGACCAAGGATGCTTCCCTGCAGGACCGCACAGTTATTTTTATTTTTTATTTTTTCTATGTGACTGAGGGAGGCAAAAGGCATAACTGCCTATAGCGAGTCCTCCTCCATAGTTGAAAGAGTGACAGGGCCAAAATCAAGGGACGTTCGAGCCCAAATGCCTGGACACCCGGAGTTTGAAGCAATTTAAGTCATAGGAAGAGGGAAAGACTGATTCTGGGAGAGAGTTCCAGAGCTCGGCTGTTGAGTAGAAGAAAGTTTGAGAGTAACGTTTCACTCTTGGGTTGGAGAGTTGCACAGAGTAGGGGTGGGATTTCCTTTCAATTTTGTCTAGGAGAGCGGTGTGAGAGGAACCTCCCCACACATGTGAACAATACTCAATACAAGGGCGCACTATGCCCCTGTACAGAGCAAGAAGATGTGCAGAGGAAAAGAACCCCCTAAGGCGGTTGAGCACACCCAGCTTCTGGGAGGCTGCCTTAGCAAGACTGGTAATATGGTCCTTCCAAATGAGAGCAGAAGAAAAAGAGACTCCAAGAATATTGAGAGAAGATGAAGGGTTGATTTTTGTATTGTTGAAGAATAAGGGATAGTCCGCTGAGAGATCCTGACGGGTAGATAGATGGAGAAATTGGGTTTTGGAAGCATTATAGTTAACAACGTTTTCTCTGCCCCAATTGGAAATAGTATTTAGATCAGAATTTAAGAGTACTATGGCTTCATTACGTTTGTCGTTGAGGGATTGCTGGCTGGGGCGTTCTGAAAAACTAATGGAGTAGTGCAAGGTTGAGTCGTCTGCGTATGAATGGATGGGAATTAAGGTACAGTTAAGGAGATCATTTATAAAAATTAGAAAGAGAATAGGAGATAGGACAGAGCCCTGAGGAACACCGGAGTTTATAGGGTGAGGAAGTGAACAATGGCCGTCCACAACCGCGGCTATGGAACGGCCGGAAAGAAAATTGGAGACAAAGGCACATACGGAGGGATAGAAACCGAAGGAGGGTAGGAAGGCTTTCGATATGTCTAATGCAATAGAAAAAGTCTCACCGAAGTCCCGAAAGGAGGATGACCAAGAGTTAGTAAGATATGAAAGAAGATCACCAGTAGAGCGACCCTTAAGGAAGCGCTTCCATACTGGCGATCTGAGAGCAGATTATGAGAAGAGAAATGCTTAAAAAATTTGGAAGCAAGAATAGTTTCAAAAACTTTAGAAAGACAAGAGATGAGAGCAATTGGACGATAGTTGGAGGGTTGAGAGCGGTCACCCTTCTTTGGGACAGGTTGAATGTGAGCAAACTTCCAGCATGAAGGGAAGATGTTAGAGGATAGACAGAGACGAAAGAGTTTGCCTAGGCAGGGAGTTAGCACGGAAGCACAGTTTTTGAGAACAACAGGAGGAACACCGTCGTCCGGACCGTACGCCTTATTAGTGTTAAGCCCAGAGAGGGTAGAAAGTACATCTTTAGAAGAGATTAAGACATTAGACATAAGTAAGAGAGAGGAGGGCGGAGAGGGAGGAATAGCACCGGAATCATCCAAGGTGGAGTTTTTAGCAAAAGTTTGAGCGAAGAGTTTAGCTTTGTCAGAGGAAGAAGTGATGGTTGTGCCATCAGAGTGGGAAAGGGGAGGGAAAGAGGAAAATTGGCATAGGATCAGATATATTATCATCAATTTTGACTCTTTTGTGTTCTATCACTAAGATAAGATTTAAACCAGTTCCCTGACCCAATGCCCATTGCTTGTAGTTTATTACATAGGATATCTCAGGCATTCTCCCCAAGATCGACGCACCTGACAAATTCTACGACAAGGCCATCAGCACAAATAGCCGACTAAAATATTTGTGTCTGAAGGAAGAAGTTTAATTCATCAACTTCTGGGATAATTTCTATAACCAGCCTACTCTGTTCCGCAAGGATGGCAATCATCTAAACCCTGTGGGTTCAGCACGCATGGGTCGTCTCCTACACGAAGCAGTCCGCAGCCATGGATCAAAAAACGCCATCCGAGAAGAAGCAGCAGTGACATAAATCATCCAACGCCAAGCAAAAAAAAGAGGTAACCGAGGACCACCAGCGATAAGGACCGAAGACAGCGAGGACCGAGGACAGCCATGAACATACATGTAGATCCGACAAGAACCAAAAATATTATTAAAGAGCGTTCCGTGAGTTCTAAAATAACAAATTTAAAGGTTTTCTATGCAAACGCTCATAGCATACGCAATAAATTTTCAGATTTAGAAGGAGCTAGTGTTTACAGAAAATTATGATGTGATTGGCATTACAGAATCTTGGCTCAATACAGAAGATAGAGACTTTTTAGCAGAGTATTCACTTCCCGGTTATGTAATGTTTGAGAAAAGCCGAATAAATCGAAATGGAGGTGGCGTTTTACTTTATATATCAAAGAAAGTCTTAACCCTACCCTCTTGTCAAAACCTCAAATTGTGAACGTCGACACATCTTTTGTGCTAATAAAGAATAATAAAGGTACAAAAATAATACTTGCGTTAATATACAGACCTCCAGCTCAATCTGTGCAAACTGACCGAGAAATTTACGAACAAATTGCAGATGTAAGTAACTCACAAGATACCGTAATTTTTGGCGACTTTAATTTACCTGTGACCAAGTGGGGCGATACTCTTACTTCACACTCCGGACATGACTTGTATACAAACTTGCAAGAGAGTTCGCTTTATCAATTTGTTCGAACACCGACCCGTGGTAATAACGTTCTTGACATTGTACTTGCAACAAAAGAAGAATTAATAGAGAATATGAATGTTGGTGATGAATTCAGTAACAGCGACCATCATACGATAACTTTCAATTTAAACTTTACTAGTAACGAACCAAATACATCGAAAGAGTCCCTAATTTCAAGAAAGCAAACTTTCATAAACTTAGAGCTATGTTTAAAGAAACTGACTGGAGCTTTTTAATTAACAATAACGACATAAATACATCTTGGAAGTTATTCGAAAGCACTTACCTAAAAGCAGTGCAAGACTGCATACCATCGAAAATACGGCATCCAGGCCATAATAATAAGCCCAAATGGTGGAATAAAGATATTTCAAACTGCCTGCTTGCTAAAAAATTTGCTAATGATAGATTAAAATCCTCACAAAATGACGAAGAACGGGTGCAATTTGTAGAGCTACGACGCAAAGCCAAAAAGTTAATTAAGCAAAGTAAAAAGACCCTAGAGTTACATATTGCGAATCAAAGTAAAATAAACCTGAAAGAATTCTATAGTTATATCAGAAAGAAAAAAGTAGTTACTTCAACTGTTGGGCCGTTAGTCGATGAAAATGGAGAATGCACCAAAGACGAAGTACAAATGAGCAATGCCCTCAATACCTTCTTTGCATCAGTTTTTACAACAGAAGACCTCAGTGATATCCCTACACCATCGCCGATTCAGATTGATAATTCAGATGTTCTAAGCAATATCACCGTTACAGAGAGAGAAGTATTGAATTGTTTAGATAAACTCAAGGTAAATAAAACGCCTGGACCTGATACAATCTCGCCTAGAGTTCTAAAGGAAGCTAAGGATGAGCTCTCCAAACCACTGACATTACTATTCAATAAATCCTTGCAGTCTGGAACTATGCCTGATCAGTGGAAGCTAGCCAACGTAACACCGATATTAAAATAAGGCAGCAAATCCCTACCCAGTAACTATCGTCCAAGTAGCTTAACCTCAGTTGTATGTAAAATGCTAGAAACGGTCATAAGAGACAGACTCGTAAATCACTTAGAGGAAAATAACATACTTAAAGATACTCAGCTTTCGTAAAAAACGTTCCTGTTTAACAAACCTCTTCGACTTCTAACACGATATCCTCAACCTTTACGATGAGAGTAAAGCTGTAGATATTATATACCTTGATTTTCAAAAGGCCTTTGACAAAGTTCCTTACAAACGTTTACTGCTCAAACTAAAAGCGCATGGAATACAAGACGGTGTGTTGAAATGGATAGAAAATTGGCTCAGCGACAGAAAGCAAAGAGTAGTCATAAACGGTAAGGCATCTAAATGGACCAATGTAAGTAGCGGGGTACCCCAGGGATCGGTACTAGGACCAATTTTCTTTCTAATTTACATCAACGACATAGATGAGGGTCTCACCTGTACAATCTCAAAATTTGCTGACAATACAAAAATTGCAAATAGCGTACTCTCAAAAGAACAAGTTGACGATATGCTACACAATCTAGATAAATTGTCATGTTGGGCCCAAATTTGGCAAATGAGTTTCAATGCGGATAAATGTAAAGTACTACATATCTGATACCTAAATGAGAAAGCAAACTATTCGATGAATGGCACTCAGCTTAAGAATGTAAACAGAGAAACCGATCTGGGAGTAACAATATCGAGTAACCTAAAACTGAGTCAACGATGTTCAGAAGTTGTTAAGACGGCAAACAAAATAATTGGCTTTATAGGCAGGTCATTTGAGCATAAATCAAAAGACGTTATCCTAACCCTTTACAATTCCTTAGTCCGCCCTCTTCTGGAATACTGTGTTCAATCCTGGTGCCCTTATTACCAAAAAGATATAAACAAGCTAGAACGAGTTCAACGTAGAGTTACCAAAATGATACCTAGCCTAAAGAACAAACCATACGAAGAACGTCTTAGAGAATTAAATCTATTTCCTTTAACCCAGCGCAGATTAAGAGGTGACTTAATTTAAGTGTTCAAAATCATCAAAGGCATCGACAATATGAACTGTAGTAAGTACTTCACTATCGACCAATCTAATTACACGCGGGGTAACGGTTGCAAAATTATTGGTAAATCTTTTAACTCACACGAATCTAAGCATTTCTTCTTCAATCGAGTTGTCAACTTGTGGAATGGGCTTCCCCGAGACGTTATAGACTGCAGCACCGTTGATTCATTTAAACTCCGCTTAGACAAATATCTCGCATCAAACCCGCGACTGACTGCGTTTGTAAATAAATAACTTTATTTTATCCTCCCCTCAGTTACTAACCCATATGTCCCCTACTAACTTCCTAATCCTGCCACGGACATTAGTTCCAGGGCAGTAGTTCCCTTTCCAATGTACCCTTGCCCACTCTAAACCACTGTTTGGACACTTGATCCTCAGTGTTTTGGAGGACAAGCAGCCTAGAAAGGTCACTAGACATATTGTTGCTTGATTTCCTTTGTACTGCTTTGTTGTTGACCCATTAGGCTCCTGGTTGTTGAGGTTTTGCTACCCTCATAAACTTTATTAAAGCCTGTACCGGACACAAAATATGATTTGTATGTCCGCATTTGAGTGCCGGTACCGTAAATTCTGAAAATACATGATCACAGTGTTCATTCTTTGCTATGAACGTAGGAGACGGAGCGATCTGTAAATGCTCGTTCAGTCTCCCAAACCCAAGGCAATAAGGTTCGTTGCTCATCGCCGCCAGCTCAGATACCCTGTTTCCTGTCGCCAAAGCCATAAGGAACACAGCCTTCTTCAATACTGAGTCAAAATCCGGTGCATTATTATACTTGCGCGAGTGAAGCAAAGATAAAGCTTTGTCTAGCGACCAGGTAGGCATGAGCTGCCATGGTGGTGGGCGTAGCTTGAAACATGCCCTCATGAACCCTTTCTCCTCCGCCTGTGGTATTGATAGACCAGTAAGGTCATAGAAGGGGTTTCTAATGGCACATAAATGATTCTTTAATGTAACTACCGAAAGGCGTTTTTGTTCAAACAAATAGTCCAAGTATTTAAACACCAAAGCAACTGATGATTCTGTTTGCGCCGTTTCGACTGTCCAGGTTGTAAACGATTTCCAATGAGATTGATATTGTCTCCTGGTAGACATGGTATACTGATTAAGAAATGTATTTGTCACGCTCTCCCCATACTGAGTTAATCATTTGGCATTTTGAATGTCCATAAGGCAAAAGTCAGCGAGGTCTCTAGGTTGCCAATTGTCTGCAAGTGGAAGTACGAGACCGGGAGTGAGACCTGGTTCTCGCACCACGTTTTAAACTGGTGGTACCACACCTGGGCCGGCCAAAGTGGCACGATCATCGAAACTAAGCCCCGGTAACCCCGTAGTTTGTGAACTACTTGACACATGAGTGAGCGTCTGGAGGCGGAAAAAGATAGATTGAATTCCATTTGTTCCAGTCCTCCGACAATGCGTTTGGACCCCCCGCCGCCGTCATTTCCCGGCGGGTTAGGTAGAGAGGGAGTCTGTGGTTTCCCTCGGACGCAAATAGATCCACTTGTGGATGGTATGGCTCTGCAATCATCTTGTTGAAGATATTTTGCTTGAGTGCCCATTCTACTACTGTGCTATGTCTCCGGGACAGGGCGTCTGCCCAGACGTTCGCTATGCCTGGGAGGTAAGATGCATGAAGGTGAATGCTCAACGTTTCGGCTAGAGCAAATGTCTCTTCTGACAATTCCAGCAACTTGCGAGACCTCGTTGACCCTTGCTTTTGAATGCAGTGGACTGCATTCAAGTTGTCCATCCGAATGGCTATTGATTTTCCCTGTAAAGAAGAGCCCTGATTTTGGAGGAAAAAAAAAGGGACTAGAAGTTCTTGTTTGTTGATATGAAAAAGCTCGTCTTTGGACCACAGACGTTGACCCTGGTGGCCTAGGTTTGACTGATATCCCCAGCCTATTGTCCCTGAAGCATAGTCCGTGTGAGGGACTGGGCTATTTGGCGACTTACAAGGTATTGGGAAAACAATATATAAGCCTTGTTTCTCTGTTTAAAATCTCTATCCAAGTGAGCAGGGGGAGGAGTAGAGAATGGTTCCTGTAAATCATAGGGAGCAAGTTTGGGAGCCCAAAGGAATTAAAAAAAGAGCTCCGCCCTATTTATGGGGAGTGAAAACCATGAATGGGTTTCCTGAGGAATTTGGTGGGAGGTTTTATTCGTAATGGTAGCTGCAAACTGTTGCACCTCACTTTCCCAGTCCATCCACGGACCCACACCTTCCTGCCCAACCTGCAAGACTGGACTGTGTGTTTGATCTAGCGCCGGAATTGTATCCAATTCCGGCGTCACCGCATTTAGAGCTTTTATATCATTTACGCCGTCAGATTATCTACAGTCAGCAAAAAGTCTTGCAAATGAGGCAGGGGGCAAAGCCGGAGTTAAGAATACACAAAGAAATCAGAACTATAGACATTGGGTATAGCCTTAATCGTAACATCCAATAACCTTCCCTGCATATCCTTGGCCTTCAGCTTCTTGCTCTTATTAACCTCTATGGTCCAGTCACTTGGGACCGGAATCTCCCCCGATACAGTCGTCTGTGCCATGTGAACGTTCTTGGCTATAGCCGGTACCCATGAACAGTCAGGCCCGTATAGGAGAGGCATAGGGCCTCTTCTATGTGGAATTCTGTCGAGGGGAGGAGGGGTAATATCCGTGATAACTCGGACATTCGTAGTTGTCAAGGCGGAGGACACTGTCGTGTCACTTGCCGTGGTGGTCGTTGATTAACGTTAAGAGGGGGCATGGCAGTACTGGGAGTTTGAACTCCGATAGGTTCTAAGGGCCTCACTGTCGACTCAATCGGGGGAGCTACCGGTGCCGAAGTGGGAGGGATCTGAGAACTAGGTATATGATATTGTCTCAAAACTTTATGTAGGATATCGTTAAGGTCCTCTGTTGTAACATATTTACTCTGAGATCCTCTAGAGGACTCTGAACCTGCCTCAGAGCCTTCCTCGTTCACTGGTTGTCCTGAGGATATTTCAAGTTCCTCTAATTCCTCCGGCACTTCCACAGCCTCCGCCGTTTCCTGCCGCTGTTCTAATACCGGCTCATTCAAAGGCCACACTAAGTCAGGGACTGACGAGGGAATAGTTACAATATTATCCCTGTCCTGTCTTTCTTGGCCCTGAAATATAGACTGTACCTGTGATGGCTCCGACTGTCTCCAAACACCCCGGTTAAGTACGGCGGGTGTTTGGGAGTCCGGTATAACACTACCCTGGGAACTGTCATAATGTTGCACGTTACAGGGTGTATAGCTCCGGTATTGTTCTGCCAGTACCTGTTGTGACCCTATCGGCGGTCCCGTACGTGGCGCGGCAAGATTTACCTTAGGTATAGCAAAGATTGTATTCTGTGGTTCACTGATAGTTTCTTTATGCCCTTCCCTGGGATTTGACTCAGTTTCCCCAGTCCCCACCTCTGAGTTGCCTGATTGGACAGACACGGAGGTAGAGGCGGAGGAAAGTGGCCACGGAACCGGTGTAGGCTGGTGCCGCGACAGCGTCTCATCCTTGCGGGAACTTTTATGTCCAGTTACTGATTTCGGGGTCGATGTCACAGAGTCTTCCCGCCTTCTTTTACTAGACTTCGCCGATGATTCTACAGAAGACTGGCGTGATTGTCTACGAGGAGACCTAGACCTGGACCTAGACTTGGTCCTTGGCGAAGGTGAACGTCCTCGTTTGTGGCGATCGGGTTGGGGGGGGGGGGGGGGTGCCTCATCGCTGTCACTATTCTCGCTACTACTCACTAATTCTTTTGACAAAACTTTGGCCTCAGTATTTCGATTTGGGAGTTGACTTAGCCGGCGTTGCTTTTAACACGGGAGATTTAACACCTAACGAGCGGCCTAGGCGGTAATTTATATGTACCGCCCAGCGGGGTGTTTTTACCCTAAATAGGGTTGTTTACATGATGATTTTCATGCCTAAATAAGACCCAGAGCGTAAAACAAGTATCTATCCCTGAAAGGGCATAAACAGAGCTTTCCAATGACACCCCAACCATCCTTGTACGACCGCTAGTTTTCTTGCAACTATCGCGCAACACGAGTGCAAAAACCATGTAATTAGGTACTTTCCCTACATAATTCCCTGTGTAGCGAGTGTTAGGGGGAAAGGAAGGGTGGTTTTCACTTCAGTTGGCCCACCGCGTTGGTGTGCGATGGTCATAGCCTTACTACGCTCCTCACACCGCTCAGCTCTCTCTCTCTGCAACATTACGTGCTGAAAATGGCACACGACAGAAGTTGTGAACCGCCACTTAGTCCAAATTTCTTTCACACGACATAAGTTGCGCGCCGCCACTAAAGGGTTAATCACTAGGTGGTCCCAAAGTGCTTCGTCATCACAAAGTAATGCCTTAGGGCCACGTCTTTTGCATAGACATTTAAAATAGTCTTAGTCTCCTGAAGGGCTACGAGGCAAGAATGGTCCCTCTTCTCAAACATGTTTGATCGCAGTTCTGAGCAAACGGAGCACTTTTTAGACATCCAAAGTCCCCTAGATCTGTTGAGGCACTTTACACATCTGTTTATGAGCAAAAACCGGGAGAAGAGGGCAGTTAGTTGTAGCGCACAGAGTAAACAAAGGCATGATGGAGCAACAACAACCCTTCCCGCCGTGATCGGCTCCCTCACCTGCTGCCTGTGCTGCTACTGGAGTGGTGAAATCTGGAAATAGAAAATTTCCAGGAATCAATGCTCATAAGGATAACCTGAGAGGTGTTAACACATCCTATCCTTCAAGTCCGCCGGAAAATTAGCTATAGCGCACCGCTACTCTAACCTTCCGCTGGACCTGTTCTAGGAAAACTCAAGTGTTTCCTATTGAACTGCTTACCTGTGACAAAGTGTCACTGACCCAATTAATCCTCAGTTACTATCTATTGATTATGGTCTAGATAGTAATAACCCCACTTGACTGTTGCGCCGGGCGGGGAAAGTCATGCCGTGTTAGGCTATTGGTTTGGGCGAGTTCGCTCGGCGGGCCGAGATTGCTCCATTAGGAATTCGCGTTTCCGCCGGAAGGCTCGTGGCATAGCACACCACGCTGGGGTAATTTTGGATGTCCTTTCGCCTGCGCGGCGAGGGTAGGCATCAATACACAGAAAGATCGCCGGAAGGAATCTAGCCAAAGCTTTGGTAGGGTTGACTTATTTGTGAAAGTCAGACCCCCCAAAAACACCCGCCCCCACCACCATCAAGACGTCTCCTGACTCCCTGTTTACATGTTAAATATAAAGAAACATATAAACGAGGGAAATATCTTAGGGCTATAATAGTATAATAATAATATTATTAATAAATACAAAACCCCTTGACCCTACGGAGAACCCTAATGAGGCTGGCCACAAGGCTCGTAGTAATCATACTCCTTGTAGTTTACCTTACCTCCTGAAGACACAGCTGCGACATCTGGCGGGGGGGCCCACGAGAGGGGAAAAGCAGGCTCGTACCCTGGAAAGCTCCACACTACGTGTGACAACTCTTAGACCAGGGCGTCTGCTAAAATAATTATAATGCAACTGCCTCAAAAGACAGCCTAAATCATATTCCTGCTGATATAGTAGCCTCCTAACTAGTAGGTAACAGCAAAACTAAGGCGCATAAACATAAGCAAAAAACACACGAGGCGCGGATCCTGGAGGACTGATGGCGCCTGAACAGTAGTATCCTATTTTAACACTTCCCTGCAGGAATACCAATGGGGCAGCCTGTGCTAGCTAGTCTAAAACCTGTTCATATACAACTCAGATAAGTACAAATGAGCACGGACTCACTAGAACCGAGCGAACGAAGAATGTGGCAGAGCACAGGCGCGCACGTCCAATTGGGATGAGCGCGGGGAAGGGAAGAAGGAATGGAGTCTCGGGTACCAACGTCTGGGCGAGAATCCACGCACAAGAAATCCACGAAATGGAATGCTATAGCAAAACAAGTTTTGAGTTTATTTTTTCTCTTTGTAAGTTTTTTCGTAGTGTGTACCCCAATCATAAGACGATTCCATAAGAGAAGTAGCGTTAAACTTATGATGTAGTACTCCTTCCCTGCGG
The DNA here is from genome assembly GCA_037953745.1 of Lithodes maja. Classification (NCBI taxonomy): domain Eukaryota; kingdom Metazoa; phylum Arthropoda; class Malacostraca; order Decapoda; family Lithodidae; genus Lithodes; species Lithodes maja. The sequence continues at coordinate 84,635 of JBAKBP010001558.1, forward strand.
CGGGAGTTTCAAAATGGCTACCCGCGGGCGCTTGGAAGGAGGCTATTATATTAATAGGCATATCGTCAATGATGGAGGGGCTACTACCAAATGATTTACCGTCTGTTTTGCGCTGTTTTAATTAAAAATCCCAATCCGGAATGTGTTTACATTTAGCATTCAGCAGGACCGTATTAATTAATTAACTCCTTCAGACATATTATGTTCCAGTAAGTCCACGGAGGCGGGCGCCCGGTATCATTGCCACTGCACCACACCACTGTCAAAACCACACTGCTGGCCGTTAGAATTGTCGGAGGAACCTGGGGTTGCCACCAACCGACAGATCTTCATCTAACTTACCGGACTTACTGAGCTCCATATGACGCTAGTGCGTCATATGGACTTATTGGAGAGGCATGTAGATAAGTCCTCTCTCTTACTTATGCCTAATATCCTAATCTCTTCTAAAGATGTACTTTTTACCCTCTCTGGGCTTAACACTAATAAGGCGTACGGTCCGGACGGTGTTCCTCCTGTTGTTCTCAAAAACTGTGCTTCCGTGCTGACTCCCTGCCTAGGCAAACTCTTTCGTCTCTGTCTATCCTCTAACGTCTTCCCTTCATGCTGGAAGTTTGCTCACATTCAACCTGTCCCAAAGAAGGGTGACCGCTCTCAACCCTCCAACTATCGTCCAATTGCTCTTATCTCTTGTCTTTCTAAAGTTTTTGAAACTATTCTTGCTTCCAAATTTCTTAAGCATTTCTCTTCTCATAATCTGCTCTCAGATCGCCAGTATGGCTTCCTTAAGGGTCGCTCTACTGGTGATCTTCTTTCATATCTTACTAACTCTTAGTCATCCTCCTTTCGGGACTTCGGTGAGACTTTTTCTATTGCACTAGACATATCGAAAGCCTTCGATAGAGTCTGGCATAAATCTTTAATTTCTAAACTACCCTCCTTCGGTTTCTATCCCTCCATCTGTGCCTTTGTCTCTAATTTCCTTTCCGGCCGTTCCATAGCCGCGGTTGTGGACGGCCATTGTTCACTTCCTCACCCTATAAACTCCGGTGTTCCTCAGGGCTCTGTCCTATCTCCTATTCTCTTTCTAATTTTTATAAATGATCTCCTTAACTGTACCTTAATTCCCATCCATTCATACGCAGACGACTCAACCTTACACTACTCCATTAGTTTTTCAGAACGCCCCAGCCAGCAATCTCTCAACAACAAACGTAATGAAGCCATAGAACTCTTAAATTCTGATCTAAATACAATTTCCAATTGGGGCAGAGAAAACCTTGTTAACTTTAATGCTTCCAAAACCCAATTTCTCCATCTATCTACCCGTCAGGATCTCCCAGCGGACTATCCCTTATTCTTCAACAATACAAAAATCAACCCTTCATCTTCTCTCAATATTCTTGGTGTCTCTTTTTCTTCTGCTCTCATTTGGAAGGACCATATTACCAGTCTTGCTAAGGCAGCCTCCCAGAAGCTGGGTGTGCTCAACCGCCTTAGGGGGTTCTTTTCCCCTGCACAGCTTCTTGCTCTGTACAGGGGCATAGTGCGCCCTTGTATTGAGTATTGTTCACATGTGTGGGGAGGTTCCTCTCACACCGCTCTCCTAGACAAAGTTGAAAGGAAGGGCTTTCGTATCATTAACTCCCGTCCACTCACCAACTCTCTGCAATCTCTCTCTCTCTCCGCTGCAATGTTGCATCTCTCTCGCTATTCTATCGCTACTATAATAATCAGTGTTCCTCAGAGCTATCCCAGTGCATACCACCTCCTTTACGTAGGGCACGTGGTACCCGTCTTGCAACTCAATCCCACCCCTACTCTGTGCAACTCTCCAACCCAAGAGTGAAACGTTACTCTCAAACTTTCTTCTACTCAACAGCTGAGCTCTGGAACTCTCTCCCAGAATCAGTCTTTCCCTCTTCCTATGACTTAAATTGCTTCAAACTCTGTGTGTCCAGGCATTTTGGCTCGAACGTCCCTTGATTTTGGCCCTGTCACTCTTTCAACTATGGGGGAGGCACTCGCTATAGGCAGTTATGCCTTTTGCCTCCCTCAATCACATAGAAAAAAAAAAAAAAAAAAAAAAAAAAAGTCCATATGACGCGATCGCGTCACATGAGTTTTTGGTCATAAGTTCCATATGACGCGATCGCGTCATATATGTCGCAAGGAGTTAATTGACGGGAGAGCGGATGCGGAGGGCAATGGTTACGTGATGCGATATTGCGATTACGAAAGTGGATAATTAATAGCGATAACCACCACTGATATATATATATATATATATATATATATATATATATATATATATATATATAGTGTTAGCTAATATATGTGTAACTCGTCAGAATATATAACTGTTATGAGTGATATTATTTATGTCTGACAATTGCCATTTTATAAATATTCGTAGACAATTAAATATTAGGAGTAGGGAGTTCGTTTTTGTTTTTTAATTCTCTTCCTCATACCATTAGCTATACCTATCACTATAATTTACAGCTGTAAATCTTCTTAGAAAGAAATAGGGGGGTGTCTATGACTAGAAATGGAAACAAAAAATATGATTTTGAGATGTCAGGCCCAATGGCTTCTGAAACACCCATATTTTACATCATTACTACTAAAATCGACAAATTATGGTTCGTCCTTTTAAAATGTGGGTGCGGCCTCATATATGATACAAAGATAAATTTTACTTTTCAGTTTACATTGGGCTAAAAGTGGTTTAGTTTATGCTTATAGCTTCGTTATTTCGTTTTCTTTGACTATGTATCTATCTATCTATCTATATGCTCAGGCCCAATCCCCATTATGGGGGTAGCCAACTCAAGACAGAGCAAGAACAGGGAAAAACACAAAAACAACATAAAACAACGAATAAACACTGATAAAAAACACAAATTCACACACATCTAGGTCACCAAGGTCGCTCCAGCACTCCCCCAGCCCCCGACCACCCGGAGAGGTTCCGATCTCGGCAGGCAGACCTGCAGCGGAGCTAAAGCCACAAGCCCTCCCACCACACTTCCAGGCGCACCCTTCATATTCTTTGACTGCTACGCGCTAATGAAAATGTCTGAGAGTGCGTAGGGAAATCAATAATATTAACCAAAACAGACTTTCATATTTATCACATGTTTTGCTAATGTCATATACCTTCAAAACATATGCTCAAGCAGCTCAATGCCAAAATAACCAAATTAATATTCCGATTGCCACCATGTTTTTATGTATATTAATTTCACTCTACACACCAAACACCTCCCATACAAAATTAATGAAAGAATATGATCTTACTGGGATTCGAACCTGGGTTACCACATACAGATTTTAAACATTCTAACCATTACCATTACATCATGAAGACAGTTATAAGTACAGCACATGACAATTAATTCATACCCATTTATCGAATACTGGATATTTATCTAATCATGTAGGCCTATGTGCCCAACTGCACTATCAATAGCTGAATGCTTAGGCGAAAGAAAAGAATATTCATGGGGCACAGATCACATAGACCGACATCTCTACGAAATATTCTTGAACCTATTGATAATATTTTTTTTATTAATTTCACTCCACACACCAAACACCTCCCAATGAAATTAATGAAATCATGTTATCCTACCGTGATTTGAACCTGGGTTAGTACAGCACATGACCACAATTTATATCCATTTATTGAATACTGGATATTAACTCATAAGCTGCATAACTATGGTGTTTGAAAGTGCCCACCATGCGAAGGTAATTTGGTTCATTCCTGACGAAAGTGGCATATTTACCATATATATCATAATTAGTTATCCATATGCGCCTATTTTACTTTTAATATGAACTATAATGAAAATTGAAAAGCAATAAAACAAGTAGTAACAGCAATCGGCTGGTGGAAATCATATATTTTAGCCCTACGGTCGTAATCTGACCCAGACCAGCGAGAGAGACTCGCCCTCACTCTCTCATGTCTCGCATGGCTCTGAGAGACAAGGGAAGGTCTGAGACTGGCTACAGCGTTGGCGAAAGACTCCCCCATCCTCCCCCCTCTCTCCCAGCCGTCCTAGCACGAAAATACTTGATAAATATCGGGAATAATAGGGAAAATACCAGATAATTGAGGAGGAGGGGGGAAGAGAGGGGAGGGGTGTGGAAGGGGGAGGACACGTCATGTGGAGGAGTGATAGTAGGTATGGGGGGGAATTATCTCCCTTAATCACATATTGCTGCTTTGAGTGCCAGTAGGGTGTTTTAACTCGGCAGATGCGCAGCCCCTGTAGTATACACCATGTCCCTGTGCATAGGTATTTGCACTCTTAACTCACTAAAATCGTTATTTTACCATAAATATCATTAATACTTATCCATATGTGCCTATTTTACATTTAATATGAAGATAGTAACATGTTACAACAATAAAACAAGTGGGAAAAGTGTTTAGATGGTGAGAAACGTGAAATAAAGTAGAGCGGTTCAGTCATGAAGTTGGAAGAGAGACAGACCACATCCTCCTCTCACGAGACCTGGTGAGAGCCTGAGACCACTATCTCTCTCTCTTTCCCACGCATAGACACATACTGTATATCACCACGCCCTGCAAGTAACTCGCTAATGTTAGCACGAAAAAATACCAAAGAATAAGGGAATAACAGGGAAAATAGGTGATAATTGAAGGGGGGGGGGGGGGAAGGAGGGGATGTGGAGGAGTGATATGTGGCATGGCCGAGGGGCAAAAAAAAAGAAAAAACAAAAACAAGTTTCAAGAGCTACTGGGGTGTTTTAAATGTTTTTTTTAGGCCTAGGATCTTAAGAGTCTTCCCGCAGTCGCCCAGTAAAACCTCTTAAGAGTCTCCCCGCAGCTGCCGGGTTAAAAGTTTTTTTTTAGGCCTTGACTCTTAACCCCTACTGTACCAGAGGGTATTACTATAAATGTAACCTCCAGCACCAAGATTGTAGCCAAAATGGCTTCAAAGAAGAGAGAGTGCAACCTCTCACCCCGAAATCTAGACGAGTACTGAGCTAGCCTGTCCGTGGAACATTAGATACACTTTGAGAAGTGTTGCCAAGGTCTCAAAGCAGTGTTTAGAAGTCATGGTGCCAGGTATCACTCGGTACAAGGACCGAATATTACTGACGTACGTCGTACGGCACTAGTACTGGCGAGTGACTTTCTTACTGTCGGCCATTGTAAGTTGCCTGGTATAGTAAGGGTTAAGAGTCTGGCTGCATTTGCCCAGTAGAACCTCATAAGAGTCTAGCAGCAATTCCTGGGTTAATCTACTCATGTACTGGACCCAACTGTCGAAACTCAACAGTATTACCCATAAATGGTGACCGTCCTCAATAGAGGTTTTTCTGGTGCACTGCGACCGTCCTCAATAGATCCAGAGCATAAAAAAACCCTTAGAAAACCCACCAGTGGCACTCAAAATAAGCAATTTGTGATTAGGTGAGATAATTCCCCTATATTACTTGCTACCACTGCTACATACCGGGTATGTGTAACCCCCCCCCCCCCCCCTGCCCCCACCCCCTTCCCCTCCTTTTCCCACCTCCTCAATTATCAGCTATTTTTCCTCTTATTCCCCTTTTTATTGGGTAATTTTTGGAGCGAAATTCCCTCTCCCGGTCTCTTAAATACGGGTGAGGCAGCTAGAGATCCTTGCAACACAGAGACTTCTACTCAGACCCGCCAGTGTCGCTTGAGAGCTGGGCGAGGCAGGATATACGTTCCCCCCAGCTCTCGCCTCATTATACGATCTTGCGGTACTTGCTCTTACATGTTCATATGTTCATAATAAAAACAAAATAGGTGCATATGGATAAGTAATAATTATATATATGGTACTATGACGATTTTCGTCAGAATAGAACCAAATACCTTCAATTGGCGGGAGGGTTTGAACTATCATAGCTTTGCAGTTTATGAATTAAGTTGGATTAGGTCATGGTTAATTGGTAAGAGGCAGAGAGTTAGCATAAATGGTATACAATCGGACTGGGGTATAGTTAAGAGTGGAGTCTCATAAGGATCTGTTTTAGGCCTTTTGCTGTATATCATTTATGTTAACGACCTTGATGTAGGAATAGCAAGGAAAATCAATAAGTTTGCAGATGAGACTAAAATAGGAAAAGTTATTCATTCTGATAATGATATTCAGGCACTCCAAAGATTTAGATACACTACACGAATGGGCAGTATAATGGCAGATGAAATTCAATGTAGATAAATGTAGTGTAGTAAAATATGGGAAATCTATAGCAAATGCAGGATACAAACAAGATAACGTGGATATAAGTAACTCAGATAATGAAAAAGACTTGGGGGTCATCTTCAACTGTGATTTGAAACCAAGAAATCAATGCATCAGTGTTCGAAATAAGGCAAAGAGAGTTCTTGGATTTATATCTAGAAGTGTGAGTAACAGAACAGCAGACGTAATCTTGAAACTTTATCTAGCGTTAGTGAAGCCACATATGTTTTATGCTGTTCAATGTTGGTGTCCTTATTATAGAATGAACATAGATTCCTTGGAGAGTGTACAACGAAGAATGACATAAAATATCCTTAACCTATATTTAACCTATATTTTTATTTATTTCACCACAACACCAAACACCTCCCATGAAATTAATGAAAGCATTTAATTGTGATACGCCGGGATTCGAATCTGGGTTATCACACACAAATTTTTAAACACTCTAACCATTACACCACCAGGACGGTTAAAGGTTTATGCACACGCCTACGACTTATTATCCATTCTCGAATACTGGATATTAATCTAATCATGTTCATATTCCCAACCGCGCTAAGGTAGCCTAATGTTTAAGTGAGAGCAACGAATATTCATGGGGCACAGATCATATAGACCGGCCTCGTTACGATATATCCCTGAACCTACTAATAATCTATATTTGTATTAATTTCACCACAACACCAAACACCTCCAATCAAATTAATGAAAGCATATATTTGATCCACCGGGATTCGAACCTGGGTTATCACACACAGATTTTTAAACACTCTAACCATTACACCACCAGGACGGTTAAAGGTTTATGCACACGCCTACGACTTATAATCCATTCTCGAATACTGGATATTAATCTAATCATGTTCATATTCACAACCGTGCTATGGTATCCTAATTTTTAACCTTTAAAAGGCAAGCTATATGTAGTGAGGAGGAGTCGAGTTGTTTGAACTCCTTGTCCTCCATGGCCCTCTTGTGCGCTCAGGTCCCCTTCATGGTGTGGGGGAGGTCCTCTTCTTGCACTGGTCAGTCCGGCCCTGCGTGGCACCACCTAGACCAGGGGTCAGCAACTTGCGGCTCAGGAGCCGCATGCGGCTCTTTCAGGACACTTGTGTGGCTCCAGAAACTTCAGAAATAATAATTCTTCATTCAAAACGAAGGCATAATATAACACATTCAAGGCAACATTCGATTTGTTTATTCATCTTCGAAAATATCTATAGGTATCAATCGTTATTTCTAGAAATGTCACACATAGTCCTATGAATTTCTAAGTGTACCGGTATATTCTCTTATTTCTGAAATACTGTAGATTTCGGTTTATGAGACCAATTTTTTGTGTTGCGGCTCCGACAGTTATGTTTTTTGTTTTATTAAACTTAGAACAAATGGCTCTTCTAGCTTTAAGGGTTGCTGACCACTGACCTAGATCCTCTTTCCCTTGTTGAATGAGTCGGGGTCCCTGAGCTCCCCTGAGGAGCTTGGGTGAGTCCTGTCCTCCACTCTTCCCCTATGTTGATGGTGCTCCCCCTGTGATAGGGTTGTCTCTGGTATTCTTGGGTTTGTTAGACCCTACCAGACTCTGGCTCGGTAGTTTGTTCGTCCCTACCAGACTCTAGCTCGGTAGTTTTATCTGGTGTTAGCAGTCCCCTTGGTATCTGAAAGGGGTGTTTCCGGGTTGGATGGGACTCGATAGCCTTGTCGGGCAACCCCTCTAGGGGAATAAACCCCAAACAAATTACTGATGGGTGACACGCTAATCAGTGCCACTTGCAATGGCGATCTTTGTAACAGATAACAGATACTACTGGGCGGCCATATTAGGTTTCATTCCCGCCTAAAATCGTAATTTTACGATAAATATCGTTATTACTTATGCATATGCGCAAATTTTACGTTTAATATGAAGATATTAACATGTAACAGTAATAAAACAAGTGAGAATAGTGTTTGAAGGGTGAAAATTGCGAATTATTGCCGACCGTTCATTCATGGAATGTGAGGCAGAGGCGACGTACACCCTTCCTCTCCCAAGCCTAGAGGCAGACTGAGTCGCTCTCTCGCAACACGCACTCGGTAGGCGCATGACCACGCCTTAGAACCGGATTGGAGATGTTGGTACAGTAGATAAATTGATAAACAAGGGAATAAGAGGAAAAATAGATAATAATTGAAGGGGGGGGGGAAAAGGAGGGGGTTTTGACACATGTGGAGGAGTGATAGTGTTATGGAGGGAAATTATCTCACTTAATCACCTAAGTTTTTTTTAAAAGTGCTTTTAAAGCCTTTTAAAAGGCTGTTTTTAGTCCTTACCTCTTAAGAGGAGGTGTGGCGGAGTGGTCTTGCCACTGGACTGGTAATTCAATGGACCCGGGTTCGAATCCCAATATGTCAATGGGAAGATATTATTGGGATGGAATTTGTGCTGTACCTAGTATCAGTGCATTACCACAGCACACCGAAATGCCAAATAAATACCCTCATTGTTCCCTGATTAAATGGCATTGTATGAATATTCCCATACTCAAAAAATATGCTACAGGGGGGCAATGCCTAGTGAGTTAATTGCTCAATAGGTGGCGTTCTGAGAGTGAGGGTCCGAGCCTGGGGGATGAGAATGTGAAGCACAGAGGCGGAGCAGCTTCAGAGATGGAGTTGCTTCGAGCCGTGAAGCTTCGCATGTCTCACTCCCTAGACTGGAGCAAGACCTCATGGGCCTCAACGTGTTCAGCGGTAGAGTGTAAAGGCGATCAGCCTATGCCCGAGAGGGTACAGTAATTGGAATATAAAAAAAAAAAAAAAAAAAAGAGGATCGTCACCTTTGCCCACCATAACCTCTTAAGAGTGTTCTCCTCGTTCCCGGGTTAAATAAGAGGAACGAATATTCATGGGGCACAGATCATAATTATAGACTGGCCTCGCTACGAAATATCCCTGAACCTACTAATAATATTATAATATATATTTTTATTAATTTCACCACAACACCAAACACCAATGAAATTGATGAAACCATACATGAAATCCACCGGGACTCGAACCTGGGTTATCACACACAAATTTTTAAACACTCTAACCATTACACCACCAGGATGAAATCTTCCATATGAAGAACGATTGAAGAAACTAAGCTTACATTCGTTAGAGAGACGCAGGTTTAGGAGGGTATGATAGAGCTGTTCACGTGGGTAGGTGGGATTAATAAGGGGGATATGAAAGATGTACTGAAGCTCAGTGATAGCGAGAGAACTCAAACAAATGGTTTCAAATTGGATAAATTTAGTTTCAAGAGAGATATAGGCAAATACTGGTTTTGTAGCAGTTGTAGACATATGGAAAAGGATACCTAGCGCCATAGTGGGATCAAGAACGATAGAGAGGTTCAAGATAAAAATAGATAGATATATTGACGAGATGGGTTGGGTGTGAGAGGGATCTGCCTCGTGTGGGCCAATATGCTTTCTGCAACTCACGCTTTTTTATGTTCGTTGTATGAGAGAGTGACAGGTGATGCTCTGTTGAAGCAATGTAGGCTACTGGCAAAACTGTAAATGCCAACGAATGTGTAAACAAGGTGATGTGGTCGAAGGCATCGAAAACAATATTCTACCACAAAAACAGTTTACAGTACCTTGTGGCGAAATATAACTCAATTCACTTTGGGCTCATGTTCTGTAGGCAGTGATCTAGGCACCATTGGAAAGATGGTGAGAGAGAAGACTGACAAGAAAAGAGCATTAGAGAGGAAAGCACGACTTGAGACAAGAAATTAACGTAGGGCAAAGAGAGCAAGAAACCTGGTTGAAGAGGCAAAGGAGAGAGAAGGACGGCCGTATGAAGAAGGAGGGTGGTAATTAATTAGGAATATCTGCATGGGTAAACAACCCACTTATTTCGATGATACCCCAGGGGTGAGACTATAAAAGTCGGTAATGGCCAATTGAATGCAATTTGTTATAGAATCGCTTTGAAACAATATGATATAGTAGCATATATACAGTAATGTAGACCTAATAAACTGTATACCATGTGCTAGCTAATCAGTAATGGGTAATTGTCTTATAATTGCATAATAATTATATGCTATGTACTCTCTATCTATCTATTGCCTGACGCCGTGATCCCCGAAGGGGTGGCTATGTGCTATGTACTGTATCCTCCAAATAACAATAATATACCTCAACAAAATATCTCTCAACACACTGACATACATATTATCACATAGGAAATATTTGATAGTATACCATAACATTACTGCCTTACTTACGTTTTCTCTAATAACTGCACTAGAAAGCGTAAACGGCTTTATGAATAACAATGGTATTTTGTTGTGACTGGAAAAATATTGAGCTATGTTTTATGTATTTGACTTTCGTCTGCGATTTCCAGCAATTATATATTGGCAACTTCCAATTATAACTACTCCACTGTATATTGCTCTGTTTCGTTCCCCTTTGCGCATTAGGCCAATATATGAGACCATACACGCGATACAGCACCTGTTTAGGGCGATCACACTTGCTGCTGCTCCGAGTATTATGTATGTAAGGATTTCTAGTAGGTTCAATAGATGCTCAGTAGTATGTATGTAATGATTACTAACATTTTCCATGTGTCGAGACTCTTAAGTAACTCGACAATTTAGGTTAAGTAGATAGATATATTGGAAGTTTGAATTAGGAGCCAATATTAGACTAAACTATATATCTTTATAAATGATATGTACTCTTTCGTATTAAGTTTCTATGGGTTTATTATCAATAATTATATTGGGTTATCATTATAATTATAATTAATCCGGTATATCTTGTAGTAGTTCAATGACGCATTGGTGAATAAGATATTAACTGCGCATGCGTCATTTTGGAAACTTGGGGGTCCCTCTCAAAGGAACCTCAGACTCGCTTTCGTTACCATCTCAACAACACCTTCTAGCCGCTCTCACTACAACCACCTTGTTTATGCTAAGTCATTCTAATTCTTAACTCTCAGTGGCCACTGGAGCTTCTATCTATTCCTAACTCTATCCTTGAACTATCCATCCCTATCAACATCTAAAAGTAAGGCAACTCTTATAAATTTTAGGTAAATTAGACTTTGTTTACTGCCGAATTCTTATACATTGGTCCTTCAAACCTCAAAACCTTTGCCGTATGCTAGTGTTTCGTCTTTTTAGTTCTTGCTATTCCTTTTCGTTTTCTTACTTTGTTTTCCTAGCTTTTCCTTCCTTCTTGCGCTTACTCCCGCTTGCCTCGTTCGTTACCAGCTTTTGAAGCTTTGAAACAACGTAACAGCAGAGGACGAGGGGCTGGAAGCAGCGGTATTAAATTAGGCTAATCATCCATTTGCGTTCCTAATTTTCATGTTTTCTAGTCTAAAATTAGTTGGATTTAAATTGGGTTAACCATTTAATTGGCTTCCTAATTTTAATTTGTTTTCTAAGCTACATTGGGTAGATTAGGTATTAACTTCAACACTTAATTAAATTAAAGTTAAATACAATTGCCGAATTGCTAGTTTCGTTCTATGGGGGGGTTGGAGCTGTGAAAATCGCTATTGAACATAAATGCTATAATGATTTAGGCTTCTGGTGAATAACAGTATGATGAATTGTGCTTTATGCATATATAAATACACTGCCACTGTATTTTGCATTATCGATGTCTGATAGCGATAGTATAGAAAATAGGTTAAGTATGGTTACTATAAGTAGAAATTATGTGCTTAAGGAAATTGACAGACTGAAACCTCGTAAATCGCCTGGTCCTGATGAGGTATATGCTAGAGTATTAAAAGAATGCAGAGATGAGTTAAGTTAGCCATTAACATGTCTATTTGACAAATCATTAGATACAGGCTTAGTTCCAGAAGCTTGGAAGCTTGCAAATGTAGTTCCGATCTTCAAAAAAGGTGATAAATCAATAGCATCCAATTACCGTCCCATTAGTCTCACATCCTATTCACTTTTCCTCAAGTAAGATCTTATAAACTGTACAAATAACGAATATTTATCTCTTTCAGACATGGAGGACTGTTTCTTCACAGGCCATGGCTGCAAAGCAGGAAGTGAATGTGGAAATGTTAACCCTCTTTGTATTATAAAAGTCAGCAAGGACCGGGATGATACCCTACATATAGAACTTGAGAAAGTCAACAAGGACCGGGATGATACCCTACATATAGAACTTGAGAAAGTCAACAAGGACCGGGATGATACCCTACATATAGAAGTTGAGAAAGTCAACAAGGACCGGGATGATACCCTACATATAGAAGTTGAGAAAGTCAACAAGGACCGGGATGATACCCTACATATAGAACTTGAGAAAGTCAACAAGGACCGGGATGATACCCTACATATAGAACTTGAGAAAGTCAACAAGGACCGGGATGATACCCTACATATAGAACTTGAGAAAGTCAACAAGGACCGGGATGATACCCTACATATAGAACTTGAGAAAGTCAACAAGGACCGGGATGATACCCTACATATAGAACTTGAGAAAGTCAACAAGGACCGGGATGATACCCTACATATAGAACTTGAGAAAGTCAACAAGGACCGGGATGATACCCTACATATAGAACTTGAGAAAGTCAACAAGGACCGGGATGATACCCTACATATAGAACTTGAGAAAGTCAACAAGGACCGGGATGATACCCTACATATAGAACTTGAGAAAGTCAACAAGGACCGGGATGATACCCTACATATAGAACTTGAGAAAGTCAACAAGGACCGGGATGATACCCTACATATAGAACTTGAGAAAGTCAACAAGGACCGGGATGATACCCTACATATAGAACTTGAGAAAGTCAACAAGGACCGGGATGATACCCTACATATAGAACTTGAGAAAGTCAACAAGGACCGGGATGATACCCTACATATAGATCTTGAGAAAGTCAACAAGGACCGGGATGATACCCTACATATAGAACTTGAGAAAGTCAACAAGGACCGGGATGATACCCTACATATAGAACTTGAGAAAGTCAACAAGGACCGGGATGATACCCTACATATAGAACTTGAGAAAGTCAACAAGGACCGGGATGATACCCTACATATAGAACTTGAGAAAGTCAACAAGGACCGGGATGATACCCTACATATAGAACTTGAGAAAGTCAACAAGGACCGGGATGATACCCTACATATAGAACTTGAGAAAGTCAACAAGGACCGGGATGATACCCTACATATAGAAGTTGAGAAAGTCAACAAGGACCGGGATGATACCCTACATATAGAAGTTGAGAAAGTCAACAAGGACCGGGATGATACCCTACATATAGAAGTTGAGAAAGTCAACAAGGACCGGGATGATACCCTACATATAGAACTTGAGAAAGTCAACAAGGACCGGGATGATACCCTACATATAGAACTTGAGAAAGTCAACAAGGACCGGGATGATACCCTACATATAGAACTTGAGAAAGTCAACAAGGACCGGGATGATACCCTACATATAGAACTTGAGAAAGTCAACAAGGACCGGGATGATACCCTACATATAGAACTTGAGAAAGTCAACAAGGACCGGGATGATACCCTACATATAGAACTTGAGAAAGTCAACAAGGACCGGGATGATACCCTACATATAGAACTTGAGAAAGTCAACAAGGACCGGGATGATACCCTACATATAGAACTTGAGAAAGTCAACAAGGACCGGGATGATACCCTACATATAGAACTTGAGAAAGTCAACAAGGACCGGGATGATACCCTACATATAGAACTTGAGAAAGTCAACAAGGACCGGGATGATACCCTACATATAGAACTTGAGAAAGTCAACAAGGACCGGGATGATACCCTACATATAGAACTTGAGAAAGTCAACAAGGACCGGGATGATACCCTACATATAGAACTTGAGAAAGTCAACAAGGACCGGGATGATACCCTACATATAGAACTTGAGAAAGTCAACAAGGACCGGGATGATACCCTACATATAGAACTTGAGAAAGTCAACAAGGACCGGGATGATACCCTACATATAGAACTTGAGAAAGTCAACAAGGACCGGGATGATACCCTACATATAGAACTTGAGAAAAAATTGCAACTCAATCCTGATATGAATGTGAAATGTCATAAGTCATGTGTATCATCATATACATCAAGTCATCACATACAGAGGTCAAGAAAGAGACATTGTCAGACAGAAAGATGTTTCAGTGAACCACTTACTCGTAAAAGACGATCTGATCATTCTGAGTTTGAAATTAAGAAACATTGTTTATTTTGTGGTGATATGTGTCTACCTAGGGATCCAAAACACCCATCAAGATGAAGAGTGGTGTATCAATGTCTTACTGTTGACCGCCCTGGAAGAAAATCCTTCAAGGATACCATCCTTGAAAAATGTGAAGAAAGGGGTGATCAACTTTCTGCTGATGTTAGAATCAGAGTGCTGGGGGCCACATCAGACCCTACATGCAGCAGATGCTTAATACCATGCTGACTGCCATGCTAATTTTTTCAGGGAGCATAATGTGAAGGCTGCCCAGACCTCCGCCTCTGATGAACACAGGATGGACCCACTTTTCGCAAAGGTGGTAGATTCGATATATTAGGAACCTGAAAAAGTATAGAACTCAGTTGACTTGTACAATATTTATGCATGCGGTCTAGTCACAGAAGAAACCTGTTTGGGAAAACGACAGTTTCTGTCAAAAGTGAAAGAACACTTTGAAAACAAAATAGTTGAAATAAAAATTAATGGGTGTGCTAAAGGGATAATTTGCAAGTTAACTTGAATCTGGTACATGATGATGATTCTGCAATAGAAGACATTGTCAAGAAAGTAAAAACTGAAGCAAAAGATTTACTCAAACCCAATGACTACGACCTCAGTCAATTCATAAGAAATAAAACTAAAGTTACAAAAGAATCACTCACTCTAGCCCAGTGTGTATAGTCCCACATCACACAAATATTTAACCAGACAAGTCTAGGAATTGCAGTGAAACTTCATCACCGCTATGGCTCAAAAGAACTCATAGACCCCTTCATGACTATGGTTCAGATGCACATATGGAGAGGTGTTAAGATTCAGAACATCTGTGACAAAAAATATTGGACAACAAGATTACACTGCAGGAGGTTTGAATAAGGAGTGAAGACTATTAAGTTCATGGTGTGACAATTATGACGTCAAAGTATTCACTCCAAATGACATGCGTGAGACCCATGTTTTGATGGTTGAATGGAGGCAACAGCCTGGTGAAGCAGAAGACAGACCAGATGAAGAGGTTCCATTGATAATACCTAGACTCAGCAGACAAGACATGAATGATATAAAACTCAGTGATCTATGTCCAGTAACCATGCTACATTATAATGTACCGAGAAAGCCCAAACCACCTCCGTTTGATTTGAGAAAAGGGAAGTCATATAGTACAGTTGCACAGTATAATATTATCACAAAAGCTGTGGAGAAAGATTGTGAGTGGATATTATCTGTGTTGGATGGAGACAAGACTGGAGAGCCTGGTATTGAGTGGGCAGGATACATGGCAGCAAAATCACGACAAACTGATACTGCACAGAGAGCAACACAATATGTTTTTGGGCCACTCATTGATGCCCCACCTTCACATCCTGACACTGTGCTCACCACCATGACACTGATTGAAAAGTTTGCTGAAAATCATGAACAAACCTACAGTTATATGGAAGCAGACATGCAAATATACAAGATTGCCATGCACATCAAGTGGTCTGATACATACAGATGGCACACCATGGTGATCAGACCAGGAGGCATGCACACACTAATGTCTTTTCTTGGTAGCATAGGTGTTCTGATGCAGGGAACAGGGTTGGAGACTATTCTTAATTCAGTATATTGTGGAGTTACAAATTTGCTAAATGGGAAGACATGTCCAAAGGCAATGAGGGGATTGAGAATGGTAGTTGGAGTGTTATTAGAAGAGGTTGTTGATGCAGGAAATACATTAGTGGATGATATTCATAATGCTTTAGAGAATGTCTGCGAGAAGCCAACTGCCAAACTATGGGTAGACTGCCTGATCACACCTGTCATTAAAGCACATCTTTTCATCAGAGCAGAGATAACTGGGGACTGGAGGCTGCACCTACATTGCTTACGGCGCATGTTCTGCTATTTCTGGGCAGCTGGTCACTGGCAGTATGCAAAATACACAAAATGGCATCTCATAGAGATGGAGAGCCTATTGAATGAGGAAGCAAAGAACATGTTCCTCATGGGTGACCATGTTTGCCGCAACAAGTATGGAACATGGAATTGAATTGAAATTGAATTGATTTTTTTTTATTTAGCCAATAAATATATACATAAGTTATGATACACAAGTATAGATATTTCCGAATGGGATTATTAAGGCTGAGCCTTTTGAGAGCACGGGACTCTCTTAAGAGGCACATTGTGATAAAATTACACGAGTGAGTCTCAACATTCATGATGGTTTTACATACTTAAAATATAATATCAATTATGTTAATAATGCCCAAATTGACAGTTTGTGGCTATAAAACAATATCAATGGTATGAACATATTATATACATGGGTATTTGGACAACATATATACTATATAAATATACCTATTTTCATGCAAATTACTGTTTTTTTAAGCAAGCTATTAGTTGTATTTTGATAACAAATACAATTTGAGGCATTTTTTGAAATCGGCTATATTAGATTTATCTCTTATGTAAGCTGGTAACCTATTCCATATCTTTACTCCATGGTAGCTTATAAATGATTGAGATTGTGTTGTTAACATTTAGTGGTATGTCTAAGAGGTTGGTGTTTCTCATATTATATCATTCTAGCATTTGTTCTTATATTAAACATAATTTTCGATGTGGTTTTTCAAGGATTAATACACAAAAAGAGCACAGCAGTATGTATTAATATCTTCAAACTTAAGCAAACCAAATTCGGAGAATCATTGGTTAGTGTGGTCGTACTTATTTATGTATGCAAGTGTTGGAATTATTTTCTTTTGAGTTACTATTAGTTTTCTGGTTTTGTTTTTTGCAGCAGCCCCCCCCCCATATTGTATTGCAGTAAAATATGTTAGAATATATTAAAGAATAATAAATATGTTAGAATATATTAAAGAATAATAAATATGTTAGAATATATTAAAGAATAATAAATATGTTAGAATATATTAAAGAATAATAAATATGTTAGAATATATTAAAGAATAATAAATATGTTAGAATATATTAAAGAATAATAAATATGTTAGAATATATTAAAGAATAATAAATATGTTAGAATATATTAAAGAATAATAAATATGTTTCATTGCTCTTCTGATCATTTCTTGTCAAGTAAATTATACCACACTGCTTGTTCATTTTGTTTTGTAAATATAATGTATGATCTCCCCACGATAGTCTTTTATCCACGATGACAACCAAAACATTTGTTTTATCCTCTTTATTTAGTACTGTCGCACCTATTATAATTGGCTGTCGGTTTTCGGGTATTGCTTTATTTCTGTGAAATATTATATAGTGTGTTTTGTCAAGATTTAAAGTTAGTTTGTACTTACTATCCAGTTCCTTACATTATTTAGTTCAGAGTTTACTATATCTACCAAGGAGTCAAGGTTTGGGTGGCTAACATAGAGGGTACTATCATCTGCAAATATAATACATTTTAACACTTTGCTAGAATGTTCAATATAATTTATGTAGAGTAGAAAAAGCAATGGTCCCAGTATGGATCCTTGAGGGATGCCATGTGATATAGTTTCTAGTTCTGATTGGCATTCATTATAAGTAACATATTGCTTTCTGTTTTGGTATGACTTAAACCAGAGATAGTTAATACCTCTTACTCCATAATGTTCTAACTTAGTTAATAGTATCTCATGGGCTACGGTGTCACAGGCCTTAGAAAGGTCTAAAAATGTACAGATAGTATAATGTTTGTTGTTGTTGTTGCTGTTCCCCAAGCTGCCTGGCCAAACAGCCCCAAGGCCCCGAGCAAGGCAAAGGCCATAACCGAGCGCCCCCACAGAAGCCTCCCTGCCGACCACAATAAAGCCTGGATGACCGAAGCCACTCCATGGCGGGGAGCTGAGGAGGGTGAGGAAACGCCCGGGAAACCAAAGCCCCACCCAGGGCCCTGTGCCCCTCAGCAATTATGAAGAGAAAGTTGAGGGGCAAAGGAAATTTTGTTGTTGTCATATGATTTTATTATATCATCAGTAAAAGATGTAAGTGCTAGCTCTGTTGATCGCCCCCTGCTGAATCCATACTGGGCAGTGGATAAGATATTACAGTTTACAAAGTTATATAATCTGTTATATATATAAGTTTTTCAAGAATTTTACTTATGGCAGGTAATACAGAAATAGGACGATGGTTTTTGAGTAGTCTTTTATCACCAGCCTTATATATGGGTGTAACTTTAGCAATTTTGAGCTTACCAGGGAATATTCCAGTAGAAAAGAAGAGTTGCATAAATCTAAAAGAACTCGGGAAATGGCAGGAGCTACTTCCTTGATAATCTTTATTGATATCTCGTCATTGTCTGGTGAAGTATCTTTGAGCTGTTTGATTACATCTAAAAGTTCCTTGTGTGAGATAGGTGATGCAGTAAATGTTTCTTCAGGTCTGTTATTTAAGTATGATCTAAAATTGGTGTCGGCATTACCTATTTGTTCTGCTAGGGTTTTACCGGTGTTAACAAAGTAGTAATTAAAAATAATTTGCAATTTCATTGGGGTGTTTTATCACTTTGTTGTCTACAAGAAACGTATCACTAAGTTTTCTAGCGTTTTGCCTATTTAACCCTTTCGCTGCGGGTGACGTTCCTGAATGTTGTACAAAACAATACAACAGGCTGCGGGTGACGTTCCTGAATGTTTCGGTATTTCCCGCCATAAAAATTGTTCTGGGGAGCCATCTGGTGGTCAATATCTGAACTACTCATTCCTCCCGAGAAGCTGTGTGCGTGGGAGGGTCAGTCATCCTCTAGTAAGCGTAAGTGATGGACGTGTCACCAAATCACTCTTCCGATCGCGTGGATGAGAGTCCCTCCAGGCCACCACCTGCTCCTCTCCCCACTCGCGGGCCACGGGCAGTGCGAGGCCTTAGTGATTCCGCCATAGGCCGCGCTCTCCTTGACGACGATATTTCTTTATCTGGCAATGAAAGTGGGGACACAGGCTCAGATAGTTCCTTCGAGGGACACTTTATCGAAGTGGTAGATTGGAGTGGAGATGATGAGGCTCCCGCAAACATTGAAGAAGACGCAGCCGCCATAGATGAAGCTTGCCTGTCTCCCTCCAACCCTGCTGAAGACGCCGCCATAGTTGCTACCACTTCGCATCCCTCCACATCGGGTGCCCCAGAGGAAGTGTCTGTTGTACTACTACCGAGTAAGTACCCACGTATATTTTGTATTATTTACTCTACGATTGTAATATTTTCCCCCAGTGTTGACTTACAGCTCCCGTTTGTGTTCACGTTTGCTACGGCCATAATACCTACCCTCCCAGCCTATTTCGACGACTTATTTCAGCGTTTTTCATTGGTATAATATAGTTTCTTTGCTAACTTATGATATCTGTATAGTCTATTTTCGATGTTTGAATGAACACTTGTCGGCTAGGTGCGGCCCTTGGCCAGAGGTCGGCCACACAAATTTGCATATTGGCCGCTTCGTGCCCTGCCATTTAATTGCTTTGCGGTTAATTGTCTCAGTAGGGATAGAAGAAAATATTGAAAATACTGGAAAATTATAGGAAATGTTCGTATATACAATTCCATTTTTAATATTTTGGAAGCAATTATTTGACCATATATGGTCAATAATGGTAGCTGAATTAGACGACACTCAGTTAGGCTTGTTTATGGTGTTAAACATTAATTTAGCATAACACGTGGCAATTAAATCAGCAACTGGAACTTCGATGTAATTTTGTAATAGATCTAAGTTAAAATCACCCAGAATGTAACACATTTTCTTCTCCTCATTAATAACAGACAGAATATCATTCTATCTATCTTTATCTATTGCCTGACGCCGTGATCCCCGAAGGGGTGGCTACGAACGAACCGCCCCCATGCACCTCTGTCCCCAGTCAGTCGACGCCCCTCCCCCCAACCAGCACCGCCTTCGTTCATGTACTTCCTCACTCCATCCTTCCACCTCTCATTCGGTCTACCTCTCCCTCTCTGTCCCTCCACCTCGCTCTCGTACACCCTCTTAGTCATTCTCTCGCTTTCCATACGTTCCATATGGCCGAACCATCTCAAGTTGTTCCTTTTCACACTTTCCAGCACATCTACCTCCACACCACACCTCCTTCTTACTTCCTCATTAGTCTGTGTATCCCTCCATGTAACTCCGCACGCACTACTTAAGTAATTAATTTCCACTGCTCTCACTCTTGGTCTGAGTCTCTCAACCAACGCCCATGCTTCGCATCCGTAAGTCAGTGTCGGGATTACCACACTGTCATGCAAGGACGTCTTCACTTCCATACTGACCACCCTATTTCTTGTTACTGCTTTTAGTGTTCCTACAACCCTCGTCCCCTGTTGTACCCTCTCCCGCACTTCTTCATCCATACTCAACCATCTTTACTCAACACACTGCCCAGATACTTAAAAGAGTTGACGATCTCCATAGCCTGACCGTTCAGCTTCACCTCACACTCTGTGACTTCACCCCTTTCGAAGACCATAACCTTGCTCTTCCCCGCATTTACCTTCTAATTCCGTTTTTCGCACACTGCTCCAAACTCATTTACCAGACCCTGCAACTCCCATTCATTATCACTCATCAGAACTGTATCATCCGCAAACAGCAGTATAGGTAGCTTCCACTCAATTCCCTCCCTTTTCAGCGGTACACCAACATCCACTGCTCTTGATAGTATTTCTTTCATGACTCCATCCATATATACAGTAAACAACCACGGGGACATCACACGCCCCTGTTTCAAACCAACATTCAGGTCAAAGAACTCGCTCTGCTCAGTCTACACACGTGGAGAAATAAGTTCTATCTATCTATCTATATGCTCAGGCCCATTCCCCATATTTAGGGGTAGCCGACTCAAGACAGAGCAAGAACAGGGAAAACACAAAAACAACATAAAACAACGAATAAACACAGATAAAAAGCACAAATTCACACACATCCAGGTCACCCAGGAGAAGACCCAGAGACCAGGGTCACCAAGGTCGCTCCAGCACTCCCCCGGCCACCCGGAGAGGTTCCGATCTCGGCAGGCAGAAATAAGTTAAATTGGTTAAAAATAAGTTTGTGTTTGTATGTGGCCTTCTGTATAGAATACCAACAATTATGTTTTCAGCTTTCTTGTTGTATATTTCAATAAATGTTTCTGAGCATTTGTTTTGTATGGTTAAATCTGTTCGCTCAAAAGTTGTGTAGCTATTTCGTACGTAAATTTCAACACCACCGCTATGTCTTGACAAGTTGTTTGTGTATAAGGAGTAGTTCGGGATGTTATAAAGCGCTTCAATGTCACTAGTAAGTTTGCTTTTACAAAAATCAATTATATCAAAGGGGTGATCCATAGGGGTTAAGCATTGATCTAAAAATGTGTCAAAATGTGAGGGAAGACTACATATATTATGACATGTGAGAAGACAAATTGTCTGGTAAATCATGGAGGTTATGGTCATCAGAATTTGGAAAATGATAATTACAGTTAGGGTTTGCATAGTTAAGTGAGTTAAGCAAAAAGTTATCAGGATCTGTATCGGCCACATATCTTGTCGTTATTGTAGGTGAATGAATTGAAACATATTTCATTGAGAAAATCTAAGGGAATGCAAACGCCATCAGTAGTGTGACTTAGTTCATTTAAATACAGTAAAAATTCCCTCTCATTTAAGTGATTAAAAGGCAAGTTTTATAGGTCATACATTGGAAAATGAGTATGCTAAAATAGACGGTAAATACAAAATTAAGGGCGGTAGGAAACTGATTATTTAGCCACGGTGATTCACGTCTGGTGGTAGACGTTGAATGGGCTGTGATAGACATATGAAATTTTAAGAGAAGGAGTATAATCTGTATTATAGACTTTGATGTTCTAGGGAGGGTATGATAATAAAGGTAATAATAAAGGAAATATTTTGCGTTGTTTACAACATTGATTTTTGAATGTTCATAATATATAAAGTTAGAGTTCACATAAACTGCGATATATCCATAAGTGAAGTTAATGCAAGAGTTATTGGAAAGTTCGGGAATGTTTGGATTTTTTGTAAGGTAAAGTATCACTAAAATCGAGCTCATGAACTAATCAGTTTGGAAATGTGTGAATGTGTTTATATTCATAGGTCTTGCTATATTTATTAAGATGTGAACCTATCTGGTTTCTTTCTGCTTCGCAGAGTTTTTTCTGGGACAGGCGAGGAGCTGTGTTGGTCCCCTGGTGTACTGGGGTTAACATCTACTCGTTGTTGATAAGCTTGGGAGTGATAATCACCCCTGATGTCTAGTGGTCGGATGGCTCTTTCTAATTCCTGCCGACGAGAGCTATCGTGAAGGTGGAGGGAGAAGACTGATGTGCTGATGACGGTAGGGAAGGTGTTGGGCGAATTGGTGGCGGGGTACGGAGGATAGGTGCGGGCAAGAATAATCTAATAAGGATAGAGCTCTTAAACGAGCTCCCGATTGATTCCTAGTCTTGGCCAAGCACCCCTGAAGATGGCTCTGCCATCGGTGGTACATCGTCTGCACACTTACAAATGAGGTGGCTTCAGAGATGGGGTCGCTTCGGGCCATGAGTGAGCACCGTGCCTCATTTGAAGGCAAGATGGCAGGTGCTCGTTGTACTCTACGTGCTTCACATGTCTCACTCCCTAGACTGGAACAAGACCTCACGGGCTTCACTGTTCATTGTAAAGCGGTGAATGTTAAGGCTCTCAGCCTATGCCCGAGAGGAAGTAAGTTGGAATATAGAAAGAAAAAAAATATATATATATATATATTGTTACGTATCTTGATCCTCAAGTGGTTAACTTGATGAATCTAGATAGCACAGAGATATATATTAAGGTATCAGTCAGCTGAAGGCAAAACAAAAGTAAAATCTAATAAAATTATTTCCTATTGTTGCTTCCTCTCCTTTTGGATCTTAGGACTTGGTATCCTTTATTGACTGATACTCTTTAATTATGAAAAAATACTGAAACTAATTAAAGTCATGTAGTATTTATAAAGAATTATTATTTAACCGAAGCTTAGTAGGCTATGGTTATGAACCGAAGAAGTTATATCTAAAAAGGACTATTAATTCTATAAAAAGTCTTGAAAGATAAATATTAAAGTAAGAATATTTCTGTCTCTTACCCTTTTTGAAATGAATAGATAGTTTTCTTATATGTCCTTTTATTTATATTTAATGTAGTTATTATTCTTGGTTCTTGTCTTACGTTAATAGTATTATATTATTATTATCATCAGGATTAATATCAAAGTCACATAAAAAGTTAGATATATATATTTAATAATTAGTTAAATGTATTTCTTAACCACGTAACATTGAGGTTTGATTATGAGTACATTAAGTTACAGGATCGCTTCATAGATTCGATTCAGGTCTCGCTCAAATAATATGAAAAGCAAAAATAATATTTTGAAGCTAAAATAATTTTCTTCAGCTTAGGAAATCACTAAAAGTAACATTAAAACAGCCATGTTAGTCTAAGGCGATATTACGATATTACTAATAAGAGACTATAGTATCACCGTACTAAGCACCGTTAAGCAATCTAAGCTTAATTAAAAGAAAATGAAAGAACTCGTAAGTCTTAATATAGAACAATAGTATTACTATTATCATAACCCAATTACTTGAAGAGTTGCTTTAGTCCACAAGTTAGTCAACTAAAATAGCTAAGTACATAATAGTAGCATTAACGTTAATTCCCAATCGCATATCTCACTAACCAACATAACATAAGTGTTTACACCGAACACACTTAACACACACTTATATAATCTGACTGACAGTCACAATCCCATTATAATACTTCAGCCCGTCTTTCTCCAGCTGCAAGTTCACCTTCCCAACTCCAAATGAGACTGATTTGAATGCCCACTACTCGGGTCTTATATACTAAACAATGATGGTGTAGGAACGAATCAGGAGACGAGGGATGGTGCGCGCCCCAATCACAGCTCCTCGAGTTGCGTAGCAGGTGCGTGGTCCAATGGAGTCTCCTGGCGTCGATCATCGTCATAGCGTCGGGTCATAGAAGTAGTTTGCAGGGTCCCCTATGACGCACGCAGGTGTGAAGGCTTGTTTGCTGGTATGCGGACGAGCTGGTTTCCCACTCGCTGGTTCGCTCGGTAGTCTGCTTCGCCGCCTGGGTAATTTGGCACTCCTTCAACTCTGAATTCTAACTCTTAAATAAACATACAGGGCTCCGTATGTCAGAATATATATATATAATATATATATATATATATATTGCTCTTTTTACATTCTAAAATACACTTGTAGCAGTTATGGGAATGCTTGGAATATATATTTACATAGCCTACTCTAGAAATTAAACATGAAATATTCGAGAGTCAGCTATGAAGTGAGTTGATATTGGTTGAGATGGCCACTGGTTGAGATGGTCACTGCTTGAAATGCTACTGGTTGAGTTGGTCACTGCTTGAAATGGTACTGGTTGAGTTGGTATTGGTCGAGTTATCACTGGTTAAGTTGGCACTGGTTAAGTTGGTACTGGTTGAGATGGTCACTTATTGAGTTAGTACTGGTTGAGATGTCACTGGTTGAGTTGGTCACTGGTTGAGTTGTCACTGGTTGAGTTGGCACTGGTTGAGATAGTACTGATTGAGTTGGTACTGGTTGAGCTGGTCACTGGTTGAGATTGTCACTGGTTGAGCTGTCACTGGTTGAGTTGGTCACTGGTTGAGATGGTCACTGGTTGAGATGGTCACTGGTTGAGTTGGTCACTGGTTGAAATGGTCACTGGTTGAAATGGTCACTGGTTGAAATGGTCACTGGTTGAGATGGTCACTGGTTGAGTTGACACTGGTTGAGTTAGTACTGGTTGAGATGGTCACTGGTTGAGTTGGCACTGGTTGAGATGGTCACTGGTTGAGTTGGCACTGGTTGAGATGGTCACTGGTTGAAATAGTACTGATTGAGATGGTCACTGGTTGAGATGGTCACTGGTTGAGTTGGTCACTGGTTGAGTTGGTCACTGGTTGAGTTGGCACTGGTTGAGATAGTACTGATTGAGTTGGTACTGGTTGAGCTGGTCACTGGTTGAGATTGTCACTGGTTGAGATTGTCACTGGTTGAGGTTGGTCACTGGTTGAGTTGGTCACTGGTTGAGATTGTCACTGGTTGAGTTGGTCACTGGTTGAGTTGGTCACTGGTTGAGCTGTCACTGGTTGAAATGGTCACTGGTTGAAATGGTCACTGGTTGAGATGGTCACTGGTTGAGTTGACACTGGTTGAGTTAGTACTGGTTGAGATGGTCACTGGTTGAGTTGGCACTGGTTGAGATGGTCACTGGTTGAGTTGGCACTGGTTGAGATGGTCACTGGTTGAAATAGTACTGATTGAGATGGTCACTGGTTGAGATGGTCACTGGTTGAAACAGTACTGGTTGAGATGGTCACTGCTTGAAATGGTACTGGTTGAGTTGGTATTGGTCGAGTTATCACTGGTTGAGTTGGCACTGGTTGAGTTAATTGGTAATATCACTCACTCGCCGGCTTTAGCACCGCCAACAGTCGCATCGCCACTGAGAAAACTCGATCCTAATTTGAGTATTTCATATCCCAATTCCCTTTATTCATTGCATGAACAGTAGTTCATGTTTAACCTCCACATAGTTCTGTAGTTGCCGTGCATGTTATTTTATTGCTTTTCTGACTGATAAACATTGTTGTTTACATTTGTTATCCTAGCTTGTAGCAGACGACGCACGCGCACCTCTAATCGACCTAGCTTTGTATTTTCTTATTAACTCTAGTAGTTATCGTATTCAGTATCCTACTGTAGCTATATAATTCTGTAATTTTAGTTGTTGCTTGCATGATCTTGTAGTAACCTTTGACTGATAACTTTGTTTACCTAAATATAATCCTGCTTGACTAGCCTACAGTGACACCAGGGCCATCTGTTGATACAGTATATTAACCCCTTGTGTGCAGTTACACTTTATTTTTATATAATCTCTATTTGGTGAATTGTATATTTAGTTACATATTCTATTATATATATATATATATATTTGTTTTGCTTTTTTAGGTAGGTTATCACCCCTGGTAGCCTACTTCTGCATATTTCATATTTTTTTGTTTTTGGTTATTTTTGTTTTCGGTTAGTCTAGGCTATCATCCCTGGTGGCCTATTTCTGCGTACGGTACTTCAATTTTTAAATTTTCAGTTAGGCTATCACCGCTGGTGGCCTATTTCTGCGTACCGGTATTTCATAATTTTTGTTTTCGGTTAGGATAGGCTATAACCCCTGGTGGCCTATTAATGTTTAAATAAACATAAAAAAAATTTTGGTTCGGCTATCACTGCGTATTCAAATATAATTTTGTTTTGTTTTAATTTTCGGTTAGGCTATCACCGCTGATAACCTATTTGTGTGTATTTCAACATTTTTGTTTTCGGTTAGGCCTATTTAAGTAAGTGAAGCGACCTGAAGGGAGTGAAGTGTTTTTAAAGTGAGTTTAGTGTTTTTAAAGTGAGTTAAGTGTTTTTAAGTAAGTGAAGTGATCTGAAGAAAGTGATCGTCACCATGCCTCGTGCCTGTACGAACTGCTCCGGTAGGTTTGGTGCTTCCATGTTTGCTCCTGCCGATCCACAAGTCTGCCGACTCTGCCAGCAACGAGAGGATTTGACACCAAAATTGGATGAAGCCCACAACATGATCAACGCCTTCACCAGGAAGCTGGAATCACTCCAAGAGTTTGTAACACTCAACGTTGGAGTATCACAAACTTCAATTGTTTCAACTCCAGCATCCACCACCGCCCCAATGTCATCTGCCAACAATCCAACACCTGCAGTAGACACTGCAGCAGATGCTTCTGACGAACCTGAGCCGACATCAAACCAGGACAGCCGCCCTGTTCACCTTAGTCTCTCCCCCACTCCTCGTGCAAGAAGCCTGCTAGCACAAACAGTACCAACCCCTCGCCCCCGTCCTAACCACTCCTCTCCCCGACCTGTACGTAGAGTCCCGCCACCACAGGTTTCCGGATTTACACCAGTGAGGAACGGTGCACGGCCAACGCAGAAAAGGTCTCATCTACCAGTTACAATGTCAAACAGATTTGAGATATTGGTAGAGATGGAAGACGAACCAGAAGAGACCAGGCTCGTTGGGGATTCCATCCTACGAGGACAGGTCGAAGAGTTCTGCGACAAGAGTCCCAAATCAACGAAAAAGATTTTGCATCCCAGGAGCTGGACTGGACGACATTATGGAAGCCTTCGAAGATA
Organism: Lithodes maja; assembly: GCA_037953745.1. Lineage (NCBI taxonomy): Eukaryota > Metazoa > Arthropoda > Malacostraca > Decapoda > Lithodidae > Lithodes > Lithodes maja. The sequence goes on from JBAKBP010001558.1 coordinate 112,406, forward strand.
CCACAAAGGATGCAAATGAAAATATCCTTTTTGTCATCCATGCTGGTTCAAATGACGTCATGCGCACCAGATCCGAAGAATTGATGGAGAAATATCGCAAGATGATCCAGCACTACAAAAACAAGTCAAGGAATATCATCATCTCAGGCATTCTCCCCAAGATCGACGCACCTGACAAATTCTACGACAAGGCCTTCAGCACAAATAGTCGACTAAAATATTTGTGTCTGAGGGAAGAAGTTGAATTCATCAACCTCTGGGACAACTTCTACAACCAGCCTACTCTGTTCCGCAAGGATGGCACTCGTCTAAACCCTGTGGGTTCAGCACGCATGGGTCGTCTCCTACACGAAGCAGTCCGCAGCCATGGATCAAAAAACGCCATCCGAGAAGAAGCAGCAGTGACATAAATCATCCAACGCCAAGAAAAAAACAGAGGCAACCGAGGACCACCAGCGATAAGGACCGAAGACAGCGAGGACCGAGGACAGCCATGAACATAAATGTAGATCCGACAAGAACCAAAAATATTATTAAAGAGTGTTCCGTGAGTTCTAAAATAACAAATTTAAAGGTTTTCTATGCAAACGCTCGTAGCATACGCAATAAATTTTCAGATTTAGAGGAGCTAGTGTTTACAGAAAATTATGATGTGAATGGCATAACAGAATCTTGGCTCAATACAGAAGATAGAGACTTTTTAGCAGAGTATTCACTTCCCGGTTATGTAATGTTTGAGAAAAGCCGAATAAATCGAAATGGAGGTGGCGTTTTACTTTATATCAAAGAAAGTCTTAACCCTACCCTCTTGTCAAAACCTCAAATTGTGAACGTCGACGCATCTTTTGTGCTAATAAAGAATAATAAAGGTACAAATATAATACTTGCATTAATATACAGACCTCCAGCTCAATCAGTGCAAACTGACCGAGAAATTTACGAACAAATTGCAGATGTAAGTAACTCACAAGATACCGTAATATTTTTGGCGACTTTAATTTACCTGTGACCAAGTGGGGCGATACTCTTACTTCACACTCCGGACATGACTTGTATACGAACTTGCAAGAGAGTTCGCTTTATCAATTTGTTCGAACGCCGACCCGTGGTAATAACGTTCTTGACATTGTACTTGCAACAAAAGAAGAATTAATAGAGAATTTGAATGTTGGTGATGAATTCAGTAACAGCGACCATCGTACGATAACTTTCACTTTAAAGTTTACTAGTAACGAACCAAATAGTAGCATCGAAAAAGTCCCTAATTTCAAGAAAGCAAACTTCCATAAACTTAGAGCTATGTTTAAAGAAACTGACTGGAGCTTTTAATTAACAATAACGACATAAATACATCTTGGAAGTTATTCGAAACCACTTACCTAAAAGCAGTGCAAGACTGCATACCATCGAAAATACGGCGTCCAGGCCATAATAACAAGCCCAAATGGTGGAATAAAGATATTACAAACTGCCTGCTTGCTAAAAAATTTGCTAATGATAGATTAAAATCCTCACAAAATGACGAAGAACGGGTGAAATTTGTAGAGCTACGACGCAAAGCCAAAAAGTTAATTAAGCAAAGTAAAAAGACCTTAGAGTTACATATTGCGAATCAAAGTAAAACAAACCCGAAAGAATTCTATAGTTATATCAGAAAGAAAAAAGTAGTTACTTCAACTGTTGGACCGGAAGTTGATGAAAATGGAGAATACACCAAAGACGAAGTACAAATGAGTAATGCCCTCAATACCTTCTTTGCATCAGTTTTTACAACAGAAGACCTCAGTGATATCACTACACCATCGCCGATTCAGATTGATAATTCAGATGTTCTAAGCAATATCACCGTTACAGAGAGAGAAGTATTGAATTGTTTAGTTAAACTCAAGGTAAATAAAACGCCTGGACCTGATACAATCTCGCCTAGAGTTCTAAAGGAAGCTAAGGATGAGCTCTCCAAACCAATGACATTACTATTCAATAAATCCTTGCAGTCTGGAACTATGCCTGATCAGTGGAAGCTAGCCAACGTAACACCGATATTAAAAAAAGGCAGCAAATCACTACCCAGTAACTATCGTCCAATTAGCTTAACCTCAGTTGTATGTAAAATGCTAGAAACGGTCATACGAGACAGACTCGTAAATCACTTAGAGGAAAATAACATACTTAAAGATACTCAACATGGCTTTCGTAAAAAACGTTCCTGTTTAACAAACCTCTTAGACTTCTTCCACGTTATCCTCAACCTCTACGATGAGAGTAAAGCTGTAGATATTATATACCTTGATTTTCAAAAGGCCTTTGACAAAGTTCCCCACAAACGTTTACTGCTAAAACTATAAGCGCATGGAATACAAGACGGTGTGTTGAAATGGATAGAAAATTGGCTCAGCGACAGAAAGCAAAGAGTAGTCATAAACGGTAAGGCATCTAAATGGACCAATGTAAGTAGCGGGGTACCCCAGGGATCGGTACTAGGACCAATTCTCTTTCTAATTTACATCAATGACATAGATGAGGGTCTCACCTGTACAATCTCAAAATTTGCTGACGATACAAAAATTGCAAATAGTGTACTCTCAAAAGAACAAGTTGACGATATGCAACACAATCTAGATAAATTGTCATGTTGGGCCCAAATTTGGCAAATGAGTTTCAATGCGGATAAATGTAAAGTACTACACATCGGATACCTAAATGAGAAAGCAAATTATTCGATGAATGGCACTCAGCTTAAGAATGTAAACAGAGAAACCGATCTGGGAGTAACAATATCGAGTAACCTAAAACCGAGTCAACAATGTTCAGAAGTTGTTAAGAAGGCAAACAAAATAATTGGCTTTATAGGCAGGTCATTTGAGCATAAATCCAAAGAAGTTATCCTAACCCTTTACAATTCCTTAGTCCGCCCTCTTCTGGAATACTGCGTTCAATCCTGGTGCCCTTATTACCAAAAAGATATAAACAAGCTAGAACGAGTTCAACGTAGAGTTACCAAAATTATACCTAGCCTAAAGAACAAACAATACGAAGAGCGTCTTACAGAATTAAATCTATTTCCTTTAACCCAGTGCAGATTAAGAGGTGACTTAATTCAAGTGTTCAAAATCATCAAAGGCATCGACAATATGAACTGTAGTAAGTACTTCACTATCGACCAATCTAATTACACGCGGGGAAACGGTTTCAAAATTATTGGTAAATATTTTAACTCACACGAATCTAAGAATTTCTTCTTCAATCGAGTTGTCAACTTGTGGAATGGGCTTCCCCGAAACGTTATAGACTGCATCACCGTTGATTCATTTAAACTCCGCGTAGACAAATATCTCCCATCAAACCCGCGACTGACTGCGTTTGTAAATTAATAACTTTATTTTATCCCCCCCTCAGTTACTATCCCATCTGTCCCCTACTAACTTCCTAATCCTGCCACGGACATTAGTTCCAGGGCAGTAATTCCCTTTCCAATGTTCCCTTACCCACTCTAAACCACTGTTTGGACACTTGATCCTCAGTGTTTTGGAGGACAAGCAACCTAGAAGGGTCACTAGATCTGTTGTTGCTTGATTTCCTTTGTACTTTGTACTCCTTTGTACTCCTTTGTACTCCTTGTACTCCTTTGTACTGGTTGAGATGGTACTGGTTGAGTTAACACTGGTTAAGTTAACACTGAGTTGGTACTGGTTGAGTTAACGTTGAGATTGTCACTGGTTGAGATTGTCACTGGTTGAGATTGTCACTGGTTGAGATGGTCACTGGTTGAGATGGTCACTTATTGAGTTAGTACTGGTTGAGATGTCACTGGTTGATTTGGTCACTGGTTGAGCTGTCATTGGTTGAGTTGGCACTGGTTGAGATAGTACTGATTGAGTTGGTACTGGTTGAGCTGTCACTGGTTGAGATGGTCACTGGTTTAGATATCACTGGTTGAGCTGTCACTGGTTAAGTTGGTCACTGGTTGAGATTGTCACTGGTTGAGTTGGTCACTGGTTGAGATGGTCACTGGTTGAGCTGTCACTGGTTGAAATGGTCACTGGTTGAGTTGACACTGGCTGAGTTGGCACTGGTTGAGTTAGTACTGGTTGAGATGGTCACTGGTTGAGTTGGCACTGGTTGAGATGGCACTGGTTGAGATGGTCACTGGTTGAGTTGGCACTGGTTTAGATGGTCACTGGTTGAAATAGTACTGGTTGAGATGGTCACTGGTTGAGTTGGTACTGGTTGAGATGGTCACTGGTTGAAGTAGTACTGGTTGAGATGGTCACTGGTTGAAAGAGTACTGGTTGAGATGGTCACTGGTTGAAATAGTACTGGTTGAGCTGTCACTGGTTGAGTTGGCACTGGTTGAGATGCCACTGGTTGAGTTGGCACTGGTTAAAATGCCACTGGTTGAGTTAGCACTGGTTGAAATAGTACTGGTTGAGTTGTCACTGGTTGAGGTAGTCACTGGTTGAGTTGGCACTGGTTGAGATGCCACTGATTGAGTTGGCACTGGTTGAAATGCCACTGGTTTAGTTGGCACTGGTTGAGTTAGCACTGGTTGAGATGGCACTGGTTGAGATGACACTGGTTGAGATGACACTGGTTGAGTTATCACTGGTTGAGATGGTACTGGTTGAGTTGGCACTGGTTGAGTTAGCACTGGTTAAGATGGCACTGGTTGAGTTGGCACTGGTTGAAATGGTTACTGGTTAAAATGGTCACTGGTTGAGATGGTCACTGGTTGAGATGGTCACTGGTTGAAGTGGCCACTGGTTGAGTTAGCACTGGTTAAGGTGGCACTGGTTGAAGTTGCACTGGTTCAACTGACATGGAACCGTGTGCCGGGCTTGGAGTCTGAACTGTCTGATGCCTAGTGACCCTCACTCACTCAGTTACTCTCCGCTCGACCGTTGGCCAGTCTTATTATTCTGTGATATTCGAGAAATTCGTTAATGAATGGTTAGTGTTGTCTGCATCCTACTTATTTAAGTAGGCTATAATTGTATATACGGCAATTCAACATATCTCAAGATTCTGTTTTGTTTTGCCACGATGTTCAGGATGTTCAGTAGTGCGTGTTTAGGATATGGTGAAGAATGGTATACGTTTGGGAGGTAAATTTAATAATTGTTATCCTTATGATATATTGTCGTATTATACTACTAGCCATTAACACTTTCATCTTTAACCCAGCGAAATGAACTTATTTGTTTGTTTACGTATTGCATGTTGCTTAAAGAAACATTTTCTTATAACATATACTTTTTCTTAATGCAAGAAGAATCAATGTCGAAATATTTACTTTTCACTTGTTGCAAGAAGTAACGTAGTTTATAGTGATTGGAAGAAATAACATTGTCATTATAGCATATATATTTGTACTTGCACCGCGACCTGAAACCCAAATTTGCCCATTTATAGTATTATGATTATGGGATATTTTTATGTGTATATTTTTCTTATTACCCGTTTTCACTCCGCAACCTAGAACCCAAAAACTATTGTAACGATTATAGTAACTATAATACATTGATATAACAACAAGCAAGATCAAGAATATTTGTGAGCATGTGAGTGATAATGTTTTTGATGGAGCGAAGTCACATAATGTACTTTGATCGTAAATATAATACATATAAATTTCATTGTATGTGGATTATTACGAATATATTCTTAAATGCATGTATTATAAGCCTGTGAATGTGGATTATTACGAATATATTCTTAAATGCATGTATTATAAGCCTGTGAATGTGGATTATTACGAATATATTCTTAAATGCATGTATTATAAGCCTGTGAATGTGGATTATTACGAATATATTCTTAAATGCATGTATTATAAGCCTGTGAATGTGAATTATTACGAATATATTCTTAAATGCATGTCTTATAAGCCTGTGAATGTGGATTATTACGAATATATTCTTAAATGCATGTCTTATAAGCCTGTGAATGTGGATTATTACGAATATATTCTTAAATGCATGTATTATAAGCCTGTGAATGTGGATTATTACGAATATATTCTTAAATGCATGTATTATAAGCCTGTGAATGTGGATTATTACGAATATATTCTTAAATGCATGTATTATAAGCCTGTGAATGTGGATTATTACGAATATATTCTTAAATGCATGTATTATAAGCCTGTGAATGTGGATTATTACGAATATATTCTTAAATGCATGTATTATAAGCCTGTGAATGTGGATTATTACGAATATATTCTTAAATGCATGTATTATAAGCCTGTGAATGTGGATTATTACGAATATATTCTTAAATGCATGTATTATAAGCCTGTGAATGTGGATTATTACGAATATATTCTTAAATGCATGTATTATAAGCCTGTGAATGTGGATTAGTGAGTGAATGAGGGGGTTTCGTTGAATGCATTTCAAGGTCAATAATCTAACTTTGCATGTCTTTAAGCTTAATGTTGCGGTTGGCATATTAGTATTCATATTTTATCAACAGTCAGATTTACATTTTGACTGGTAGAAAGACTGTTTGGGTAAGCGAGTGTGAGTGAGGAAGATGAGTTGTGCAATCAACTATACAGGTTACCATGGTGTGTGCATTAGTGTGAAATCTTATCATGTTGAGCACCTCAGTCATTTTCCCTTCGAAATATGACATATTCTAAGTTTTTGTTTTCATTACTACTTTAATGGCAAGCATTTCAACACAAAGTACAGTTACATTTTAGACCAGATCTGTTTAAGTATGGCTTCACTGAGTTTAGAAAACGCTTTGGAAATGTCAGACCTCAATGTTTCCTGTGCTTTCAAGTCCTAGCTATCGAATCTGTGAATGATAACACATGGAAGTGCCGTTGGATTCAATTAATTCATATCTCACTGGAAGGAAAAACAAAGTGTTGGTAAAACGAAGGCGGATTGATGCTCCCAGCTCATCATCTATATTCTCTGGAGAAGTCTGCACTGGTGACCTTTGAAGTAGCATGGAATGTTGTGAGATGTTAAAAGCCTTATAAAAGCCTTATGTGTCAGCTGGAGAAACCTGCTTGGCAATGGCGAAAACTCTTTGTGGAACAGATGTTAATAAGAAGTTGGAACCGGTACCACTTTCAAATAGTATTGAATTGACCAGCTTGATGCCAGAAGACATATTATCTCACCTTAGTGTGGCTTTGAAAAAAGTAGGATATATTTCATTACAGACAGGTGCATCAGTGGAAATTGCAGGTAACCTCCAACTCCTGTGTTTTGTTTGGTACCAAGGGAAGGCATACTAGAAAAGTTATATATTGCAGTGCCTTGACATCAACCACATCTAAAGCAGAAATGTTTAGTATGGTGAAATATTATATTTTATTTTGTTTGTTTTCTTAAAGAAACATGACCTAGACTTGATGAACTGTTTGGCTGTATGCACAGATGTTACATACACTTAAATTATCGAGTTTTACATACTATAATGTAAGAATACATATAACTATCTTGTAAAACAATTTGGAATATAACAATCAATAAAAATATAGACGTACTAATCGAGTGTTTCAGGGTGTAGGGTCGCAAGGACCATGAAACATTGTATTAAGGGTCGCCATCAAAATAGTTTGGGAACCACTGACTTAAGCTCTAAGTACATACATATATCTGGATTAGAACTGTACCAAACATGAGAACATAAATAATACAACCACTTATTATCTTCTAGCACGATCGCGGATCTAGAAAGAGCTCAGGTATATTCAAGCTATTTCGTTAATATTCATTTCACAGTTTACCTAATGGTGATATATTTGTAGGAACATATAATGTTGAGAAGTTTCAAATGCTCTGATATTCGCTTAATATTTCAATCAAATTAAGTCGTTATTATTGACGAGGATATGTGAGGTTGATAGGATATACTATTATACACTTTAATATCACCTTGCGCACTGGTGGATAAGGATAGAAGTTGAACATTGAGAATTGTAGATTCTAACTTATTTCAATCCTATATAAAATCAGACGGAGTCAATGGTAAGGAATTTCGGCTTATTTGAATGTAATTCCTTACGGATTTCAGAGATACGTAATCACACTGGTTTTAACACTGGCACATTTATATATAGAATCTGAATCTATAGCCTTGAATTGAATAACACTTTCATATGAATTGTTTCAAAATGAGGAATTTTCGGACTCTGGTTTATTTCTCACAGAGCGGAATTATGGCAGCGTCGATGCCTGCTAAATTCGGTTTATTTGGATTAAATTTCTTATAGATGTCAGAGAGGTGTACGAACACTGGTTTTAACACTAGTACACACATATAATGAATCTGTATCTATAGATAAGTTAATTTACACTTTTGAGGATTTATCTCAAAATAAGAAACTTCTGGGACTACTTATTTACCACTGGTAGGAATTATGGACTACTTATTTACCACTGGTAGGAATTATGGACTACTTATTTACCACTGGTAGGAATTATGGACTACTTATTTACCACTGGTAGGAATTATGGACTACTTATTTACCACTGGTAGGAATTATGGACTACTTATTTACCACTGGTAGGAATTATGGACTACTTATTTACCACTGGTAGGAATTATGGACTACTTATTTACCACTGGTAGGAATTATGGCAGAGTTAATACATGCTCAAATTTGGCTTATTTGGATTTAATTCCTAATATAATTACCGTCTTGGTGGTGTAATGGTTAAGGTATCTAAAAATCTGTGTGTGATAACCCGGGCTCGAATCCTGGTGGATCACATTTATATCAGATCAGATGAAGATATTGAGGGATAAGCCTTTACAACCGCACCTCGTATCTACATTCTACTTTTCCTATTTTTCTGAAGAGTGTAGAGAGGGGAATGGGAGGTTTGACGTACCTCCCAACCTACCAAATAGGAAAACCTACTATTTGGTAGTAGTCTTGGAAAATCCAACGTCAAGGCTATTAACCTAATTGCAATGACGACTTGTCTATTTTGACTGCTATGTCGTCATTCCAACCGCGGTTAAAAAGAAAACGTCTAGAGTCTACTCATTATCTTGCTCTAGGAGACGTTGTACATTAACCAAAACTACCACCGAAGGTGAAAAAAGCATAGAAGAGAAGAAAAAGGGGTTTACCTTAGTTACCGATCAAGGCCCATACCGTGTTCCGTCATGCGCCGATCCCTGTCGAACGTGCGCATAAGCGACCCTCTCTTGTTATCACATCTCACGCCAGCAGAAGAACGCGGATGGGCAGGGGTCCGGAGTGAGGGAGGGTATTATGTACGTTGGATTTTCCAAGACTACTACCAAATAGTAGGTTTTCCTATTTGGTAGGTTGGGAGGTACGTCAAACCTCCCAATTTGTTAGTAGTCTTGGCAAATCCAACGTCAAGGCTGCATAACAAATAGGAGGAGGACATCCAAGCCCAACATACCAAAAAACCAATGCATAAGACAAAAGTATGAATGACAAAGAAACACAAGGTAAACAAGAGAGTTTAATAAAGCGTGAAAAACTGAGGAGTAGCTAAAAAGAGCAGTTTTAACATGTGCCCGTCATTCATATTAATGCAAAATCATAGACTTGTCTTAAACCAAAAAGCACTGTACATAAAATCCCTTTTCTTCCAATTGAACAAAAAACAAGGAACACAAACTGAAAACACCATTTTCAAGGAGGCAAAAACACTTATGTACTGTATACATATAACATAATCCCAAACTTGTAATCCAGTGTTGCAAACCCGTACTCCCCCCCCCCCCTTTTTCAAAGAAAACAAAGTAAAAGAAAGAGTGACAAGGGGGGAAGACCAGGCAACCTCGCAAGAGCTCTAGGAAACACGACGCCCGAGAGCTATCACAGGCCGAGGGGGTCTAACAATGGACATGGAGAGGTAGGAGGAGATGAAGGTATTGATAGACGACCACAAACCTGCCGAGGCGACGTCAGGCAACGAACGAGTCTGCAGGAACCGTAAGGAGGCAGCAAAGGACCGCACATCGTGAGCAGAACCCCGACAAGCAGGGTTACTGGCACGAATAACCCGACAAATGTGGCGTCCTATCTGTACCTTCGAAAGCCTCCCACCAGTCCGAGGAGACACCCACACAGCAGTCCCCGAAGTCGGAGCCACAGACTCAACATAAGAGTGCAAGGCCTGCACCGGGCACAACACATGGTGAGTATGCCCACGTTTTAAAGCCTGGATGGTGAAAGGCTTGAAAACGTGGGTCTCTCTCTCATTCTTGGCAACAAAATGAGGGGAGGGGGCCAACGTGACGACATTCAATGACGGGGAGAATCGCATGCATTCCTGGGACCGTGACATGGCAGCTAGTTCAGACACCCTATCCCCAGTGGCCAGAGCGACAAGAAAGAGTGTACGCTCCAGCAACCGAACCGGTGTAGTGTCCCGTGTATATGTGTGTGAAGCCAGAAGGTCCAGAGCACGCCCCAGATCCCACTGAGGAGGGATCTGGCGCGGAGGGGGTCGCTCCCGGAAGGCAGCCTTCATGAAGGAATCCAGCTCCTTCGGAGGAACGACCAGCCCAGTGACGGACTCAAAGACCTCCCGGATGGCAGACAAGTGGTTACGTATAGTGTTGACCTGAAAGCGACGTGTACGGAAGAGGTGAAACAAGTAGTGTAGGACGAGGGAAGGAGAGCTAACAGTCTGGCGAGTGTCCTGTATCCACCTAGTAAAAGACTTCCAGTGGGACTCGTCCCCCAAGTCGAAGTCGTCCATGAACGCTTCAGGAAGTCAGTCAGGTCCCGTCCGTGGACCGGGAGCCACCGTGCCTCACGAACATCCACGATGCGAAGGCCAACGAGGTCCGTAGGTCGCCAACCTGGCTCAAGTGGAAGTGTGAGAGAGGGAGAGGGACCGGACTCGGGCACCACCGCTTCAACTGGGAGTACCAAGCCTGGGCCGGCCACAGAGGCGCTATGAGCCAGACTCTGCCACGGTACAGCCGCAGCCGCGCGAGGACTTTGCACATCGACAGTGCGTCTGGTGGCGGAAATATGTATATCGACTGCCACCTGCTCCAGTCTTCCATGAAAGCGTCCGGACCCCCCTCCGGAGTATGAGTCCGGAGGGATAGGTACCGAGGCAACTTGCGCGTCTCCTTCGATGCGAACAAGTCGACCTCCGGAACACCCCAGGAAGCCGCGAGGTCGTCGAATACAGTCTGTTTCATTGCCCATTCTACAAGAACGCCCTGTCCTCGCGACAGGGCGTCCGCCCACAGGTTGGCAGACCCGGCCAGGTAGGAGGCGTGCAGGGAGATGTTGTGTCGGTTCGCGAGGAAGAACAACTTCTCGGAGATCCCCAACAGAGTCAAAGACCTGGAGGACCCCTGCTTTTGGATACAGTGGACAGCTGTCTGATTGTCCATCCTGAAGGCCACCGACAGGCCCCGAAGGGCCAGCGCGTGGTCCCGCAGAAAGAACAAGGGAACCAAGAGTTCGAGGGCATTGATGTGTAGGTGTGTGTGTCCCACCCATCTGCCGTGTTGTTGATGTCCCAGGTTGGATTGGTAACCCCACCCCACCTCGCTCGACGCATCTGTATCCACCCAGATCGTCGGCGGAGGGGCGGTCCAGGGCACAGCCGCAGAGAGCGTGCCCCGAGCAACCCAGTGTCCTAAGTGTCTGTGAATGGAACGCGGGATCGGCATGAGCCGATCCATAGGGACCAACGGAAACACCCTGTTGCCCATGAGGATTAGGCGGCGCAGCCTGAGCCTCCCTAAGGGAATGGTCAGAGCAGCCCAATTCAGGGAACCCACTAACGAGTCCCAGATCCTCCTCGTGAGGGAGACCGAGTGCAACACGGCGAAGACCTTCCTGCGAAGTTTCACCGCGTTTGGCTGACTCTGGGTAACCGTAGCATTTGTCAGATCCCATTCGAGACCTACCCACGTCACGACACGCGACGGGGTCAGGCGGGACTTGGGAATGTTTATGTTGAACCCTAACTGTGTGATGTGTCGAACTACCGTGAGGGTGTCGCGAACGCAGTGTTCTAGGGTGTCTGAAACTATCAACCAGTCGTCCAAGTAAAACAGGATCTGGAGGCCGCCCCTGAGGAGAGGATCCAGAGCCTGCTTCACCAGTTTCGAGAAGATCCGCGGCGCGATGTTGAGACCGAAGGGAAGCCTGTCGAACATGAACACGCGATCGGAAGTCCGAACGGCCAAGAATCGCTGGAAACGAGGATGTATAGGGACGTGCCAATACGCATCCTTGAGGTCCAGCGACACTACCCACGACAGAGGCCGCAGGGCCAGTCGTACCTGGTGCACCGTTAGCATCCGAAATCGCGTGTTCACGATGTGCCCGTTGAGGGCCGACAGATCCACCACCGGTCGCATCGCGTCGCAGTCCTTCGTCGGTACCAGAAATACACGGGAGAGGAAAACCGGGTGACCGGCTTTCACCTCCTTGACGATTCCCTGCTCGTGCATGGACGTAATCACGGCGGCCACCTCCGAAGAGACAGGCCGGCTTCGTTGACAAGAGCTGAGTGGGGGTCTGGACTTCCATCTCCAGGTTAGACCCCTCCGTGCAATCTTCCGCCCCCACGTCCCTCGCGGCCATCGAAGGGCGCAAGGGCGAAAACAACCTGTGGGAGCCCCCGAGATGAGGCGAGCGACCCGGTCGGCGAGGCGAGAAGGAGAACAAGGAGGAGACCGACCCGGAGAACATTTTTTGACGTGTAGGGTCCCCCGGTACGGTCCTTGCGGTCATAAGACCCTCGTTGACCACCTCTACCCCCCCCACCTCGCCGAAAAGGGCGGGACACCCCATCCCCTGTCCGTCGTGCGTCGGACCCCGTCGAAGTGCGGCCGGAAGTGGAAGGCTGGCCAGCCCCTTCTCGGCGGGGATGAAAGGGAGCAGGAGCAGAAGTGCGAGGCGGAACCGACGCTCTAGCCGGCAACTTCCCTTTCCTGCGCCCTTTCTTGGCAGCAGCAGTGGCACCAGCACTCCGAGGAGGACCGGCAGAAGGACGGGACTGCGAAGACCCTGGTCGCGACACAGCGCGTCTTTGCGTGTCGTAAGCAGGGTCCGCTGACAGAGAAGCGTAGCGTTCCCAAGCATCCTGCGCGAACAGCCCCGATGTATATAACTCAGAGTATAACAAACCCTGACGAATATCCAAAGGGGCCTTCCGGCAGAACGAGGACCTTACCGTTTGGCGTTGACGAGTAGCCTCGCACAAAACCGCCTTCAGCTCGGGAACCAAAGACACCGCGAGCTGAAGGTGGATCCGCCTAACGTGGTCCAAACCCTCGCGAAGATCGCCAGGTGCAGTCGCCTCGATAAGTCGCAGGTGGTGAACAGATGTCTGGAGGGAACCTAAAAGACAAGACAATAAGTTCGCCACCCTCTGCCGCAAGGTAAAATCCCTGTCGACAGAGGACTTATCTGGGTGGGAAAAGAACGGGTTAGCAATAGCACAAATTTCAAGTTTGGGAGCGCTAATCCAGGACCAGAACTTGCCATCCAATCCAGCGACAGACACAAGAGGAGGCAAAAGCAGTGACGACTCTGGGGGAGGGACTGAAACCGATCTGTCGACGGAACGGTTAGCAAATTCTAAGGCCTCAGCAAACCAGGCCTCCAATGGGAGAGGATTATCAAGGACGACGGCTAAGCCAGGCTTACCATCTTCGCTCAAACCTGTCCCATAGGAGGACAGTCCCGTCAAAACAGCGAGGGACTGAACATCTTGAAGGATGTCCTGGCGGCTGAAGTCTGACCAGAGCTTAGTCCGAGGAGCAGACGGGGGCTTGGGCTTTACCGAAAAGTACTGAAGGTCAGTCCTCGTCGGGTAAGCCCGCACCTCCACGTCGGCCACCTGACCATCCACCCTGAACGCCCTAAACTGCATCTTATCATTTATTTGGACCGACCAGCCCAAAGGTAGGGCCCTCTCACCGCACGGTAAATCGGTAGCACGCTCCGGGTGGGAGGCCTGCACCCCCTTCCAAACAGCCAAGGAGCCATAGAGGAGAGGCATAGTCCTCGACGGGACCTTGGCCTTCTGGATGGGGGGCAAGCGCGGACCCTGCCCTAGCAGACGGAGGACCCCCGCATGGGAGACAGCAGGGGGAACCACCTGAGCCAGGGCAGGAGCAGTGCTATCCGACGACCGGGCAGGAGGAGAAGCAGGGCGAGAGGGAATGTGGTCCACCGCAGAGGGGAGGGGGACCAAAGCAGGGGTAGGTTGGGTGAAGCGCTGAGGTTGTGTCACCGCCAAGAAGCGCGACAAGAGGGATTCCTGCATCGCCTCCAATCGCGCGTCGAAGTGTGACACAACCCACCCCTGCAGAGCCGAAAATCGATCCGAGAGAGGCGACCCCCCCGAAGATTGTTCGGCCCGCAGGGGCGAGCGTGAGCGAGAGCGAGACCCATGACACGAAACCGCAGCGTCGCGGCCCAAAGAAGGCGAGCGACGACTGCCGTGGCGTCCCAGAGGGTCTCGCCCCCGCTCACTAACGCCCGAGGGGGAAACATCATCATCCCCCTCTTCCAGCGACACGTCAGCCCCCGAGAAAGGGGACCCCGAAACCTCGCTATACTCTACCGAGTCAAGCGGCGGGGTACCCACTCGGGGAGCCGGAAGTCGAAGATCAGGTATCGAAGAAGGAAGAGGAGTAGGATGACGGGAGTGGGAAGGCTGGCCGGGTGAAAGGAGGTCAGAAGGAGCCGCGGGGGGAAACAGAGCAAGGATCCCCGGGGCTGAGAGAACAGGGCGGCCCGACACCGAGGAGGAGGAGGGAGGGACCACCACCTTGGGACGAGACCGCGAAGGAAGAAGAGGCACAGAAGCAGGAGAAGTAGGAGGAGAAGCAACTACAACCTGGCGCTCCCCCCTGGACAGAGTAGGAGGAGGGAGTAGAGGGCCAGCTACAGTATGGACTTCCGCCCGCGTGGAGGACACATGAAGAGGACGCCTCATGTGCAGGGGAAGCGGGCGGAAAGTAGTAGAGCCCCGATCCGGAGAGGCCAGGGGAGGGCGTACAGGGGCAGAGACGCTAACCCTGGCCTCAGGGCGAGAACCATGACGAGGGCGACGGCCGGAGTCAAGGCCAGCAGGAGGACGAGGAGGGGCAGTAGAGGACGGACGACGAGGAGAGCGAGAGCGTGGACGGAGCTGAGGATCCTCCCGACGATGCGACGACCGACCACGGGACCCAGGAAGAAGGGCCCGAGCAGGAAGAGGGCCAGGTAAACGGCCCCCAGACGGGTCAGGGATGCCCAGGGCCACACGGATCCGGTCATCCACAAAAGCCGGGGAGCGATGGCCCACAGATCGAATGTGGTGGGAGACCACCGCCCACACGGACTGAAGGGATGCCGAGGCCGCCGCCGCGTCAGAGGAACCAGGGTGATGGTCCACAACATCGACCATGTCCATGCACGGGCCACACAGCGCAGGGAGGTAGGCCGTAGAGGACACACATTGGGAGTGGCGTAGGCAGGACCTGTGGCACTCTAAACATGGGGAGCCACAGCCCTGGCGAAAGCAAGGCATCACACCTGCAATGGAAGAACACACAGCATAAGCAGCACGGTGACGGAGTCAGCGAAGAGAATGTCCAATAAAAACCAGGGAATGAGCATGGGTAAACAAGAAGACACATGCAAACCGGAAGGCGTACTCACTCGAAACCGGGAACACCGAGGGAGGCGATGAGGGCGGGCGATGCGTAAGAGCACAATCTGAACCTGCAAAGATGGAGCAAGTGTTAAACACCACTCAACACCTCACATGCAGGGCCCTAACACCATAAAGTGTAGACACCAATATAGTAACAGGCAACAATATGACACAAAAAAGGGTCAACAGTGAAAGCCAACTATAACCGCAAATTTGCGGGCCAATGGAGGTAGATCCGTACCGACACAAACCTCCCACATCGCCACGCGACCCCCCAGCGATCTCCGCAAATTTGCGGGGAGCCGAAACGACCCAAAGGGCCGAATCGAGCACTCCGCAAATTTGCGGGACCGGCCAAGAGGGCCCGGTGCCGAACAAGCGAGAGGGGCGTCTAGGAAAACCAAAAAAGGCCCGCAAACAAGCGTCAACTCCTTATGAACTCCAAGCGACGATGACCATCTAGCTGAGCAGTGTCTTCCTTGATAATATCCTGACTCGACCGGTCAAGGGAGAGGCAAGGAAGACACACCAGGGGAGAGGAGGCACATCCCCTGGGAACCACCCAACCCACAGAGATAGAGCAAAGCCCATGAGGAGAAGTGGCAGGTTGGGTGGTTTGGCACAACAGGGGTCCCCGTGGGGTACCCCAGGATTGGGCAAAAGTTATGAAAGGATGGAGGTGAAAACAGGAAGGGAACACAAAAAACCAGTAATGAAACTGGTGAGAAAAAGGGTGGCCTAGCCGCGAGTAGAGAATGTGTCGGGGGCGAAAAACCCTGTGGAGTGAGGGAGAGGCCCCCGTGGGGTACCCCTGGGTATCACGAACCACTAGGCGCCCAGGCCCTTGAGACACAGTGAAGGCTCGAAAGGGGGGACTCGGGAATAACGCTAGTTATGCGGCTGACACAAACCCTACAAACAGCACCGCCACCACGAAATCTCAGATTGTGAACCAACTGTACACCTAGGCTATGAAAAAATGAGAACTCATAGGGGCATAGCAATTCCTGAATGATAAACAAGCTAGGCTAATTGAAGCTAAAAGCTAAACTATGCCCAGACTAACAGGAAAAAAGAATATGAAAAGAGAAAGAAAATATAGACGGGGAACGCCAAGCGCCCCCGTACCTTCGGTAGCTATTTCCACACGCGTCTCCATTAAACACACTGAGGAGCCCATTTAGGTGTGTCCTAGATCACGTAACATCTGTCTAGCAAAAAGAAGGCCAGAAAAGCCGAAACGAACCTAAAACAGGGTGAATTGAAGGAGCACAACAAAAGCGGACTTCAACAATGGCGACGCGTGAAAAAATGATAACAAGAGAGGGTCGCTTATGCGCACGTTCGACAGGGATCGGCGCATGACGGAACACGGTTTGGGCCTTGAGCGGTAACTAAGGTAAACCCCTTTTTCTTCTCTTCTATGCTTTTTTCACCTTCGGCGGTAGTTTTGGTTAATGTACAACGTCTCCTAGAGCAAGATAAGGAGTAGACTCTAGACGTTTTCTTTTTAACCGCGGTTGGAATGACGACATAGCAGTCAAAATAGACAAGTCGTCATTGCAATTAGGTTAATAGCCTTGACGTTGGATTTTCCAAGACTACTAACAAATAAGGGGTGTTGGAGAGAGAGGAAGCTGTTGGAGTGGCTTTGGTATGTGTGTTTAGTCTGTATACGTCGTCAGGATGTCACCCGACTGGGTGCGAGCATGTGAAACATGCTAGGACGTACTACCACACCCACTAAATGTCCGCCGTGGCATGGATTCGAGCCCAGGTCTTCCAGATTCACACGTGAGCGTGCTCACCACTCGACCGCCACCATATATGCTTTCATTAGAGGTGTTTGGTGTTGTGGTTAAATTAATAAAAAATAGATACGTCAGTGAGGTGTGCTAATATTGATTTTTATACTGATACACTTATATATAGAGTCTGTATCTATAGACTTGAGTTAGATTACACTTTAATTGATTTATCTTCAAATAAGGAACTTTTGGACTCCGCCGTATTTATAGAGTCACCGTGCGCACTGGGTCTCCAACCCAAGAGTGAAACGTTACTCTCAGACTTTCTTCTATTCAACAGCTGAGCTCTGGAACTCTCTCCCAGAATCAGTATTTCCCTCTTCCTATGACTTAAATTGCTTCAAACTCTGTGTGTCCAGGCATGTTGGCTCAAACGTCCCTTGATTTTGGCCCTGTCACTCTTTCAACTATGGGGGAGGCACTTTCTATAGGCAGTTCTGCCTTTTGCTTCCCTCACTCACATAGAAAAGAAAAAAATTAATCCTGAAGAACTTTAATTCTATTTCTCCTTGGTCACTTGGCATTGATTTATATTCACTTTATCATGGGTGATATTCACAGGTGCTGGATAGTTTAACTGCTTGTTGTCTTCTGAGTCTCTGTAGGCAGTCTAGGGGGCCCCGTCGTGTGAAGTAAGTTACAGATGGGTTAATGGGCTTGAGGTCTTAAATGTGGTTCCGTAACTATAATTAAATAGTTGGTCACCAAGTCGGACTAACGCAAGTATTCTCAGCCTATAGCTTTAGTGTAGAATACTTGTCTATCCTGACCATTAAATTAACTGGTGATGGAGTTCCGTTCAGGTACTCTTGAAGTGAGATTTTAAATATAGTGCGTCAGTTATGACGAAGTAGCACTGTATCGGGCTAATGCGAGAAGACTGTGGAAATATCTATCTCGTCTGCTTCTGACCCTTTTAAGAGGTTCAAGGAATCCGGGGCGGTGTTGAAACCTTTTAGTTGCAAAGTCTAATGGTATGCCACAGACCAAATGCACCTAGGACTTGTATAAGCAGAGTGCCTGTAAAGGTATCTCGCCAAGCCCTTCTTTCTACAAGTGACCGTGGTATGCCAAGGTCCCTTGTAAAAGGTGGAGTGTGGTGGTTAAACCTTTCAGTTGCACTACTCTAATGGTATGCCAGTAGACTCAGTACACCTAGGACTTTTGTGCAGAGTGCCCGTGAGGGTATCTCGCAAGCCCTTAACCTCACAGTAGATCGTGGTATGCCAGATCTCTTGCGAGGAGTTAGTGTTAACTTTTAATAATAGAAGATCGAAGGGTAGGTATGCCCGAGTCCTTCAACTCTCTACTATTGTTTTTTATTTTTTAAAGAGTAGAACCTATTGAAAGGTGTCTTTGTTAGTTACTGGTATGCCAGTAATAACAAGGATCCTTCCAATAGGACACGAATATCCTATACAAGGTCTCAATGTCAGTCACTGGTATGCCAGTGATGACAAAGATCCTAGTAAGTGGATACTTTGGGTGTGTTAACTTTTAACACTACAAGTTTGAGGGGTAGGTATGCCTGAGTCCCTCAACTCTCTAACATTAAGAGTCAAACTTATTAAAGGTCTCTATGTTCGTTACTGGTATGCCAGTAAGAACAAGGATCCTTCCAATAGGATACGTAACCTAGAAAAGGTCTATATATTTATCACTGGTAGCCAGTAATAATACAGATCCTTTTAATAGGATACAGTTACCGCATCTGTAGTAATAAAGTATTGAAGAGTAGGTATGCCTGACAACTTCAACTTTTACCACTAAAGGTACAGCCCATTAGAGGCGTCAATGTTAACTGATGGTATGCTACCATTGACAATGATCCCTTAATAGGATTTTTAACTCCTCACACAAGTAGATGTTCGGTATGCCGTTTATCCAACTGAGTGGGAGGGTAATCTTGAGGTTTCTCATGTGGTATGCCAGTTATAAGAAGCCTCAAAATTGCTTACTCCTCTCAGAATTCCTTGTCATAGTGTTGACAATTACTGAGGGGTACCCGTTCCTTCTTTGAGGAGAACAAGGGCGCTTAGCGCGCACTCTCTGTTAGGCTAGAGAGTCCTTCTTGCTCTGGGGTGAGGTCAACTGAATTTACTTTAATCAAAAACTCAATGATAAAGGAGTCTTTCATAAAATTAATACTTGATATCACAAGGTTCTTAATCAAGGCTTATTTGGGGAGTCCTATAAAAAGGCAGGGTCATGAGGTTCTCGAGATAACATAACTTTTGTTCAAGGTTTCGAGTTTCTGGGCTTTAAACTTGAAGTAGGAAAGACCCAAGCGAAAGGGGGAAAATAAAAAGTGAAGGTGGCTATGCGCATCAGGGTATTCAATCTACAAGTGTCATCTATTAGACTTATTATTTTATGTGTGATAGCACTTTAATAAGTGCTATCTTAATATCTTAGACAGAGGTAATAAAGATGTTTACTTATACCCTAAATAGTATATATACGCGAGTAATGATTCCGACAGGTTGGTAGTCCTGGCGAGTATAGGTTGGTATTACTGGCGGCGTATGTTGACATACGCTAAACTTGAAGGGCTCGATGGATGCGCACGATAACAAGAATACAGAAGTATGCTTAGGAAAGGTTAAATACATGAAAGAAGGTAATGTGGTTTGTTTATTATGAGAAATGGCTTAGTAAGAATAAAGCATGTGCGTATATGTTGTTGAGAAAAATAATTAAAAGTGTTTATGTTGTAAAATCGTATTATTTGTGCATAGTTAAAAACATGAAATTTCATAGCATAATTGGTTGTATCATTTAGTGTTATAACATAAGATTATTGACATATTATATATTAGCATTGATAAGGTAATGCATGCGTACTTGAAGACAATCGTCTTGATATTCTTAACATTATATTGATACATCTTAATAACTAACAATCATTTATTCTAACTTGTTTTGGTCTACTCTACAGACATAGCTGATTTAGTAATAACGTCTATGTGGAATCTTCTTTCCTGGTTTAGGAGGACATTCCAACCTAATGGTTGCAACTCTGGCTCCTTCTTCTGTTGATTCCTTTGGTAGTGGAGCCGACTTGATTTCACGTTGAGTGTTCCCGTTGTTGGTTTGCACATTCTCCTTTACGTTCTCCTTTCTTCTTTCCTTCTGCTTTTGAGGGGTGTCTTCTCTTTTTCTCGGTATCTTAATTTTCTTTAATTCCATCATTTGTAAATGATTCACAGATTATATAGAGATCAAATAACATGACTGTAGGTGTGGCATGAGAGAGCATGGGACACCACATATATATCCGGGTGGATGGGTCGTTAGCCTTGGTCGGCAACCCATCTTGGGGATACCTTATAAAAATCCGGGTGGATGGGACTCATAAGCCTTGGTCGGCAACCTATCTAGGGGAGTAAACCTGATACAAATCGGTACTGCTTACATAAGGGTGAAGCAGGTTAGTGGATGGACTATCTGAACACCACTAGAAAAATAGTGCTAAAAAGATACATAGAGGGGCTCGGGGTCGGACAGGTCCTAAATTGAGTGACAATCCAGTAAGTCCTTCAGTAAACTGGCATGAGTTGTCACTCTTAAAGGTGATAGGTCCACTTGGTGGCCTTCTGTGTATGGCCACCCTCATTAAGTGGAGTAAGGTGTCTGGCATCAGATAGATAGATAGACAATGGGAGGCATTCCCAGCATACTCTCAACGCAATCATTCCAACTCTCAGTGACTCGTGTCGTACTCATGGTAACTTGTAGTGACTCATGGTAACTCATAGTGACTCGTATCTACCCGTGAGCCGAAAATGACCGTTAAAATTCAAATTTTCCACCACTCGCAGTTCACTCGTGGTGACTCGTAGTGACTCTTAGTGACTCTTAGTAGACTCTATTGCACTCGTGGTGCCTCGTGTTGACTCGTGAAAATTTGCTCACTCGGGCTCATTTTTGCCCTAGTTACCACGAGTTAAGACTAGTGGTAACTCGGCCTCACACTCGTGAATGTGTGAACCATGCTTAAGTAGAGTGAATATATGCACTAGGCATGTTATAGGCCAGTTTTGGAAGCCTTTTTTCTGTTTATATAATTTCCCCAATATTTGTCCCTAAAACCTAGTGTAGGTATTGTTCCATACATGGAAATTTCCGTGTATGGTAGGCTACCCGTGGTTCTGTAAAATATCTTTTAACATGACTTGTACGCCCATCCATGTCATCAAATAAGAAGCAGAAGAAATGTCTGATAATATGTGTTACCGCTTTCTTTCTGGCTGTTATTATTTTATGTTATCTATCTATATACTCAGGCCCAATCCGCACTTTTCCTTTTTTTTATTTTTTTTTTATTTTGGGTGGCCGACTCAAGACAGACCAGAATAGGGACAACACAACAGAAAACAACGAACACGCAAAAACAAAATACAAATTCACACACATCTAAGTCATCCAGGAGAAGACCCAGAGACCAGTGTCACCAAGGCCCCTCCAACACTCCCCCAGCCCCCGACCACCCAGAGAGGTTCCAATCTCGGCAGGCAGACATGCAGCAGAGCTGAAGCCACACGCCCGCCCACCACAATTCCAGGCGCACCCTTCTCCCTGGGCCAGGCGCCTGATGGACTATTATCTGGTCCAACTTGCGCCCGACCCCTTCCCCCAAAGTTATGGCACTCGTAAATTATAGACGAGCAGTAAACAACATGAGGATAACAATTCCACAATATATTCGCAAAATGAGGTCGCCAGTTTCAATAAAGAAACACCATTAAAATTGTACTAGGTATAATACAATAAGTGTGTAAAGCTTTAAACATGCATGGTTAATTAAATATTCTTATAATATAAACACAAATAAATCAGAAGGGGTTCATCAAAAGTTAAAGCCACACCTTAAGGGTAACACAAATACTGTATGTCCTGCCCTGGTTATACCACCTGTCACTTACTCAATTGACCACTTGCGAGTTTCGTTCTATAAGGAAGTTCGAGCTGTAGACATCGACATTTAACATAATTACCAGCTAAAATACGGTTGTAGTTCATATATAAATACATAAAATCCAATTCAACATACTCTTTAGCCATCATAAACCTACATTAGTATTGCATTTCTATTTACTATCGATGTCTACAGCTCCAACTTCCTTATAGCCTGAAACTAGCAAGTGGTCAATTCACCCACCTGTGTCCAAGTCTATACTAGGACAAACACCAAAGACCAACCCACTGAGAGAAGTCCACCCTGTTTGGGCACCAAGAATATTCGGGAAATGAACACGGGCTGATTGGAAGAAACAGGGACAATGATCTGCTCGTTTGCCATCTCCCGGATGACCGACCCTACCCCTAAAGAAAAACAAGTTTGACTGAAACTGGCCACGGAAATGGACTCCTAGCAAACGTCAACATAAAAGCTGACGAAACTCTTTGGCATCGAAGGAGTGGCATGGCTAGAGTTCAACAAACAATTGTTGTGCACCAGGCACCTGTGGAGGCAAAAGTTTTATGAAAACATCAGAAAATCCTAGTCTTCAACCTATCTCTATAGGCAGCTTCTTCACCAGATACACTTTCAGATCCCAACGTACCCGCGCAGCTTCAAAGAGGGCTGCGCGAACTTCGCCAAGAGACCGAACTGCGTTCTGGAGCAAGAAGTGCCTGGTGAGAGATAGTTCCGTATGAGAACTAGTATCTGTTACTGACCCAATCGTGCTGGCTAAATAAGCCGCAAGGTGACGACTGTGTAGAAAACTGTGATAAAAGCTTCCCGGCTCTCTGTCTCATGGAAAAAAAAAAATAATAATTTGTAGCGGAGTAGTAGAACTAAACGATTCTACCACTCAGTATGACAAAAGATTAGGAGCACCCAAATGTCCCAAGACATTGCGGCAATCGTGTCGTCTGGCCTACTGGCATAGAGAACCTACGATGGTTCTCCGGCGGAAGCTGATGACTGCTATTGTTAGTAATAGTGCTGGCAAACAGCGGGGCCTCTTGACCCCACACAGCCCACGGCTCGAACCCCCCCCCCCCCCCCCCCTCATGATGTGAAGAACCGGAAGACCTGAATAGTTCCTCTGCGGAACAGTGTTAAGTTCTGGGGTCAAATCCTGCAACAATTTAGCATCAATTAGGCCATCCAAATTCAACCAATCTGAAAACAATTTCACTGAGGATGTCGGAGGTAGGGCCGGGGACTGTGAAGAGACAAAGTACTCAGGATAAAATAAACTCGGGATTGCTGAGATTACAACATCTAGCACATCGCTGGCGTGGTTCTGGGCCCTTAGATCCTTGGCCCCACTCATTATTATGAACTAATGTTCCGGCACAGGGACTTCACCTGCGACCGTCGGCTGCGCGACCTCAGGGCGAGTGGGCCAAAGGACTTTCCAGAACGTGTCAGGACCATATAAGAGAGGCATAAGACCCCTCCTAGATAGCACTGCATGACCAATGGGAGGAGGAATCGAATCTGCTTAAGATATCAAAGAGCAGCGGAAACCGGCGGGACAGCCGTCGTGTAATGCCTGGATTGTGGCAAAGTATCTGTAACTGCATTCGATGCTGAAATCTGCTTGAGCTATCATGCCAAGGGGAGTACTTCACTTCGTGTAGTGCACAAAGCGCTCGCCTCCCACGTGGTGGGCCCGAGATCGAATCTCGGCCGGGCAGTGCTCAAAAACATTTGGGGCGAATTTCCGCATCAGACGCAGTTCGGATGTGATTGTTAAAATTGTAAATTGTAGTAGTGTGTAACTCTAATGTCGGCAAAAATATTATGGTGCCGTTTCGAGGTCACTTCACTGGTGGCAGCTATAAGGGGATATCTGAGAGGCTTAGTTGGGGTGCTGTACATATAGGCTAAGTAAATCCCCATGATGTACTGGCTTGCCTTAACTGGTTGGCTACAACAGTTGCTAAGGGTAGAGCTCTCAGAAATTCTCAGAGATGATGTCCCAGTGACACCGGTTCGTTGGGGAGGTATGGTAGCAGATGGGGTGGTCCCTGCACTGCCTCCTCGCCGTGGTGTGTGACCTGGCAAGTGACGGATATAAGGTATGTCGCTGGTGATCGTTGTCTCGGAGCCTCGCTGTAGTTGACACGCTCAGACTTGTGCCTCGCTTGGTTCCACTCGCTCGGAGTCTTCGCTACCTGGACGATAATGTGATGTAATGCCTGGATTGTGGCAAATTATCTGTAACTGCATTCGATGCTGAAATCTGCATTAGGGTTGTCTATGGTGTTAGGCAGTCCCCCTGTAATAGGGGTGTCTCTGGTGATAGCTGTCCCCCTGGTATCTACAAGGGGTGTGGTTCCCCTATAATAGGGGTGTCTCTGGTGATAGCTGTCCCCATGGTATCTGAAAGGGGTGTGGTCCCCCTGTAATAGGGGTGTATCTGGTGATAGCTGTCCCCCTGGTATCTGAAAGGGGCATGGTCCCCCTGTAATAGGGGTGTCTCTGGTGATAGCTGTCCCCCTGATATCTGAAAGGGGCGTGGTCCCCCTGTAATAGGGGTGTCTCTGGCGTTAGCTGTCCCCCTGGTATCTGAATGGGGCGTGGTCCCCCTGTAATAGGGGTGTCTCTGGTGATAGCTGTCCCCCTGGTATCTGAAAGGGGTGCTTCCGGGTGGATGGGACTCGATAGCCTTGGCGGGCAACCTATCTAGGGGAAAAAACCCTACACAAATTACCGATGGGCGACATGCTAATCGGTGCCACTTACAGGTGGCGATCTTTATAACATACAACAACAACAACAGCTATCACGCCAAGTGGAGTACTTCTCTTGGTGTAGTGGACAAAGCGCTCGCCTCCCACATGGCAGGCCCGAGTTCGAATCTCGGCCGGGCCGCACCCAAAAACATTTAGGGGCGAATTTTTGCATCAGACGCAGTTCGGATGAGATTGTAAAAATTGTAAATTGTTATTGTGTGTCAGTCAAGTCGGCAAAAATAGTATGGTGACGTTTCGAGGTCACTTTACTGGTGGCAGCTGTAAAGGGATATCTGAGAGGCTTAGTTGGGGTGCTGTATATATAGGCTAAGTAAATCCCCATGGTGTACTGGCTTGCCTTAACTGATTGGCTAAATCAGTTGCTAAGACTAGAGCTCTCAGAAATTCTCAGGGATGATGTCCCAGTGACCTTCGGTTCGTTGGGGAGGTATGGTCCTGCACTGCCTCCTCGCCGTGGTGTGTAAGCCGCCCAGCAAGTGACGGATATAAGGAATGTCACTGGTGATTATTGTCTCGGAGCCTCGTTGTAGTTGACACTCTCAGACTTGTACCTCGCTTGCTTTCGCTCGCTCGGAGTCTTCGCTACCTGGACGATAATGTGATGTAATGCCTGGATTGTGGCAAAGTATCTGTAACTGCATTCGATGCTGAAATGCCAAGGGTAGTACTTCTCTTGGTGTAGTGGACGAAGCGCTCGCCTCCCACGTGGCGGGCCCGAGATCGAATCTCGGCCGGTCCGCGCTCAAAAACATTTGGAGCGAATCTCCGCATCAGACGCAGTTCGGATGTGATTGTTAAAATTGTAAATTGTAATTGTGTGTAACTGTAATGTTGGCAAAAATGGTATGGTGCCGTTTCGAGGTTACTTCAGTCGGAGTTACGTTGACAGGTGTTTGAGATTGAAAATCAATCTGAGGGAACACATGTACTTGGCCCAGAGTTTTCACCTCCGGAGCCGTAGGTGTAGACACCTGTACTTGTTCGTCCCTTATGACTGTCTTGAGAAAGTCAAGCCAAACCTGAAAACTGTCACAACGATGTCACCGTGCTGGTCAGTCGCTGATGTAGGGCGAGAGAAGCCAAGTCCTGCATATCAGACGGTGAAAGAGACTGCTGTAGGACAGATGGTAGCCCCCCCAAGTATGCTAAATATTGTTGCAGAGGTGTGACGCCCAGGTTGGGGGAGGGGATGAGGCTGGTGAAGCCTCCGATCGAGACTCGCCAGCCGAGGCAGTAGGGTCGTGTGAACTTGTCTGTGATAGAGGGACGCGAGGCAGAATCTCCTCACTAAGACCAAGGTCAAGGATAGAAGAGGTGTCTCTAGTATCAACTGTAGATTCCTCTAGCCGTCCAGAGACATGGGAAAAGCACTTGAGACTGTCTGCCAACGGTGACACTGCCGTTACGATCATCGCTTAATACCGGAATTCCGGGAGGCTGTTGTAGTGCCACCCAGCGGGGGATCGTAAACTGCAAAGCAGTTAGGCCAACGACACTGGCATCAGTGTTCTGTGAAGGATTTCGGAGGGAGTTAGAAGGCATTCTTTCCAGTGTAACAGAGATCTGAGAGCTCTTGGACTTCTTCCCATTTGACCGCTACAAGGAGTCCTTCCGGTCCTTAGACTCAATTTCGCTGCCCCCATGGCAGGAAAATGAGTCTGGACATAGTTTCTTTGTCCCTTGTAATAGTAGGGGAGAAGACGACCTGAGTTTCTCCAGAGTTGAACGAGACCTGAAGCGCCGGGGAAGAGGAGGAACCGACCCCTTGGCGGAGGCCCGTCTGAGGTCTCCCTGCCGAACCACTAGAGTTGGAAGTGAAAGTACAGGAATGTGCCGTTTCCGTAGTGGAAGGAGGTACACTCACACATACTAAAAGTTGCTCAGGGGTGGGTCCTTCCATCCCCTACTCCACCCTGGGCAGGTGGAAGGGGGGAGTTGGGTCCAAGTCTACCCCCACCTTCCACCCCCAAACTATCCCCAACTCCCCCACCCTCCTTCTCTAGCTGGCAGTTAGTGATTGGAGGCGATTGTTCTCATGAATTGTAAATTATTGTTATACCATCTTTGCACATGCTTACAATGGCCAACATTTATTAATACAATATACTGTATAATTGTATTCTGAAAATGAGTCTCTATACACACATGAGTTACACGAATCTCGGCTGTATTGGTAATCTACCTTTCTCTCTCTCTCTCTCGCTTTCGCTCTCTCTCTCTCTCTCTCTCTCTCTCTCTGCGTGTCCCTCTCTCATTGCATTACAATGCACGACCAAGACTTAATGTGTTTTTCATATAGGCTAGTGATACCGTAATTAATTCCAATATCATACATTATTCAGGATATTATGTTCACCATTATTGCAATACACATCAACGTTTCCTCTACGATCTACTCCTAGGTTTTCAAATTACTTACACATTCGGGATTTTTTTAATATTAAAGGAGAGGTCTAAAGGCAAATATTGGCTGGAATAGTGTTGCGACTATTGTTGATCGTTTCGTTTACCATTTCAATCAGTTTCTCCCATTTATTCAATACCATACATAGTATAAACGGTTTGCATTTAATTATATGTGGCCTATACACTTCGTTTTCAATCAATTAAATGTAGAACTCGATACAACTTACGATCAAAGTCGGTGTTAATTTTTTAGTAAGGTTTGAGTATCAAGCCCTTGAGTAGCAGGGCTCGCCTTCTCACTTACCCCTTCTCTGTCTCTATCTGTGATCCCAGCCTCTCACCTCTACAAACCCCCAAATAATGCATAGGTTTAATAGATAGTTTTACCATCAACTCTTTTCTTTGTGTATCGAATGCAGGCAACACTCATCACACACTCTAATGAAGGGAAATATACCCCATTCACACCAACGACTAAGGGTGGAACGTCTAAAGTAGGCACCGCAAAGTCGTTGCCGAGAAGAAGGTCGACGCCCTCCACTGGCAATTTCTCAACGATCCCAACATCTAAGTCCTTAATCACACCATCAACTTCCAGCTCCACACGAACCAACGGGTATGACCTGGTCGCATTAATACCCTGAACAACAACCACCCGTGCCGCATTAATTGGTCGCCCCGTGAAATTCTTCAAAAGTGTCTGTGAAGCTCCAGTATCACGCAAAACTTCCACCTTATGCTGGCAACCCGCCCAACTTACCCTACCGGTCCCTCTATGGGCGCAAAAGACATCACGGACAGGGGACGAGCCTTCCTGAGTCTTATACATAGCCTGTGACCCTGCCGCTGGCAAACTACCCTTGGTAAATCCAGACGACATTTCAGCCACACCTATGCTGCGCACCAAAGACACGGCTGCAGCTGGCGGCTTACTAGGACAAGATTTTGCATAATGCCCCTTCTTTGTACAATGAAAACATTCCACTTCCCCTATCGGTCTCTTCTGATAAGGGGCGGAGTTCTGACCCTTCTGTAATGGGACGGCTGTAGTCTTTGGTTCAGTCCAGGTATCTTGGCTTTTAAACTGAGGTTTATATCTATAGTGATTGTCCTGAGCTCGAGGGTTTGGAGTATCGCACCCCTTGGGAACTGCATCAACACACTTTACAGATTCACATCCCCTGATTAGCGACAACCTGAGGTCAGCCATCTCAGCTGCCTCTTGAAGAGTTCTTGGGTTCTTTTCTTTAATAGTTAGTCATTTCTGCACCAGTACACTTATAAAACTGCTCGAGCAGAAACAGCTCAGTCAACTGTTCTGCCGTCTCAGCTTTCTCAGAACGTGTCCAGTTTTTAAGTGCATCTTTTAAGTCCCGGGCATGTTCAAGAAAGGTCGCCTCCCTAGTCTTTGTAACACCCCGAAACTTCAATCGATATGTTTCCGGTTGCATCTTGTATGCCCGTAGGACAGCTCTCTTCAATTCTGGGAAGTCAATGCAAGACTCTAAAGGCAGTGCATCATAAGCCTTCAGACCCTTACCCGTAAGTACAAAGGAAATCAAGCAACAACAGATCTAGTGACCCTTCTAGGCTGCTTGTCCTCCAAAACACTGAGGATCAAGTGTCCAAACAGTGGTTTAGAGTGGGTAAGGGAACATTGGAAAGGGAACTACTGCCCTGCCACTAACGTGGCAGGACTAGGAAGTTAGTAGGGGACATATGGGTTAGTAACTGAGGGGAGGATAATATAAAGTTATTCATTTACAAACGCAGTCAGTCGCGGGTTTGATGCGAGATATTTGTCTAGGCGGAATTTAAATGAATCAACGGTGCTGCAGTCTATAACGTCTCGGGGAAGCCCATTCCACAAGTTGACAACTCGATTGAAGAAGAAATTCTTAGATTCGTGTGAGTTAAAAGATTTACCAATAATTTTGCAACCGTTTCCCCGCGTGTAATTAGATTGGTCGATAGTGAAGTACTTACTACAGTTCATATTGTCGATGCCTTTGATGATTTTGAACACTTTAATTAAGTCACCTCTTAATCTGCGCTGGGTTAAAGGAAATAGATTTAATTCTCTAAGACGCTCTTCGTATGGTTTGTTCTTTAGGCTAGGTATCATTTTGGTAACTCTACGTTGAACTCGTTCTAGCTTGTTTATGTCTTTTTGGTAATAAGGGCACCAGCATTGAACGCAGTATTCCAGAAGAGGGCGGACTAAGGAATTGTAAAGGGTTAGGATTACGTCTTTGGATTTATGCTCAAATGATCTGCCTATAAAGCCAATTAATTTGTTTGCCTTCTTAACAACTTCTGAACATTGTTGACTCGGTTTTAGTTTACTCGATATTGTTACTCCCAGATCGGTTTCTCTGTTTACATTCTTAAGCTGAGTGCCATTCATCGAATAGTTTGCTTTCTCATTTAGGTATCCGATGTGTAGTACTTTACATATATCCGCATTGAAACTCATTTGCCAAATTTGGGCCCAATGTGACAATTTATCTAGATTGTGTTGCATATCGTCAACTTGATCTTTTTAGAGTACGGTATTTGCAATTTTTGTATCGTCAGCAAATTTTGAGATTGTACAGGTGAGACCCTCATCTATGTCGTTGATGTAAATTAGAAAGAGAATTGGTCCTAGTACCGATCCCTGGGGTACCCCGCTACTTACATTGGTCCATTTAGATGCCTTACCGTTTATGACTACTCTTTGCTTTCTGTCGCTGAGCCAATTTTCTATCCATTTCAACACACCGTCTTGTATTCCATGCACTTTTAGTTTTAGCAGTAAACGTTTGTGGGGAACTTTGTCAAAGGCCTTTTGAAAATCAAGGTATATAATATCTACAGCTTTACTCTCATCGTAGAGGTTGAGGATATCGTGGAAGAAGTCTAAGAGGTTTGTTAAACAGGAACGTTTTTTACGAAAGCCGTGTTGAGTATCTTTAAGTATGTTATTTTCCTCTAAGTGATTTACGAGTCTGTCTCTTATGACCGTTTCTAGCATTTTACATACAACTGAGGTTAAGCTAATTGGACGATAGTTACTGGGTAGGGATTTGCTGGCTATTTTTAATATCGGTGTTACGTTGGCTATCTTCCACTGATCAGGCATAGTTCCAGACTGCAAGGATTTATTGAATAGTAATGTCAGTGGTTTGGAGAGCTCATCCTTAGCTTCCTTTACAACTCTAGGCGAGATTGTATCAGGTCCAGGCGTTTTATTTACCTTGAGTTTATCTAAACAATTCAATACTTCTCTCTCTGTAACGGTGATATTGCTTAGAACATCTGAATTATCAATCTGAATCGGCGATGGTGTAGGGATATCACCGAGGTCTTCTGTTGTAAAAACTGATGCAAAGAAGGTATTGAGGGCATTACTCATTTGTACTTCGTCTTTGGTGTATTCTCCATTTTCATCGACTAACGGTCCAACAGTTGAAGTAAATACTTTTTTCTTTCTGATATAACTATAGAATTCTTTTATGATTCGCAATATGTAACTCTAGGGTCTTTTTACTTAATTAACTTTTTGGCTTTGCGTCGTAGCTCTACAAATTTCACCCGTTCTTCGTCATTTTGTGAGGATTTTAATCTATCATTAGCAAATTTTTTAGCAAGCAGGCAGTTTGAAATATCTTTATTCCACCATTTGGGCTTATTATTATGGCCTGGACGCCGTATTTTCGATGGTATGCAGTCTTGCACTGCTTTTAGGTAAGTGGTTTCGAATAACTTCCAAGATGTATTTATGTCGTTATTGTTAATTAAAAAGCTCCAGTCAGTTTCTTTAAACATAGCTCTAAGTTTATGAAAGTTTGCTTTCTTGAAATTAGGGACTTTTTCGATGCTACTATTTGGTTCGTTACTAGTAAAGTTTAAAGTGAAAGTTATCGTACGATGGTCGCTGTTACTGAATTCATCACCAACATTCAAATTCTCTATTAATTCTTCTTTTGTTGCAAGTACAATGTCAAGAACGTTATTACCACGGGTCGGTGGTGTTCGAACAAATTGATAAAGCGAACTCTCTTGCAAGTTCGTATACAAGTCATGTCCGGAGTGTGAAGCAAGAGTATCGCCCCACTTGGTCACAGGTAAATTAAAGTCGCCAAAAAATACGGTATCTTGTGAGTTACTTACATCTGCAATTTGTTCATAAATTTCTCGGTCAGTTTGCACTGATTGAGCTGGAGGTCTGTATATTAATGCAAGTATTATTTTTGTACCTTTATTATTCTTTATTAGCACAAAAGATGTGTCGACGTTCACAATTTGAGGTTTTGACAAGAGGGTCGGGTTAAGACTTTCTTTGATATAAAATAAAACGCCACCTCCATTTTTATTTATTCGGCTTTTCTCAAACATTACATAACCGGGAAGTGAATACTCTGCTAAAAAGTCTCTATCTACTGTATTGAGCCAAGATTCTGTTATACCAATCACATCATAACTTTCAGTAAACACTAGTTCCTCTAAATCTGAAAATTTATTGCGTATGCTACGAGCGTTTGCATAGAAAACCTTTAAAGTTGCGGTTTTAGAACTCACAGAACGTTCTTTAATCAAATTTTTGGTTCTGATCGGATCTACATTTACATTCATGGCTGACATCGGTACTCGGTCGTTATCCCTGGCGGTTTTGAATTTGGGTCGTGTTGGTGGAGCTTTATCCAAATTCGCGGTTCTTGACAGATTAGCATTTAATTCCTTCGCAGGTTGCCGCCCTCGCTGTCTTCGGTCCTCCTTCCTGGTTGTCCTGTGCGGAGTCGATTTCTTCTCCGAAAATCCTTCACCGCATCGTTGAGGAGGCTAGAGCTGCCCACTTCTCTTCAGGCCAATTATGCTCCCTACACTTCTTCTCAAAACGATTAAAAAATTCTGTGACTTCAGTTTCACTAAATACCGGCACCAATTTGACTAAGTGGGCTAAGGACTGTTCTCTTAATTGGCCCTCACGGCCCATCCGAGTCCCTGTCGACTCTGCACGAGTCTTATCTAAATCTAATTTAGCACAATATTTCTCTGAGTCGTACCTAAGCTCAGCCTCATGCCTCCTGGTCTCATCCTCCTGCCTCCTAACCTCAATCTCATGCCTCCTCGTCTCATCCTCCTGCCTCCTGGTCTCATCCTCCTGCTTCCTAGCCTCAATTTCCTGCTTCCTAGCCTCAATCTTAGCAAGCTCAAGTCTATATACCATATCTGGAGACAGGCAGGAAGAGGGAGCTGCCACTACTGAAGGAGGGGGGGCAAAAACTGGGGAACCACCACGTGCACCACCCGAGGGCACTCCAATCTGCCAATTCTCATCCCTCTGTGGGAGAGTGCTAACCTCCGGTAACTGAGTGGACGGCACTGTGGGAGTCGAGTGAGAGGGGATCTGGGGAGGAACCCCCCCAAACGCCCTCTCCCCCGAAACCCCATGTCGCCCACGCAACACCCAGGAAATCAGCTCCCCCTTGGACATCCCTGCTACATTGGAAATGCCCAAAACCTTGGCTATCAGGTGCAAGCCACAAACATCCACCCCAGTCAGCCTCTCCTCCATCACGTGGTACCGCTTACTCACAAAAACTCTAGCATCCTCCTCACTGGTTACTAACGGCACACCTTCAAATGACATCTCTCGCTCATCATCAGTGCTAATGCACGACATACTGAAGTCCACAAAAAATTCTCGAGACAAAAGTGTTAAACTTCCTATGCAAGCACTAATTACTAAATTAACTAGTCTCTTAAATGCTTTACTAATTGCCATACAAAAAAAATATTCTTCAATATGCACGCTAAAATACAAACAAACAAATGTTGTACAACTCTGCAAAAATTTATACTGTTCACAAAATCCTAAGCAAGGTCGCCATTTGTTACGAACTGGCACTCGGGTACACAAGGGCTCTCGATCAGGACTCTAATACGGCTCGCTGCCACAACGGAAACACACGATCCCAACCCCTGAGTACTGCCAGCCGAACAAAAAACACCAATACCCTCCAGAGTTCAATCTGCTATAACGGGGTATACAAGAACTCGGTACTAGTGTTCAACAACAGACTAATAAAGAGACAGGAATTATCTAGTCTGGTCAACAATCAAACAATGAAGTAAGAAACAACAACACAAAAGAATAGTGTTGGCCGAAGCCGAAGTAATCCACCCTTGACTATGAACTTAAGAAGTCCACCACCCTCTACTTCGGATCGGCACTATTACGTTACGTTAATTAATAGTCCTTAAGCATCGAGCAAGGAATCTTCTGAGAAAAGTTAGATGCTTCTCGGATGCTCGTAAGAAGTACGTATCGGATTTTGAATAGTAATTCAATAAGCAAAAACACTGGCAATTAAATACTATTAAAGGCTTAAATTGGCATAAGAATAATTAAAAGAATATGCAATAGTAAATGGCAAACATTAAAAGGAAGTACTCCGCAAATGCAACGGCAATAGCCTACTCGGATTGTGCTCGTGGGCCACTAATCACTAAAGTAGCCAAGCTTGCAACACATGAAATCAATAGTGCATAAACAATATCATACATAAGGAAAGCTTCAATACTATTCTGTATCTACTAATCGAGTAAAGTCTAGCTGGGGTACTGCAGGCAAAAAGGTAGCAGTGATTGAGCAAAAACGGCTCGTAGCCTAGCGAAGTCCTCACGACTGTTTAAAGTATTACGTTAAAACTAACAAGTGCACTTTGAGAAATCCAGATCCCTTGTATCTGGTTTTCTCCCTGCTCCTTGACAAAGTAAAAACAAACTGTTAATAAAATACAGGGTGGTTAGGCTCTTGCCCTCACGCACTGTAAATTATTAACTCAACACAGTCAGCCGCGAAGACAACCTAGGCTTCACTAAACCGAAACGAGTATGCAGGTTTATCGCTTAACCACTGCATCAAACAACAACTCGTAACACAGAAAAGCCTTACCCCAGTCTAGCATTACCTAGACTAGCAGAAAACAGGAATAATAATAATAATACACAGGGAAATGCATATACAAGTGCAACAAACATAAATCAATCCTATTCTAAGTCAACCCTTCCAAAATAGGCTATCTAATAGGCAAGTATCTCGTGAGAACTCAAGCGATAATACGTTGGCTGACTAGCTCTGCACCAACAGGACCATGGAAGTTAAACAGGGCAGGGAAAAGAGGAAATAAGAATGTAAGGTAGTAGAGAAAGTTCCCATCAGTCAGAAGAATATAAATAGTTAGCAAGGGAAATGAGAAGTCGCTCTGCCTAATGAGTTCTGATGAAAAAATGGCTAGACTTCCCTTTTATACCCGGCCCTCTAGTGAGCCCAACGTGAACTACTAAGGACCGCCCACTGACAACCATTACGTAATTTCTCTCTCTCCTCTGGGATACACAAAGGCTCCCCCTAGCACTGAGGGAGGGAGGAGTGCTAGTGAGTTAGGCCTACCTCCTGCCTGGCGTACCCACTGACACCTAACTGTGGCTGTTTCTCTTCCCATCATTACAAATAAGTTTTACACACAATACTTATAACTAATGATATAAAATAGAACTCGTTGACTCAGATGAAAACAAAATACATATTCATAATACTTATAGTACAACGGCTCACATGAACTAAGTTAGGAAACTCTTGTTACGGCTGGATCGGCAATACATATTCGGGATTCTTGATCGTAGGACAGAAATGGCTTATGTGACAACGACACGCTCGATTCCAGTCCCAAATACTATATGCTCCAGACAACAAAAGCACCAACGCCCTACAGAGTTATCGTCTATGGTAACGAGGTACCTTAACTCGGCGAAAGTGTACAACAGGGGTAGGCTATGAGGCTAAACTCCCTCAGACATTTATAGGTTACGTTATTACTAAAGAAATGCAATACTCAAGAAACTACGTTAATATTAAGCCTCTAATAATGTAGAATAGAAACAGGCTAAAGGTATGACAGTGAAATGCTAAATGACAAAGGTACACGCCTACTTGAAAGCGCGTGCACTAGAATAACTGTCCCCTACTAACATGCACTAGCATGTAGCATACAAGATGTTCATGATCCAGTAGATACCTAATAATACACATGGAAGGAACATAAATAGTAGTCACTTATTGTAATAATGAATCTATACTTGGAATAACTAAAAGGTTGCAGGCAACAGTACTGCGCCGGTAGCCTACTACCGCATAGGCTACTTCGCTTCTCTCACTCTGTCTCCCCTCTGAGTCTGTATGCGCCCTACGCAACAGAACTCCGGACACAGCAGCAAAACGACAGTGCAGTTAATTGATACATGAAAGTATTAATAGTGTTGTCTAGTGTGTGAGTAATGTGTATTGTAAAGTGTTACATACATAAACTTAAAGAGAGCTGCAATGCATAGTAAAATAAAGATATCACCCACTCATCATCCCCATGTGTTCTAGCTAGCAGGCCAAGTCACAGGAACAACGAGTCCCAGCACCGAAAGCGAGAACCCAGGAAAAGACTGCAGAGAACACAAGGACAGATAAATTACGTTACTCTACTATACCGGCACTACGAGCGAGCTGTAGTCTCTGGTACTACACTCGCTCCTGGCTCGGTAGGCAAATCAAGGCTAAGTCCTCGCCCCTCTACAGACAACTCCTGGGCATGGTCGGGCTCTTACACATGGCACTAGTCTAGTCACAAATTGGATGATGAGCTGGGCATATAACTCGTGAACATGTAGAACGTTCACCAACTATCCTCATCAAGAAGATCGCTGTTCACATTAACCCCTTAAATCTAATACATGTAAATATATGCTTGTCCTAAGAGTAATACGAGAGGTGAGTGCTGAAACTCCTTTAGGACCTCAAGGGAAGGGTATGCATTTAAATAGAGAGAAGAATGAAATGAGAGTAATGTCGTCAGAGAGAAAGAGTGCAACCGTGAGAAATTGGGAGAGAGGGCAAGGGATGTTAGAGTCTCAAAGGTTCTAGGCAACCTGATCATGGAACACACAGCGAGCCTCCATGCAATGTGCAGTACGACAACATGGGCAGCCCGGCAGCGTATGCAGGCGGCAATGTACTACCAACCCTGTCGCACCTAGCTATAAGCGCAGGGCTGCCAACCGGTCCATACGTCTGGCAACCATTGCTACCCTCTCGCTCTGAAGTCTAACTCACTCTCTCTCTTCTCATCATTACAAATAAGTCCCACACACAATACTTATAACTAATGATATAAAATAGAACTCGTTGACTCAGATGAAAACAAAATACATATTTATAATACTTATAGTACAACGGCTCACACAAACTAAGTTAGGAAACTTTACACAGACTACAGCCAAAGTTCCTGCCCTGACGATCCTAGCGAGAGTGGGGCATGACTGGGCGTTCTGTACAGCATGCTCATACTCGACATGCGTCACACCTCCCCCAAGATTTTACTTGCTCAACCCTGAGCTAAAATCTGATACACAGAACCCCATCAAGCCCCTCACACCTAGCGACCGCATGGCACTAAAACAAAGCTGAGTTTATCATCAAAACACATCTTATTAAAAAAAATTCACATTTTATAACTCCTCCCCAACAATAGCAAAAGACACAATATCATGCTCCCAGAGCGAGCTTACAGCAGCTCAGCCGTTTGATAGTTCGTGGACTACTCAAACTCTATAGGCTATGACAAACTTATACAATTATCTATATCAAAAAGAAAGAGTTTTTATATGATTTTTATATTTTAATATGTTTTTTTTTCCGGCTGCACTATAAGGGCAGCCTATTTTCTTCTATACCAAACGCTCAACTCCTGCTTTACGACCCAATACGCTGGGCTACAACCGCGAGCCAACAAGCACCAAGCGCAAAATACTATTCAAACTAAAGCAGGAGGCTACCCGTGTGTCAATCTACCCAGGATCATATACCCTTGAACGACCATCTGCAACCACGTTGTCACAACCGGCAATATGGCGTATGTCCAGGTTATATACCAATAACCTTAGTGACCACCTGGTCAGCCTCATATTCCGATTGTGAAACTGGTCCAAGATCTTGAGAGGGTGATGATCTGGGTAAACTACAACGACCGGACCATAGGCTGGAACATAGACCTCGAAATGCCCCAGCGCATCATCGTCCTTTACAATTTCATTCATCAGGTTCTGAAGCGTGGCAGGTGCGTTCTTAAGCCCATAAGGCATTACGTTACATTGGTAGGTCTTGCCATCTACCACAAAACCACAAACTTGCTTAGCTCGGTCCGACAGGGGTACTTGCCAGTAGCCTTTTACACGATCAATTTTAGTAAGGTACTTTGCATTCCCTATCTTGTCCACGCTGTCGTCAACTCGAGGCAAAGGGTAAGGGTTGGTAGTGGTCAAGCCATTTAGCCTACGAAAATCTATGCAGAACCGCACCTTGCCGTCAGGTTTTGGCTGCAACGTGACGGGTGATGTCCACTTCACATAACCTTCAGTGATCATCCCTCTCTCAACCATGTACTTTAACTCCTCCCGTAAAGCTGGCAACTTTACCGGGGGCACACGGTAGGGCACTGACTTGAAGGGCACATTATCACCGACGTCCACGTCGTGCGTTACCTGAGTAGTGAGACCTGGGTGTTCGGCGAAAACAGAGGGGTATGACCTGAACAGGCCTAGGACAGCAGCACCCTGGTGCTCAGGCAGGTGACTTACAGCTTGCCTAGCCTCTTGTTCAGTATTCCCCGCCCACTGTTTCGCGGAAATGACACAGTCCCAGCTATCCTCCTCAGCAGCATGACTGTCCCCACCTCCTTCTCCACCCTGGCCGCTGCAGGCCAGCACAGGGACAGTGAGAGGCTCTGAGGGGCGTCTCACATACTCTTTCATGAGGTTAACATGACATAACTGATGTTTTTTCCTACGGTCAGGTGTTGCAACGAGATAATCAAGGTCGGACAGTTTCTTAGCCACCACATACGGCCCAATAAACTTGGCAGAAAGGGGGTGTCCAGGCAAAGGTAAAAGCAACATTACCTCCTGACCCACCGAAAACTCCCGAAGCTTCACCTTGGCGTCATACTGGTGCTTCATGACCGCCTGTGCATTAACCAAGTTATTACCTGCCGCTGCCATGCAACCTATAAGTCTCTCCCGGCTCTCAAGGATATATTTAAGTACAGACCCCGGCTTCTCTTCGCCCTCCCAGATCTCTTTCACCATACTTAAAGGTCCTCTCACATTATGGCCAAAGACTAGTTGATTTGGACTGAACCCCAGGCTCTCTCCTGGGACTTCACGTGCAGCGAACAGAACATACGGCAGACCCAAATCCCAATCAGTGTCATGTTCTGCACAGTAACAGCGTAGCATACTCTTCAGGGTCGAGTGCCACCGCTCCAAGACTCCCTGACTCTCGGGATGGTAGGCTGACGACACTACAGAACATATACCGTGCAACTGAAGGGTTTGCTTGAACAATTTGGATGTAAAATTGCTCCCCTGGTCTGACTGCACCTCACGTGGAAATCCATAACGGGAACAGAACAATAATAAGTTCTTAACAACTGCCTTTGCCGAGCCGTTTCTCATGGGGTATGCGTCCGGGTATCTCGTAGCCACATCCATGATTGTCAACAGGAATTTATTGCCACTACTAGTAGGCGGGAAAGGGCCAACCAAATCTACTACAACTTTGCTGAACGGAGGCCCGGTGACAGGTATGGGAAACAAAGGTGCCTTCGGGATTGTCTGGTTAGGCTTCCCCGTTGTCTGGCAGGTCGCACACCCAGCCACCCATGCACAGACATCAGCCTTGACCCCAGGCCACCAGAAAAACCTGCCCAATGCCGCCAATGTTTTTGTTACCCCCAAATGACCCGCCACCGGCACATCATGCGCCAGACACAATAAGGACTCTCTATACTTATTTGGAACAACCACCTGGTCTACTACCCTCGCACCGCCCTCCCACTTCGATTTGGGGTCTAGAAATCTGCGGTACAATATCCTGTTGAGCCTAAAGAAATCTCCCGGCTTCGCATCCCCATCTTCCTCCAACTCTATGGCACCATTGCTATAACGAGCTAGGCTAGCGTCTTGCAGCTGCTGCTCACTAATGTCCCTGGGCGTCAATGCATCAAGATGGTTTTGTAATAAGACATTACCCCGGCTAGTAGGCTCTACTGCCTTAGTGGCTCTCGCTACAGCTCTTGCCTCACGCGAAGTCTTACCCAACTCTGCCTTGTTACACACCATATCTGGGCCAGAGTCAACTCCCGTGTTTATTATAGGTCCAAGTACCGAATCACCGAGAAGTGCAGCAGAATCAATGTCCCTTTTCCTGCCCTTAGCAACCTTCTCCTGATCCTTCCTCCACTGTCCCCGAGGTTGAGTGCTAGGCTGTGCAGGAGCCGCAGAGCGAGATCGGGTTACCACACAGGCCATCTCATCCTGTTGGCACCTCCCAACCCATTCCCGATTCTCACCATCCACGTCGGCCGCCCTCTCGGCAACGACTAAGGGTGGAGTCCCGGAAGTGGGCACCGCAAAGTCGTTGCCGAGAAGAAGGTCGACGCCCTCAACTGGCAAACACTCAACGATCCCTACATCCAGCTCCCTGCACACCTCTCCCACTCTCAACTCCAACCTCAC
Organism: Lithodes maja; assembly: GCA_037953745.1. Classification (NCBI taxonomy): domain Eukaryota; kingdom Metazoa; phylum Arthropoda; class Malacostraca; order Decapoda; family Lithodidae; genus Lithodes; species Lithodes maja. Next base: position 152,586 of record JBAKBP010001558.1, read on the forward strand.
AAGTGGGTATGACCTCGTAGCATTTATACCCTGCACCACAACAACTCTGGCCGCATTTATCGGTTTCCCTGTGAAGTTCCTCAACAAAGTTTGCGAAGCCCCCGTATCCCTCAGCAAGTCAACCCTCCGTAGTTCACTCCCCCAGCTCACAAACCCGTGTCCCCGATGGTCACAGAAAGTGTCCCGGACAGGTGTCGAGCCTTCCGTACGCTTCTTTACCGCGTGTGCCTCAGCTGCTGACAACCTACCCCGGGCAGTTGCTGCAGCCTTCAGAGACACACCGATACTGTGAACCAATGACACCGGCTTAGCGGGAGTGTTACTAGGGCACTCACGTGAATAATGGCCTAGCTTCTGACATTTGTAACATTTCACATCCCCAATGGGCTTCTTCCCTTGTGCGGGCGAAGAAGGGGCCTGACCTTTAGTAAACGGGAGAGGCTTGTGTTTGTAGGTGTTATTAGGTGCAATGCATTTAGTGTGGTTATGTGTGTCATAAGATGTGTTATTATCGAAAACTCTGGTGGGTGGGGTATAGCGCCCCTTCTGCCCTGACTCAGCCCTCTGAGCGGCACCGCAACCACGAATCAATGATAATCTGAGGTCTGCCATCTTGGCAGCCTCCTCTACTGTCTTGGGACATTTTTCCTTAATGTTCAGCGTTAGATCGGTTCCAGTGCATTTGTAAAACTGTTCCAGATAGAAAAGTTGCTTAATTTCCTCAGCCGACTCTGCGTGCTCGGACCGAAACCAGTTATTACCTGCATCTGTTAAGTCCCGTGCGTGCTCCATAAAACTGACGTCGCTCTTCTTATTCACGCCACGGAACTTCAATCTATAAGTTTCGGGTTGCAGTTCGTAGGCCCGGAGCACAGCCTCCTTCACCAGTCCATACACTACACTCTCGTCCAGTGACAGTGCATCGTAGGCTTTCAACCCCTTACCCACTAGACGTGATGAAACTAATGCTGCCCATTTAACCTCCGGCCAGTCATACTCACGACACTTCTTTTCGAAACGAGCAAAAAACTCAGTCACTGCTGTCTCATCAAATGCGGGTACTAACTTAATTAAATGCGAAAGTGAGTCTGTAACCCGGTGCCCACCACCGAGATGACGCCCCGTGGTCTCTACTCTAGACTTCTCGACATCCATTTCAGCCTGGTACCTGGTTGCATCCTGATTGGCTTGGATTCTAGCAACCTCTATGCGTTCTATACTAGCCTGTTGTATCTGTATCTTTGTCTCCTGCAGCTTAAACTTAGCTAGTTCTAGCTGAAATAACATCTCAGGAGACAGGCCTGGGGGGGGAGAGCACAAAATGGGGGATCCACACCGAGACGTGTTTACGGGTAAGCCAGCTTGCCCTTGAGAACCCTCCTGCTGCATCGTGCTAAGACTCGCTGGCTGAGGGCCCAGCTCAGGGGTAGAGTGGAATGGAGGCTTGGAGGGAACCCCCCAAGACCCCACTCCACCCACCGCCCCATCGCCATCACCCAACAAACATGCCACCAAATTCTTCTTGGGCCAACTGTCAGGACAGTCCCGCCCCAAAACCGTGGCTAAACAGCGAAGACCGTAACAATCAATAGCCTGCAGGCGCTGTTCGGTCAAAGGTGTCTGCAAAAATGCCCGGGCATCCCTCTCTCCACTTATAACACTCCCCTCCCTAAACATCTGTTGTACTTGCTGGTTACTAGGCTGTACCGTGTTATCCTCCCCCGTAAATGATGAGTCATTAGACATAGTGCTGGTTATACAATTGCTGTTCATAAAAAAAAAAAAAGTGCTTATTACTAATTGCAGTCTCGACTCACAAAATGTTAAAGATGCTTGAATGACTCTACTCTAGACACCCCCAACGAAACAATCTGCAAGTCCACCAATACAATAATGACACAATAAAAATTCCTCCAATATGCAAGAAAATTCTAGCCAGCTCTACTAGGTAGCATAGAATAGTTCTCCAAAAAACATGTGATAGGATACTACTGAATCTTGTGCAAGGTCGCCATTTTGTTACGGCTGGATCGGCAATACATATTCGGGATTCTTGATCGTAGGACAGAAATGGCTTATGTGACAACGACACGCTCGATTCCAGTCCCAAATACTATATGCTCCAGACAACAAAAGCACCAACGCCCTACAGAGTTATCGTCTATGGTAACGAGGTACCTTAACTCGGCGAAAGTGTACAACAGGGGTAGGCTATGAGGCTAAACTCCCTCAGACATTTATAGGTTACGTTATTACTAAAGAAATGCAATACTCAAGAAACTACGTTAATATTAAGCCTCTAATAATGTAGAATAGAAACAGGCTAAAGGTATGACAGTGAAATGCTAAATGACAAAGGTACACGCCTACTTGAAAGCGCGTGCACTAGAATAACTGTCCCCTACTAACATGCACTAGCATGTAGCATACAAGATGTTCATGATCCAGTAGATACCTAATAATACACATGGAAGGAACATAAATAGTAGTCACTTATTGTAATAATGAATCTATACTTGGAATAACTAAAAGGTTGCAGGCAACAGTACTGCGCCGGTAGCCTACTACCGCATAGGCTACTTCGCTTCTCTCACTCTGTCTCCCCTCTGAGTCTGTATGCGCCCTACGCAACAGAACTCCGGACACAGCAGCAAAACGACAGTGCAGTTAATTGATACATGAAAGTATTAATAGTGTTGTCTAGTGTGTGAGTAATGTGTATTGTAAAGTGTTACATACATAAACTTAAAGAGAGCTGCAATGCATAGTAAAATAAAGATATCACCCACTCATCATCCCCATGTGTTCTAGCTAGCAGGCCAAGTCACAGGAACAACGAGTCCCAGCACCGAAAGCGAGAACCCAGGAAAAGACTGCAGAGAACACAAGGACAGATAAATTACGTTACTCTACTATACCGGCACTACGAGCGAGCTGTAGTCTCTGGTACTACACTCGCTCCTGGCTCGGTAGGCAAATCAAGGCTAAGTCCTCGCCCCTCTACAGACAACTCCTGGGCATGGTCGGGCTCTTACACATGGCACTAGTCTAGTCACAAATTGGATGATGAGCTGGGCATATAACTCGTGAACATGTAGAACGTTCACCAACTATCCTCATCAAGAAGATCGCTGTTCACATTAACCCCTTAAATCTAATACATGTAAATATATGCTTGTCCTAAGAGTAATACGAGAGGTGAGTGCTGAAACTCCTTTAGGACCTCAAGGGAAGGGTATGCATTTAAATAGAGAGAAGAATGAAATGAGAGTAATGTCGTCAGAGAGAAAGAGTGCAACCGTGAGAAATTGGGAGAGAGGGCAAGGGATGTTAGAGTCTCAAAGGTTCTAGGCAACCTGATCATGGAACACACAGCGAGCCTCCATGCAATGTGCAGTACGACAACATGGGCAGCCCGGCAGCGTATGCAGGCGGCAATGTACTACCAACCCTGTCGCACCTAGCTATAAGCGCAGGGCTGCCAACCGGTCCATACGTCTGGCAACCATTGCTACCCTCTCGCTCTGAAGTCTAACTCACTCTCTCTCTTCTCATCATTACAAATAAGTCCCACACACAATACTTATAACTAATGATATAAAATAGAACTCGTTGACTCAGATGAAAACAAAATACATATTTATAATACTTATAGTACAACGGCTCACACAAACTAAGTTAGGAAACTTTACACAGACTACAGCCAAAGTTCCTGCCCTGACGATCCTAGCGAGAGTGGGGCATGACTGGGCGTTCTGTACAGCATGCTCATACTCGACATGCGTCACACTCTACATAGACTACAGCCAAAGTTCCTGCCCTGACGATCCTAGCGAGAGTGGGGCATGACTAGGCGTTCTGTACAGCATGCTCACACGTGGACATGCGTCACAATGTAAAGTAAGAATCCTGCCAGCCAATCAACGCGCTGATTTTAGCTATCTCTTTAAGCCAGCTTATTTTGACAGTCCGGATGTTTCCCTCAACTCTGCCACACCCTCCCTTGCAACCAATCATGAGCCTTCGTTGTCGGAGCAGGAAAATACTGTACCAGCTATGCACATCTCTTTCACCTTCCAAATCGCTCTTGCTCCCTCCACAGGCCGTGTCTTTGAGTTGCAATAGGTCTATGACATCCATGCAAGCCCCATACTTCCGTAAGCCACTACAAGACCTTTGTAACTATCTCCCTGGGACATACTCTGAAGAGATAAGATCAGAGGAGAGGGAAACGAATGTTCAAAACGCGCGGCTGGAGAAGGCACTGCCCGGGCGGCCGGTTCAACCAATCACAGCCCGCCAATTCGTGAGGTGGGGCTATAAAGAGGAGGGGGAGGGGCTGCAGACGTCATTCCCGTCACAGGCTCCTCTGAGTTCACTTGCAAGCAACTCATACTCTCTTCCTCACCCTGGCAACAATGGGAACTTGGCTACACCTGCTCCAGCCTCCCAACTCGCCTTTCCCGTCCCAGTAAAGTCCACCTCTGGCCCAACACCACTTCCGTCTACTCACCAGATACACCACAAGTATCCTGGTGCCTGTCGTCACATTGCTGGCTTACACACATACCGGTACAGTCAAGCAATTCAAGAGGGGCGACAGATAGTAGACAGAACCGAAGATTTCCAGAAGCACTATTGGCCGGCCGTGAGGTGGTGAAGCTGTTCCAGAGAAACCTTTGAATTTTGACAGGACCCTTATGGGCCCGAACAAGACTTATGAAAAAGAGAGAAATGCTTGACAAACCCAGTGGACCCAACCTTTGAAAAACGATGTGTTCTTATAGAACAGAACCGAGAGAAATAGATTAGACTTATAAAGATATAAAAGGATGAAGTGTTGAGAGAATGTAGCTGTTATTGATAGAGAAGGCTCCATGCCACTTAACTACCAATAGTATAGGATCTTATAGGATAAGTAGATTAATGTGAACATTAAAGATAAGGGGAGGGTTTATTACGAGACTAAGGTTAGAAGCAACTATAGTACTGACGGGGATGAATAATAGTTGCAGATAAATCAGATTTAGCTTGAGAAATAGTTAGGACGGACACTAGTCCATATGATGAAAGATACTTTTTTGTTATAAAGGAAACATTGTTATTCGTAGCATTTAACAAGAATAATTCGCCAGTTTGATAATGAACTTTGTGATTATAATATAGTAACAAGTCGAGGCGACTAGTGTAAGGATAATTATGTTGTATTCCTGAGATAAGTAGTTAGTGAGTTGATAGATATAGTATCAATCCGATCAAACATAGAGAGTAATGATGTAATCATGATATATAGAGAATTCAGTGTTGAATATTGATAATATAGGTGTTTATGAATTATTGATTATATTGGACTATGTAATGATATATATCTATTTGAATAAGTGTTATCAGTGTTATTGAGTTTATCTATTTGTCAGATAGGAGGTCAGAGTGGAGATATTCCAAACAAAGGGTTATATTAATGTAGGTGCCTACGGGTACGGATTTATTTGTATTGGAGATAATAATGTACTATATATAATGTAAGAGTGTTAAAGATAGGGAAATAGTGGTCAAATTCATTAAAGCCTTGGTCTTTGGATTAGACATAATGAGGCCCGGTAAAGCTGATATATTATTTTGGAGATTAGTAATGTGCCTTTGGATCGAAGTCGGAGTGAGTCAATAGCTGAATAGCGGGTATCCAAATAGGTGGTAACGGGAACTTGCGAGTTCCAACGTACAATCTATTTTGGGTCGACGATAATATTCAATCTGAGTGTTGAACTCTTTTCGGCCCGAACAGAGAATCAATTGCTAGGGGAACATTGAACTATTAGGGAGCTTGTTAAATAAAGGTATTGAACTTCCAAACAACTGTCAAATTATTCCCACCTTAGTAGTATACGGAGAATTAGAAAATAAGTACTACAGTATGAATGAAAGCTAAGATCCAAGATGACGGTTGACTCACCATAGCCCTTATTATCCCTATGAATTCCTTTCCTGAAAAGCAATTTCACATAGTTCAAACACTAGGGAGATTTTTATAATAAAAAAATGGTACTGGTACTAGAAGCCTTTACAGTTTCATATGGGTCTGAAACTAAATGTACTGCCATTTGGTTTATGTAAAGGCTAGGTAGAGCCTCAGGGCCATGGAACCGGGAATATTATGATTGTGGGCCTGAGAGCAAAAATTTTATCAGAGTTGAGGCTCTATTTTAAGAGGAACATTTTTATTATGATCATTATGACACACTATCAAACACCGAAAGGTGGATGACCAAGAGTTAGTAAGATATGAAAGAAGATCACCAGTAGAGCGACCCTTGAGGAAGCCATACTGGCGATCTGAGAGTAGATTATTAGAAGAGAAATGCTTAAGAAATTTGGAAGCAAGAATAGTTTCAAAAACATTGGAGATACAAGAGATGAGAGCAATTGGACGGTAGTTGAAGGGTTGAGAGCGGTCACCCTTCTTTGGGACAGGTTGAATGAGAGCAAACTTCCAGCATGAAGGGAAGACATTAGAGGAGAGACAGAGACAAAAGAGTTTGCCTAGGAAGGGAGTCAGCACGGAAGCACCGTTTTTGAGTAAAACGAGAGGAACACTGTCCGGACCGTACGCCTTCTTAGTATTAAGCCCAGAGAGGGTAGAAAGTACATCTTTAGAAGAGATTAGAATATTAGGCATAAGTAGGAGAGGGAGGAATAGCACCAGAACTATTTAAGGTGGAGTTTCTAGCAAAAGTTTGAGCGAAGAGTTCAGCTTTGTCAGAGGAAGAAGTGATGGTTGTGCCATCAGAGTGGAAAAGGGGAGGGAAAGACGAGCAAGAACAATAATTGTTGGAGAGGTTTTTGGTTAGATGCCAGAAAGCTTGGGAAGAGCTAGAGTTGGATAGTTCAGTGCATCTATTATTGATGAAAGTGCTTGGCAAGTCAAAGAACAGATTTGGCTTGATTCCGGGCAGAAACATAGGAAGAATGAGATTCTTGAATTTTAAGCTGTCGGTACTGTTTGAATGCTTCGTCCTTGTTGCAGACAGCAGTAGAACAAGCGTGAGTAAACCAATATTTGTTTCATTAGACTGAGCGAAAGAAAATGGATGCATGCTTCCATGCCCGATAGGATTACCTCGGTAATGCGTTCAGCACTCTTCGAGGATCCTCGGCCACGGAAGCAAAAATCATTCCATGGGAAATCAAAGAAGTACTGCCGGAGAGCCTCCCAGTCGGCAGCGCTAAAGTGCCACAAGCACCGCTGGCTAGGAGGATCGGGTTGCTGTACTGGAGAGATAGGACAGGTGACAGAGATAGGTTTATGGTCGGAGGAGCCCAAAGGAGAGAAAAGATCAACAATATAAGAAGGGTTAGAAGTTAGAAACAAGTCACGAATGTTGCCCCGATCTCCGAGGCGATCCAGGATACGGGTGGGTTGCTGAACAAACTGCTCTAGGTCATTTAAGATAGAAAAGATGTAGGCTTGTTCACCAGATTGGTCAGTAGTGTGAGAGGAGAGCCATTGGCGTTGGTGAACGTTGAAATCTCCTATGATGGAGATTTCTGAGAAAGGAGGAATGGAGAGAATGTGTTCCACTGTAGAGTTTAGATAGTCAAAGAATTTGGATAAGTCGGTAGAGTTAGGGGAAAGATAGACAGCACAGAAATATTTAGTAATTGAATGATAGGAAAGTTTGAGCCATAAAGGTGAGAATTCAGAGGAGTCTAAATCGGCAACACGAGAGCAAGTGAGTTTGTTGTGCACGTATGCACAACATCCACCTTTGGCTTTGAAACTAGGATAGAAAAAGTAGGAGGATACAGAGAAGGGGCTGCTGGCAGTTGCTTCAGACACCTGAGTTTCGGTGAGGAAAAGATCTGGTTTGTAGGAGGATAGATGGTGTTCAACAGAGGGAAAATTAGAGGAAAATCCGCGAATGTTGCAAAAGTTAATAGAAAGAGTAACAGGCCGAGGTCCAGATAATTTTGCGGGGTCATCAGGGGAAGGTCGGGCGGGTGTTGGGGCATTTATGGTCCCCCCCTGGGGGCTCCGAGGCTGGGCTAGAGTTCATCTTTGTAAATAAATTTGGTGTGGAAGAAGGAAGTGTAGTGTGCATGTTTAGTGTAGTTAAGTGGACAGGAGGAGGAGGCGTTTGTGAGAGCTAGCGGGATTACTCTGTGTAAGTGAGGCACAAAGGGAATTAGGCCAAGCAAATGAAACAGGAGTTCCAGCGACTCCTTATCAAATGCCTACAGCCTCTCCAGGGTATAGCCCTGTTTGATTGGTTCCTACGATCTACCCCCATTCCCACTATTAGTCACCTTGTACGACATGCAGTAGGATGCGTGGGGCATATTCTTTGTTTACTCTACTATAAGATGAAGGCCACCTTACCCCCTGAGGGGTATACTATACTATAAGATGAAGGCCACCTTACCCCCTGAGGGGTATACTATACTTATTAATACATATTCTTTGTTTACTCTACTATAAGATGAAGGCCACCTTACCCCCTGAGGGGTATACTATACTATAAGATGAAGGCCACCTTACCCCCTGAGGGGTATACTATACTTATTAATACATATTCTTTGTTTACTCTACTATAAGATGAAGGCCACCTTACCCCCTGAGGGGTATACTATACTTATTAATACATATTCTTTGTTTACTCTACTATAAGATGAAGGCCACCTTACCCCCTGAGGGGTATACTATACTATAAGATGAAGGCCACCTTACCCCCTGAGGGGTATACTATACTATAAGATGAAGGCCACCTTACCCCCTGAGGGGTATACTATACTATAAGATGAAGGCCACCTTACCCCCTGAGGGGTATACTATACTATAAGATGAAGGCCACCTTACCCCCTGAGGGGTATACTATACTATAAGATGAAGGCCACCTTACCCCCTGAGGGGTATACTATACTATAAGATGAAGGCCACCTTACCCCCTGAGGGGTATACTATACTATAAGATGAAGGCCACCTTACCCCCTGAGGGGTATACTATACTTATTAATACATATTCTTTGTTTACTCTACTATAAGATGAAGGCCACCTTACCCCCTGAGGGGTATACTATACTATAAGATGAAGGCCACCTTACCCCCTGAGGGGTATACTATACTATAAGATGAAGGCCACCTTACCCCCTGAGGGGTATACTATACTATAAGATGAAGGCCACCTTACCCCCTGAGGGGTATACTATACTATAAGATGAAGGCCACCTTACCCCCTGAGGGGTATACTATACTATAAGATGAAGGCCACCTTACCCCCTGAGGGGTATACTATACTATAAGATGAAGGCCACCTTACCCCCTGAGGGGTATACTATACTATAAGATGAAGGCCACCTTACCCCCTGAGGGGTATACTATACTATAAGATGAAGGCCACCTTACCCCCTGAGGGGTATACTATACTATAAGATGAAGGCGACCTTACCCCCTGAGGGGTATACTATACTATAAGATGAAGGCCACCTTACCCCCTGAGGGGTATACTATACTTATTAATACATATTCTTTGTTTACTCTACTATAAGATGAAGGCCACCTTACCCCCTGAGGGGTATACTATACTTATTAATACATGTCCCTAGGTTTCTAGACTAGGCTAATTGGTTATCATATCTTGACGCCTCTCTTGGAGCTTATTGCTAAATAATCATCTACTGTAGGGGCTTGTTTACAGGTCATTTAATGTTATATTATTGAATATTATTATATGATTCTGATGGCCTTTTTCTAAATCCAGGTTGGAGCATTATGGACAAAACCACTATTTTGGTCAGATTGATTTGGAACAAGAGGACTTTATGATGCAGAAACATCCTGTAATCCAGTACAAGGACATGGACGGTCATGCAGAGGTATACATCTATGAACTAATCCTTTAATTCTGGAGGGACGGTGGAGACCACATCTACCTCTCTATTCCATCCCTCCACCTCCCTCTTTGTCCTTCCACATCACTCTCCTATACTCATATAGTCTTTCTCTCCGTCACCATGCGTTCCAAATGACCGAACCACCCCAAGCTGTTCCTCTTCACACTCTCCAGCACATACTCACCACAAAGCTCACATACTTCTTCATTCGTCTGTCTATTTCTCCACATGGGTCCACATGCAATTATCAAGAAACTCATGTTCACTCTTGATTTACGTCTAACAACGTGTTCATGCTTAGCATGCGACTACTTGCATGCTCACCACCTAATTCGTTCACACTTCTTTCAACATTCCTACAACCATTTTTCCCAATTGTCCCTTCTCTCTCATTTCATCCTATATACTCCCATCTTTTCTCATCACACTGCCCAAATATTTATCCATTACATGCCCATTTAACCTAGCCTCACTGTCTGTGACTGTATTCCTCTCGAAGACCATAACCTTACTCTTCACCGCATTCACGTTCAGGTTTCGTTTCTAATGCATAGTTCAACACTGTACATATTTATCAAACCCTGCAACTCCCATGCATTATCACTTATCAAGACTGTTTCACCAGCATACATCAGCACCGACAACTCCCTTCCCTTACCAATAATACTTCAACATTCACTACTATGCCAGGTATTCCTTTTATGACACTGTTAATATATATGTATATATATATATATATATATATATATATATATATATATATATATATATATATATATATATATATTAGTAAAGCCATGTAATAAATTTTCTTTAATACATACGAGGTTGAAAGAAATGGCAATTTCTGCGTTGGAAATTTTATTTTTCAAAGTTTCCAGGTCTCTGATGAGTTTTCGCTGGGTGGCAGGAAGTAGATGAATGAGATGAGCAAAATTCATGGTGGTACAGGGTTACATTAATGTACATGGTGATACAGGATATACGACGCGTTTCACTGGACAACCAGCATTATCAAGTAAGGATAGAATGACATAAAAGGTAAACAGGAAGGGTATATATAGAGGGTGGAGGATCAGAGGAGGCGAAAATCAGGGGGCAAAAGTCTGCTATTGGTGGAGGGGTATTCTAGGAGTGCAAAAGAGAGAACCGCTTCACGCAGGCGCACTGGATGCGGGAAGGTGGTGGTCGGTTGGCGGGGTCAAAGCTGATTGGCTGCGTGTCGAGGGGTGTGGCCTAAGTTGCGTAGTATGTGTGGCGCCGGCAGAAGATGAAGCTGAAGGAGGTAGCGCTGGGGGTTGCGTCAAGGGCACCGATGGGGGGCGTTAGGTCCTATAGGATAGTGCCTTTTGGCAGAAGGAAGGATCTGAAGGTCCAGAGTTTGGTTGTTGATGTAAGGCTTGGATATATAACGCTTCGAGTATAGGTAATCTCCTTGGGTCACTTTCTTTATCGAGTATGGTGGTGTGTTTCTCTAACTCGTTGCGTGTGAGGGGGGGGGGGTGGTTAGGGGTGAGATAGTGGTCTTTGATGGCTCCAGCCTGAAGAGTTAACAGACGTGAAAGACGAGTCTGCGTCATGCCAATATAGGAATGAGGTCCACAGTCCTCATAATTACAGGTATGTTGATAAATGACGTGATCGTCGGTCATCGGGCTCTTTATCTTGGTGGAAGCTGGTTTGTTGCGGAGAACGAGGTTGGAGGTCTTGGGGGATTTGTAATAAATTATTAATTTGATTTTGTTTTCCGGGTTGGTTGGGTGGACATGCTTGGAGATTATTTCTTTTAAGACGGCCTCGTCATTTTTGTGTTCAGAGGACATAAAATTGCGGTAGATCTTTATTTCATTGGGGGGGGGGGGGGTCAATGTTGGGAGGGCTTTGGGTGTACCATTTTTCAAGATGGTGGTTGATGGTGCTGGAGATGTCGGAGTTGGTGTATCCGTTATTCACTAAAACTTGGGATAGTCTTTCTAGTTCCTGGTGGGTGTCGGCCCAGGTAGAGCAGTGCGTGAGGGCTCTCCTAACATAGGCGGAGATGGAGGATAGAAGATAACGGCGGGGGCATTCACTATCGCCGTTGCGGCATTGTCCTGTGTTATTTGGTTTAGTGTAGACAGTGGTTTTGAACCCATGGTCGTTCAGAGCTACGAGGATGTCGAGGAAGGGGAGTTGTCCATTGTTTGATTTTTCAACCTCTTCCGGACTTAACTTCACCTTTGAAAAATCAAACTATGGACAACTCCCCTTCCTCGACATCCTCGTAGCTCTGCCACGCCCCTCAACACGCAGCCAATCAGATTTGACCCCGCCAACCGACCACCACCTTCCCGCATCCAGTGCGCCTGCATGAAGCGGTTCTCTCTTTTGCACTCCTAGAATACCCCTCGACCAATAGCAGACTTTTGCCCCCTGATTTTCGCCTCCTCTGATCCTCCACCCTCTATATATACCCTTCCTGTTTACCACACAAATAAATGTCTCTCCCACAAACAAAGTACTCGGCCTCACATTCGACAAAAACATCCGATTCCACAAACAAGCACAAACTTCCATTGCCATCGCATCTAAATCACTACAAACCATCTATCGATTCAGAAATGCCTCAATAAAAACCAAGCTTCACTTATACAAAGCACTTATAAGACCTCTTTTGTGCTACGTCCCACTCAGCATTTCACTTTCGGCCCCTACCAACCAACTAAAATATCAAAGAATACAAAATAAAGCACTGAGGTGGATGTTCGGGACTCAGTGGTATGAGTTCCAGACGGCACAACATCTTCACAATCTAGCCCACATCCCCCCTCTAAATACTTATTGGCAGCAATTAGCAGAAAAACAAATTATAAAACTTGAGACCTTTCATGATAACTTCATCCAAATTTTCAACAGAATTTTGTATCCCCCCCGCCCCTTGTCAAACCTCCTTCACCCCAACAACAAAGAGGCACCCATTCCAATATTCACTTAAAATCAGGATTGGTAGAGGAGGTGAGTCATGCCGGCTCGTCCACAGTCCAGCCTCCCTACCACTCTTGACCTAGATTCCTAGCTTCACTTCCCATTAAAATGTATAATTTCACAGACAAAGTACAAGACAACAACCTTTTAACGTAACTTCTATAATAATAACAGTACAGCCTTCTTACAGGTTCTGCCACTGACAGACTTCCCCAGCAGTACCCCTTTTGACTCCATGCCACCCAAAATTACCTCCCCCTTTTATACCATTTTCGAATTACTACCACCCAAAAATACAACCCCAAAACATGCAAGCACTTTCGATCTTATACCACCCAAAATTAACTTGCTCCCCATCCCTTGCCCCCTTCTTCGCAAGCCATCCTGAATCTCATTAAAGTAACTTCTCCAACTAAATCAACTCAACCCCAGCTCAATTATTCAACTCACGCACGTTGGGTCAAGCCCCGACACCCTATTTCTCCCACTATTATCACTGTCTCTCCTACTTAACCAATAAAAACTTCCCTTCTTTCACCCTCACCCACCTTTTCTATATTCATATTCATTCATTATTCATTCCTTTTATATCATTCTATCCTTACTTGATAATGCTGGTTGTCCAGTGAAACGTGTCGTATATCCTGTATCATCATGTACATTAATGTAACCCTGTACCACCATGAATTTTGCTCATCTCATTCATCTACTTCCTGCCACCCAGCGAAAACTCATCAGAGACCTGGAAACTTTGAATAATAAAATTTCCAACGCAGAAATTGCCATTTCTTTCAACCTCTTATATATTAAAGAAAAAATATATATATATATATATATATATATATATATATATATATATATACCGGTATATATACTGTATATATATATTTTTTTTTTCTATATGAATGAGGGAGACAAAAGGCATACCTGCCTGCAGCGAGTGCCTCCCTCAGATTTCAAAGGGTGACAGGGCCGAAATCAAGGGACGTTCGAGCTAAAATGCCTGGACACACGGAGTTTGAAGCAATTTAAGTCATAGGAAGAGGGAAAGACTGATCCTGGGAGAGAGTTCCAGAGCTCAGCTGTTGAATAGAAGAAATTCTGAGAAAAGCGTTTCACTCTTGGGTTGGAGAGTTGCACAGAGTAGGGGTGGGATTGTGTTGCAAGGCGGGTACTACGTACCCTACCTAGAGGAGGTGGTATACACTGGGAAAGATCCGAGGAACACTGATTATTGTAGTAGCGATAGAATAGTGAGAGAGATGCAACATTGCGGCGAAGAGAGAGAGATTGCAGAGAGTTGGTGAGTGGACAGGAGTTAATTATACGAAAGGCTTTCCTTTCTACTTTATCTAGGAGTGCGGTGTGAGAGGATCCTCCCCACACATGTGAACAATACTCAATACAAGGACGCACTGTGCCCCTGTACAGAGCAAGTAGCTGCACAGGGGTAAAGAACCTCTTGAGGCAGTTGAGCACACCTAGCTTCTGGGAGGTTGCCTTAGCGAGACTGGTAATATGGTCTTTCCAAGTGAGAGCAGAAGAAAAAGAGACACTGAGAACATTGAGGGAAGATGAACGGTTGATTTTTATATTGTTGAAGAATAAGGGATAGTCCTCTGGAGGTTCCTGATGGGTAGTAAGATGGATAAATTTAGTTTTGGAAGCATTAAATGTAACAAGGTTTTCTCTACCCCAATTGGAAATAGTAGCTAGATCAGAAGATAAGGATTTTATGGCTTCATTACGTTTACTTTTGAGGGACTGCTGGCTGGGGCGTTCTGGAAAACTAATTGAGTGGTGTAAAGTAGAGTCATGTGCGTATGAATGGATGGGACTAGATGTACAGTTGAGGAGATCATTTATGAAAATTAGAAAGAAAATAGGAGATAGGACAGAACCCTGAGGAACACCGGAGTTGATAGGATGAGGAATTGAGCGATGGCCATCCACAACCGCAGCTATGGAACGGCCGGAAAGGAATTTAGAGACAAAGGCACAGATGGAAGGACAGAAAGCGAAGGAGGGCAGTTTGGAAATTAAAGATTTGTGCCAAACCCTATCGAAGGCCTTCGATATGTCTAGTGCAACAGAAAAAGTCTCACCGAAGTCCCGAAAGTTGGATGACCAAGAGTTAGTAAGATATGAAAGAAGATCACCAGTAGAGCGACCCTTAAGGAAGCCATACTGGCGATCTGAGAGCAGATTATGAGAAGAGAAATGCTTAAGAAATTTGGAAGCAAGAATAGTTTCAAAAACTTTAGAGATACAAGAGATGAGAGCAATTGGACGATAGTTGGAGGGTTGAGAGCGGTCACCCTTCTTTGGGACAGGTTGAATGAGAGCAAACTTCCAGCAAGAAGGAAAGACGTTAGAGGAGAGACAGAGATGAAAGAGTTTGCCTAGGCAGGGGGTCAGCAAGGAAGCACAGTTTTTAAGTACAACAGGAGGAACACCGTCCGGACCGTATGCCTTCTTAGTATTAAGCCCAGAGAGGGTAGAAAGTACATCTTTAGAAGAGATTAGGATATTAGGCATAAGTAGAAGAGAGGGGGTGGAGAGGGAGGAATAGCACCGCAATCATCCAAGGTAGAGTTTCTGGCAAAAGTTTGAGCAAAGCGTTCAGCTTTGTCAGAGGAAGAAGTGATGGTTGTGCCATCAGAGTGGAAAAGGGGAGGGAAAGATGAGGAAGAAAAGTTGTTGGAGAGGTTTTTGGCTAGATGCCAGAAAGCTTGGGAAGAGCTAGAGTTGGATAGTTCAGTACATTTATTATTGATGAAAGAGTGCTTGGCAAGTCGAAGAACAGATTTGGCTTGATTCCGGGCAGAAACATAGGAAGAATGAGATTCTTGAGTTTTAAGGTGTCGGTACCATTTGTATGCTTCCTCCTTGTATATATGTGTATATATATACAGTATATATATATATAAACTTAGCAACCATGGAAACATCATACTGCTTTGCTTGAACCCAACATGTGGTGTCAAAACAAGGTATAAAATCCAACTCACAGAAGATCAAGGCTATTGTCCAAATTCCACCTCCTTCCACGGTCAGAGAAGTGAGGGCCATTGTACGTATGGCCTCCTATTATCGGAGATTTGTCCATAATGTTTCTAATATAGCGCGGCCTATAATTGCCCGATTGGAAAAATTGAAGGTAAACATCATTCGGGAAAACTACACACCAATTCAGATGGACAGTCGCGACTCCCCGTTACTGTAGTCGACTTTAGTACTGAAATAGAAGTTTCCTGTGGCTGAGACAAAATTAAACTGAGCAGTTGACCTTCTCTAAAATAGAATTCAAAGAATTACCAGAATCGGTTGGTCCTCTCTCCAATGAAGACCAGAGAAATTATATGGATACCGCATGGTAAGGATGGAAAAGGTATACATTTAGGACAATCTAAATTGCTTCAGTTATTTCAAGAACACTACAGGACTTCAGGATATGAAGAGATAGTGAGAGAAGTTGCATACAATTGTTTGGAATGTCAAAAAGGGAAAGATGGTAGAGGGCCGATGCAGGAGATGGACTATATGACTGCTACTCGACCATGGGAGGTATTGTCAGTCGAAGTGTTGGTCCCCTACCTCAGAAATTGTGAAAAAGTATTGTTACGGCTGGATCGGCAATACATATTCGGGATTCTTGATCGTAGGACAGAAATGGCTTATGTGACAACGACACGCTCGATTCCAGTCCCAAATACTATATGCTCCAGACAACAAAAGCACCAACGCCCTACAGAGTTATCGTCTATGGTAACGAGGTACCTTAACTCGGCGAAAGTGTACAACAGGGGTAGGCTATGAGGCTAAACTCCCTTTATAGGTTACGTTATTACTAAAGAAATGCAATACTCAAGAAACTACGTTAATATTAAGCCTCTAATAATGTAGAATAGAAGCAGGCTAAAGGTATGACAGTGAAATGCTAAATGACAAATGTACACGCCTACTTGAAAGTGCGTGCACTAGAATAACTGTCCCCTACTAACATGCACTAGCATGTAGCATACAAGATGTTCATGATCCAGTAGATACCTAATAATACACATGGAAGGAACATAAATAGTAGTCACTTATTATAAGAATGAATCTATACTTGGAATAACTAAAAGGTTGCAGGCAACAGTACTGCGCCGGTAGCCTACTACCGCATAGGCTACTTCGCTTCTCTCACTCTGTCTCCCCTCTGAGTCCGTATGCGCCCTACGCAACAGAACTCCGGACACAGCAGCAAAACGACAGTGCAGTTAATTGATACATGAAAGTATTAATAGTGTTGTCTTGTGTGTGAGTAATGTGTATTGTAAAGTGTTACATACATAAACTTAAAGAGAGCTGCAATGCATAGTAAAATAAAGATATAACCCACTCATCATCCCCATGTGTTCTAGCTAGCAGGCCAAGTCACAGGAACAACGAGTCCCAGCACCGAAAGCGAGAACCCAGGAAAAGACTGCAGAGAACACAAGGACAGATAAATTACGTTACTCTACTATACCGGCACTACGAGCGAGCTGTAGTCTCTGGTACTACACTCGCTCCTGGCTCGGTAGGCAAATCAAGGCTAAGTCCTCGCCCCTCTACAGACAACTCCTGGGCATGGTCGGGCTCTTACACATGGCACTAGTCTAGTCACAAATTGGATGATGAGCTGGGCATATAACTCGTGAACATGTAGAACGTTCACCAACTATCCTCATCAAGAAGATCGCTGTTCACATTAACCCCTTAAATCTAATACATGTAAATATATGCTTGTCCTAAGAGTAATACGAGAGGTGAGTGCTGAAACTCCTTTAGGACCTCAAGGGAAGGTTATGCATTTAAATAGAGAGAAGAATGAAATGAGAGTAATGTCGTCAGAGAGAAAGAGTGCAACCGTGAGAAGTTGGGAGAGAGGGCAAGGGATGTTAGAATCTCAAAGGTTCTAGGCAACCTGATCATGGAACACACAGCGAGCCTCCAGGCAATGTGCAGTACGACAACATGGGCAGCCCAGGCAGCATAGGCAGGCGGCAATGGACTACCAACCCTGTCGCGCCTAGCTATAAGCGCAAGGCTGCCAACCGGTCCATACGTCTGGCAACCACCCCCCCCGGCAGCGTGGCGCATTGCTACCCTCTCGCTCTGAAGCCCAACTCACTCTCTCTCTCTGAACTCCCATTGTCTTATCTATCAACTTCTCTATTGATACTACATATTAAATGGAAGGTCTCGACATGGCTTAAAACAAAACCCACCACTGGTTAGCACATGACGAGACCTTTGCAGAGATACAAAGAACATAGTTATACGTTGTCACACTCAATATAGGCAGCCAGCACGGTACAGCGGTACAGAGGTACCGCACAGTGGCGGTACAGTGGAGTACCAAGGAGTACAATCAGGTTGCGTTGCCACGCACTGGGTGCGTCACAGTATATCCTATCATGTGTGGATATTTTCCCTTGCTATATCATCGCTTTACCTATCCCATATAAAAAGGCTGAGACTGTAGCTCAAAATCTCTTGTAATGTGATACATATCTACGGAATTTCAGGCAATATCCTGAGTGACAGAACAAATAATGGTATGAAATAGAAAACTCTTTAGGATACCAAATTCATCACACATATCCCTGCTGGCATCAAGACAATGCTGTCTGTGAACAAAATCACCGGGCTTTGGAGAACTGTTTAAGAACCAATTTGACCTCTCAACCAGAGGATTGTACACAAAAATGGATGGAATTGGTGCTAGAGGTAATCTAGGGGTTGAACAAATCTGTGTGTAGAATGATGGGGTTATCCCCTTTCAAGTTATTTTCGGCAAAATACATACTTCCCCAAGAGCAGGTATTGAGGAAACTAAGAGAGAGTTCATCTTGTTGCAATGAAGCCGACTATGTTCAATGAAGAGAAGTTAGTAGAGGAATTATTTAGACTAAGATGGTGAAAAGACATAACCCGACAAAGATGGGAGAATTTGAAGGGAAGTACCAAAATTTATGAGATCAATGGTTCATAATTATTATGTCTGGTATAAAGACGAATGGAAAATTATCAGGGCCACCCATATTCGACACACCAAGCAATATGAAGGGCGCTGTCCATTTGATAGTAGTGATGATTTCTCGGAATTAAGGTAAGTAGGGTCATCTATAGCAACAAAGTGTGATGACGAGCTGGGGAGATATAGACTGCCAGCGACCTTATCTCCGAGAATTGATTAACTTGAGGCTTCAATCAGGTTTGAAGGGCCCGGAAAAGGGCAATGAGGAATCCTTGGCAGTGACTTTGAGTTGGACAGAGAAACAGAATCGAGTTACCGACAATGAGAAATTAGTTCACCTCTGATTGGTTCAGGAAGAGACGGGAAGAGCGTAGCGTTTCTGAGGTTCGAGAGCAAGGACTTCTCCCAATGGTCTTTTTTAAGGTGGTCAAACTTTGGTTGAAAGGCCTCTGGTCGAAACAGTTAACAGCACAGAAACCAAAGAACACCAAAAGGAAGTAGAAAATGAAAACCCACCCTCCAGAGACCTGAATATGGCACAAAGAGAGGACGGATTAGTCGTCCAGCAATTAGATTCCCTGAGGAGGATAAAAAAAGGAATAGACCATACCAAGGCAAGTCAGACGGAAGGCATTATGCCTGGAACCAACAGCCTAAGCTACTTGTTCCGAAGATTAATTGTCATGGTCGACGGATAAGGATACCGGGTCTCTACTGTGGAAGATTTACACGATAAAATGGCTTTGGTAAGAGACATTATCCTCTGCACTCGTACAGCCCTATGCCTCCAGGCTGAAGATATTCAATTGAAAAATCAATTTATCAAATTGTGAGACAAGATAAAATGGGAATTCACAGAAAGGGGTTATGAGGGTAAATTTGTTCGGCGGTCAGAAGCCCGGCCGAGTATGAGAAGGGGTGATGTAGTACCAAGCATCTCTACCAAACAGAAACAAGTATGCACAACCCTAAAGTACATAACAAACGAGATAATTGATTTGGCGACATCTACTTTATACACCTCTTAGCCTATCATGAGAGAGTACTAGAGACACAAAAGTACAAGTGTGACAACCAGCTGTCCGAGAATCTGGTCAGCGCTGATTGGTCGGCAAGATCAAAGGAGTATCAAACACCTCTCTGCAGGGCTGCTTCATATCCTACCATGTTTCCTGCTCATTCCATCCGTTTTTCTACAATAACCAACTTAAACAAAAGGAAAACATCTTGCCTGGATACTATCTGGAAGAAGAAGAATGAAATAACGGAGATAAAGTTTCAAAAGGGGATTGAGAAGATGCCCGTGACTACCTGCAGGTGGCTCCACCAATCATTGCGTGAGCTGGTGTGACAGGACTGGTGTATAAGGACCTGGGAGTGGGGGGTGGGGGGGTAGGGAGCCAGTTTTCCCTTAGGCGGTAGCTGTGCAAATCAACCATTCAGAGTCCTCTTTATTTCCTCCGCTCTTGGACCAAATAATGGGTTCCCGATTGGAAGTGAAATTGGAGGCAGAAGAGTATAATGACACAGCAGTTAATAAAAGAGAAAGAAGAATATCCAGTCTCGCTAGGGGAGAAAAAGCAGATTCAGTATTCTTACGTCCACCTAAAGTATCCTAAGGCGTGTTCGTACATCCCAAGGCTACACACGATCCAGGGAGCTGCATGGTTGAGGGCAGAAGGCTTGTGTAGAGGCAGATCTATATCCAGTTTGGCTGCCATAGACGACCAGCAGAGAGACAGTGTGTGGCTGTGAAAGGACGCAACAGTTGATGAGGGATAAAGAAAAGATAACTATAATATTTTTTTATTTTTTTTCAGGGACCTTCAGGCCCGCCCGCAGCTGTTAGCTTAGAATTAGGATTCTTGGTAGTGATTTAAACTTGGAGTCATAAGGTATTGAAATTATCCATAGATTACCTTAGTCTTTGACAAATATCGTCCTGCTCATAGGAAATATATAGAGGCGGAGGGATAAACAGTGAACTGCCCATTTGCATACTTAGTACTATAGAGCACCACCTATATCCTAACAGTAATATAACAATGAATTGGTTATATAAGACAAGATTAGATAATTGGGAGTTATGTTGTGAAGTGAATTTAGATACGCTCAAGGTAGTTATAGAGCAGTGAAGTAGACTGCCTTACTGACTAGACAATACTGTAAAATGCTGCCTATAAACTTACAGTAAGATAAGGGGTATTAGATTATGTAGTATATATTTTAAAAATGATTATAGTAATAGGGTAGGAATAATCTGACAGTTGATCAGAAACTTGTACTTTATTTAATGAACTCAAAAGGCAATACAAATTCTGTATAATTAATAGTTCTCAGTCGGGCTCGAAATAAGTTCAAATCAGAAGAGGCTGAATAACTTACGATTACACAGTATAAACATGTCTTTTGGAATTGCCAATTTCCATTACAATCTATCTGTGTAGTCGCTAGTCAAAGATTGACTTGGCTTTACTTTGGTTTCAAGTTGCAATAACTATGAACTTAAAAGAAAAATCTTTGCATTGAATAATGTATTTTATTATTCCTTCATATTCCTTCACGCGAATCGATAGCATGCTTTGACGAGGTTGCATCCATAAATTATTGTAATAATGCAGTTTCCTATATTAACAGAATAGTTTCCAAATGGCCAGGCCTTTGTACCTTTCGCATGACTATTGCTCAAGCTAAATTAGACTAAACACAACCCTAATATTATTACAAACCTGTATATAGATTGCGGATATTCTTATTGTAATGATTTAGCCCTTTGCTTGGAGTCAGATTTACTTAGGATGTTCTCTTTTTATCTGCTTGTATGATATACCTATTTCGGTATCTGAGGGTTGAACCTTTAACTCCTGATTATATAAATGAAGATAAAATATCCAAAGTCTTCGAAAATCACTATGTTAATTTAACTACTAATTATCTGGCTAACAAAACCTGACGCTAGTACTATCTAATAGCTTTCACTTTACTAACTAATTGAAAGCAATCATTCAAGTCAGTTTATATATTAAATTTCACCGGCCCTGAGGTGTTTATTGTTATTTATTTATTTTTGATTTTTAATTTGTTGTTATCTACCACAAGGAGCATCGCCCATTCGCCCAGTAAAACCATCCGTTTTGAGTGTCGCACCCTTTGGGTTAAAGAAATTCCATGACCAGCCAGTAGCTTTAGGCTGGTTTGTCAGCCTGTGAACTGCATTTGGCATTTTAAGGGACAACGAGGATCACCCCTAAAGTTTCCTTACAATAATCTGGCGTGTTAAGTTCAAAACCCCTTTATAGTCTGAACTAAAGTCAACTGGAGTTAACATGGTCGTGGGAGATTATAGACATTAACCCATCCAATCCCAGCGACGGCTACCAGCCGTCAGTAGCTATGTCACTCCCCAGTCCCAGCGATGGCTGTGAGCCATCAGTAATGTACTTTCCTTGTAACTGTCTGTATCAGGCTGTGCCTGTTATTCGCAACCATTTGAGCACTGCTCTCGATATGGCAACACTTCTAAGCTTATATCCAACCCTTTGAAGGCTGAGAGAGCCAGTCTTCCTTCATCTCTTGAGGTGGAAGGTTGTTCTATCTTGCCATTTTGGCCACATTGCTTGGGACTGGGGGGGACTTTTATTACTGTATCCTACGGTACAGTAGGGGTTAACCCATACTGTGCCGTAGGATACAGTAATAAAAGTATCCAGCATTCCCAAGCAATGTGGCCAAAATGACAGGAGAGACCACCTTTTCACCTCAAGAGATGAGGCAAGAGTGGATCTATCACTTTTGTTTTTTTTGTTTGCCTTGTACAGGCAGTTAAAAGACAAATACATTACTGACGGCTATAACCATCGCTGGGACTGGGGAGTTAATTATCTACTGACGGCTATAGCCGTCGCTGGGATTGTATGAGTTAAGAAAGGAAAATTCATTCATACATCACAGACATAACATTCTGTTTACTTTTCTTCAATAAATTCCAAACTGTGATAATTTGTCATTTGAATATCCTCACTTAGGTATTATATATATATATATACTGTATATATATATATATATATATATATATATATATATATATATATAATATATATATATATATATATATATATATATATATATATATATATAATTATATATACTACAAGTATTATTATAAATACAAATATTGTTATAAATATTATAATTTCTATTATTATTATTATTAGGGATTCAAGCCCTGGCGGGGAACCTCTATTGTAATCGTTGATTATTCTTATACCAAATTATTTTTGTACACCGGTATTTACTTACGCAATAATCGCTTGTCGGATCAGGACCAAACTTTGACACAATGTGCGTTTTTGTATTGGGCAACGTTTGATATGCTAAGCATCCAAAATGGCAGCCAGCAGTTTTCAAATTATCCAGAGTAAATGTCTCTAGATATAAAACATTTGGCTGCTAGATTGAAGTTAATACCTCTAGATCTAACGGTAAAGTAGCTGTAAAATTGGCACCACTGAAGAGTCATCCACTTCCTTTCCCTTGCCAGACTGTGAAGGCAGTGACTCACGTCCCTCCCTCACCTCGGCGAATAATTATGGTCTGAAGTTTGTATTTTTTTTTTTTTTTTTTTTAAGAGACAATGAACGGAGGAAGGAAAAACACAGATAAAACAAAAAGGTCCATGGGCCTAAAGGCATCCTCCATTCATAATATGTTTGTAACAACTGGATTTAAACATTTGTAGATTGTAAGTTTGTGGAAAGCAATTCGAGGGAAGTGAATTCCAAAGAGTAGTAGCTCTGGGGATAAATGAATTCTGATAAGCAGAAGTTCTGCATTGTGGAGGAGAAAGTGTAAATTCATGGGCGCTCTCAGCTGCCCTAGTTCTACGGGGAAAGATGTGGAGAGGCGGCACAATTGAAGCAAGTTCCTCGGAACAATTGCTGTGAAAATATCTGTAGAATAATGCAAGGGATGCAACGTTTCTTCGTATGGATAATATAGGAAGGTCCTGTGTGATTGCAGGGTTATTGATTAATCTAATAGCTTTATTTTGAATTTTGTCCAACTGCCTCAATGCAACCACTCCACTTCCACCCCACAGAGGTGAACAGTAATCCATCTGAGAACGCACATGACTTTTATATATTACGGCCAACTGCTCGTCAGTGAAGAATTCTCGAACTCTGTACAGGAGTCCCAGTTTTTTTAGAGGCATTCTTAGCAATGCCTCTAACATAATGTGTCCAGCTCAAGTTAGTAGTTAATGTTACACCGAGAATGTCAATACTAGGGGAAGTGGGAATATTTACATCATTAAAAAATATATGGGAGTCAGTGAGATAATGTCGGTTAGAAAATTGAATGTACTTTGTTTTCTGTGCATTAAAGGAAACTAGATTCTTTTGTCCCCATCCATTAATTCTAGAAAGGTCCTGGTTCAGAGAAATTGCAGTGTTTATTTTTGAATTTATAAGATCGGGTTGGGTGAATGAATTGGTAAATGTGAAGGAACTGTGGAGTGTTGAGTCATCTGCGTAGGAATGTATTGGATTATGAGTGGTAGATATGAGATCATTGATATGAATGAGGAACAGAATTGGGGCCAAAACTGATCCCTGGGGAACACCAGCATTTATTGAGTGAAATTGAGAATAAAGGCCATCTACCATTACACACATTTTTCTGTTATGAAGATAAGAAGAAATTAGTGGAACTAATGATGCAAGGCCGTAGTGTGACATCTTCGACAATAAGGATTGATGCCAGACTCTATCAAATGCCTTTGATATATCCAGTGCTATTGTATGTGTTTCACCATGTTGGTCTGTAGCTTGGTTGATTTGATGCGTAAGAAGGCAAAGCATGTCTGCAGTTGATCGACATCGTCTAAAACCATATTGCCTATCACTGATTAATTTATTATTCTCAAGATGCTTAATTATGTGATTATTTAATATAATTTCAAAGACTTTACCAAGAGTGGAAGTTATAGCTATTGGTCTGTAGTTTGATGGATCTGAAGAGGCACCTTTTTTAGGAACTGGATGGATGTTTGCTTCTTTCCAGGGTACTGGGAAGCATGAGGTATGAGTACATAGACGGACAAATTTTGCCAATACAGGAGCGAGCACCAAGGAGCAATTCTTAAGTACTATTGGAGGAATTTCATCTGGACCAGGAGCCTTATCTACTGAGAGATTCTGCAAAATAGTTTTGACATGTCTGGTGTGGATCTTAAGTGAGGGAATTTCAGGCGAATTAAAATTAAGTACAGGGACATCTTGATTTATTTCATCTAAGGTTGAGTTGGTGGAGAACATATCGGCAAGAAGGTTAGCTTTACCTCGTGGGTCACTTACAAGATTGCCAGTCGGAGATTTTAATGGTGGAATGGATGAAGCAGTAGTGAAGTTGGATTTAAATGAGTTAAGAGTAGACCAAAATATTTTGTTATAATTTGGATTATTTAGAAGTTTATTTGCCTGCTTGTGGAGAAAGTTTGATTTAGTTAGGTTTAATACAGTTTTGGCATGATTTCTGATGTTTCTAAATTAATTAAAGGCTTCATGTGTTTTTGATCTTGTGTATGCATTGTAGGCTATTGCTTTTTGTTCAGTTACTCTAGCACAATTATGGTCAAACCATTTAGGTGAATTAGATCTTTTACTGTACTTTTGATGAGGAATAAAAGTTTCCATTCCAATTTTTACAAAATCTTGTATGTGGCTCAAGGTGGTGTGTGCATCATTAGAAAAGAAAGAGGTCCAGGGAATATCAATAAAGAAACCTTGAAGACCCTCCCAGTCTGCCCTATTGTAATGCCATTTAGTCACCAAAACAGGTTCAGAGTGGGAAGGTGTGGTAGGTGATAGACAGGTGGCCTGTATCAGACAGTGATCAGAAGATCCAAGCGGGGACCTCACTGTAACATCATAATTTTCTGAATTGGTTGTTAAAAATAAGTCCAGTAGGTGGGAATTATGATTAGGATTATCTGGTACACGGGTGGGTTGGTTGACTAGTTGAGTGAGATTAAATGAGTCTGCAAATAGCTCACATTCAAGACCAGCATCATCAGTCCTGGCTGAATGAGTGAGCCATTCAACATTATGGACATTAAAATCACCCAACACAGTGATTTCAGAAGAAGCATTTAAGTTGAGGACACTGAGTTGTGAGGACAGAGAATCAAAAAGACTGCTCTGGAGGAGTATTTGGGGAACGGTAGATGCAACATATGTATTTAAATTTACCAGCAGAAATTAATTTGTATATAGAATAATCAAAATAGGGACAATTGAAACTAGTAACCTCCTCCAGGGCAATTTCAGATTTTGCGAAGCAACATACACCTCCTTTAGGTTTGAAATTTTGGAGCAGTTGATAACCTGGAAAATTAAATCTAGACGTGTCAGATGTGGATGTTACTTGAGTCTATAAATGTAACCCTAACACGTGTCTCTATTAAGTAATGACATCTTACAGGATTCGTGATTTAAATAAAAGGCTAGATATTCATCGGAAGTACTTATTTGCTTTCGGAAAGCTGAAATATAATTTATGCACAAATTCGAGGTTACATTTGCGCAAGTAAGAGAACCAAGGGGAGGGAAGGGAGGGGTGATACGAAATATCGCGTATATATGTATATATCGTATTATGAGCAGTCTCATTCTATATAATGTACATGTACGTATATAGGCGACCCATCTGAATGTTACATAGTAAGAATAAGGCGCACAATCACAATGCATGCGAGATATAGGCTAAAATTATGTGTGAGCAAATTAATGAATTATCGATCGTGCCTAGGGGGTCGTACCAATGGGAGGGTAGGGAAGGTTGAACATGACTATTGGGTATATGTCGTTTTTTACCACTTTCCTACTTTCTAATGTACTGTACATGTACTGTACCAATATAGGCGACTCATCTGAATATTACACAGCATAGACTATAGTAGATTGGACTGGACACGAAAATGGAACTTTGCAGTAAGGGACCCAAAATCGGAGAACGAACAACCAAGTTAGAACCTCGAAACCGCGAAAATGTGATATATTCGCGGTTTTTGAGGTTCGAAATTTGGGGTTCGTTTCCGATTTTGGGTCCCTTACTGCAAAGTTCCATTTTCGTGTCCAGTCCAGATCTACTGTAGTCTATGTACACAGCAATATACACCGCAATACATTCGCAACACAGCAATATACACCGCACATAGAAAATAAACGTGATAAATATGCAAACATGATGGCGAGAATGAAGGGGTAGGGAGGAGGGAGGGAGTTATACAAAGGGGGACCCTGATATACTAGACATAGCTTTATATCGCGCCTATTGATCACTTTCATGACATTATATATGCATGCAGACGTAGCAGGAGACTTATGTGAAGAGTGAACACCAACTAGGCCATAAACAGTAAATATGACGGATATAATAGGGTAGATAATGGGGATACAATACGAGAGACAGAGAGAGGGGAAGAGATAATATGTCGTGTTGTGGCTGGTGGTGGTGGTGTTACTCAGTTACTTGTTCGTCAAGGGGAATCCACGCAATGCGAGCTAAGCTCATTATTATCGCGCCTCCTTAACTGGGAATGTATTGCGTGAAATGCATGTTAAGTGTTTTATGTACTGTTGGAATGGCTGTGGATGTGTGTGTAGTCTGTATTTAGCCAATTGGCGACATCGGAAACGAAGGCTTAGGGTGGATCTGTATGGTACCATTCTCACTATAGACGGTACCGTCTCGCCCGAAGGCTTAGGTAGCCATCAGCTTAGGTGAACCATATGATACCCATCTCGCCTTGTACCATTTTTGCCAACCCCAGATGGGACGTCACAACGTCGTCCACTTATTCCAGGTACCTATTTACAGCTAGGTGAACTGAGGCTAACACATGAAAGGAGACAAGCCCAATTTGTGTGTGTGTGTGTGTGTGTGTGTGATTATTGACTGACAAAGGAATATGAAAGCATATCATAAATATATTTATTGTTCTGGATATTACTAACCCACTCATACATTAATGCTTAGGTACACTCGGATGCCATAGTCTCTAGCCCACTCATATATATTCGTGGACTTCACTTATTTTTAATTATGGATGTATTCTCTGAAAACGAATTTATAAATGTGATTGTCTATACGTCAACTACAAAACTATATATTCTATTAATTGAAAAGCAAATTTTATAAAAAAATCAATCCAAATAGTTATAATTGTATATAGAAAACCATAGGGGTTCCACGAATTGTTATGAGTGGGCTAGAGACGATGGTATCCGAGTGTACATTACAATTATTCCAAGTTTGCCTTCTGAATACTGCCACAAAGTGTTGGGGCTTTTACTATCTGCTAAACTATGAATTTGTGGGAATGCCCATTAATTTTTCTTCACCAAAGACTTTGCATTTTTATAAATCGTGAGTTGATGTTTTTGTTTTGTTTTCCGCAAAGCGTTCCATAAAGTCCCCCACGAAAGATTGTTGAGGAAAATAGAAGCTCATGGAATAGCTCAATGATAGCGAAGGAACTGGAATGGTTTCAAATTAGATAAGTTTCATTTCAGAAGAGATATAGGCAAATATTGGTTTGGTAACAGTGAACTGAAGATATGTGGAATAGGCTACCGAGTGCTATAGTGGGATCAAGAACGATAGAGAACTAGAGCTTCAAGACAAAACTAGATAGGTATATGAATGAAATAGGTTGGGTGTGAAAGGGATCTGCCATGTGTAGGCCAATCAGATCTCTGCAGACTCACGTTTTTTTATGTTTTATGTTCATAAATTTAGTTATAAATTACAGGCTAGCTATTGCTCGCTAGGAATAAAACGACACTTAACCCGGGCACGGTGAAGGTCCTCAATTAAGTCTGAACTGAGATTTTTTTTTTTTTTTCAATTGAGGACCTTCGCAGTTCTTGGGTTAAGTGGCACGACAGGTTTTAATATTAGCAAAGAAATGGGGCGAAGGGACTTAAGATCGCCAAAATAAGGAGGACAACGTCTGAATATCTCATAGCTAATGGGACTAAACATGAGGGAGAAAGTGGGCTAGATAAACCAAAAACCTCCTCTTAACTTCGCACAATTCACATGCTTCACCCTTCTATTTACTTATGCTCTCACTTATTTTATATAGTATTTTCTTATATTGTTATCTATTCATTGTTTGTTTTAATTCATACATTTTCTTTGCATTCTCCTCTCTTCTTATTGCCTCTTATCTAAAGGCTGCGTCCCATACAGTACGTAAAGACCCGACAAGAGCCGATCTTTTCAAAATATTTGAATTTTTGAAAAATCGTGCATGATCGAGCAACATCGTGTAAATAAATCGGCTCTACTCGAGTTCATCTGGAACTGGACGGGGTGCCCGCCGACAGGTCCGTGAAGTCGGCCAATAATTAGTGTATGCACTATTTTTCAGCCGACTGTTTTTGATGGTCGGGGAAAAAAACCGTTAAATTTTGGACGTGCTGCTGACGTATGTCGATCGGTTTTCGGACGTGCAGCAATCGTTTTTGACGTACAATAATCGGGAATTAATCGGGCAAAATGTTCGAACCAGACTATAGTAAGCTCGACACGACCATGACATGACAAACGCCCGACTAAAAACAGACAACCAATCCGATCCTTTCGATAACGATATCGTTACTTCGTTGTATCGTTATTTATCGAAGATATGGATATTTATCATATTTTAAATAAAAAATCTTAAATGCAGCAATGCTATCATTATTTTATTAGAAAAAAAAACACCTGCCATTACGAGGGTTCGGTTCCTTTTAGTTTACCTATTTATAGACTATTCTGCGGATTTCTGCCTGTTTGGCAATTAACCCGCTGAGTGCCAGCCAATTTTGACGGTGTGCTTCTGCCAGTGCCAGAGTTTTTTGTTGTTTTTTTGTTTTTTTTGGCTAAATCTATCAAGTTGGGAGAGAAAGGAAGGATAATGGTAAACAAAAAACACTCCCCTCGCCAGAAATCAGGTCCTCGATGGTCCCGAAAGTAGCTGAAAAGACACTATAGACTACAGAGACTTTTATGGTATCGGAATGTATGGGTGGGAGGGTGGTTTTGGGGTTGGTGGGGGGAAGGTAGAAGGGTAATTGACTTGTGTTATGAAGCCGATTGGTGAGGTAGTTTCGCCACCACGGATTTTCCTTTTTTTCCTTTTCTTCGTACGGATACGGATACGCTAGAAGTGGGTGGTGGGAGGCAGTTGGGGGTGTGGTGGGGGGAAGGCAGAAGGGTAAGGGACTTGTCACACAAATATGGAACCATTGGTGCAGTCGTTTCGCCGCCACAGATTTTCAATTTTTTTCCTTCTGACGGGACCGACAGTCAGCGAGTGGGTGGGAGGAGGGATTTGGGATTTTTGTGGTGGGTAGCCTAAAGGGTAAGGTACATGTAGTAAAAATATGAAAGTCATAGGTGCAGTCGTTTCGCTGCTACGATTTTTTTTCGGCGAGGACGTATATATGCCTCCCTGGCACTCAGCGGGTTAATTAACGATTGATTATCGCTATTTTGGAACAAAAAGTATGACGTTACCGTTAGTTAATTCGTTAAAGCTGGAAACAAATTTATCCGATAAACGTTAACCCGAAATCGTTAACGCGTTACATTATCGCGTTACTTTATCGCGTTAGTGCCCACCTATGGGTAGACTGTGTGGGGGTCTACGGCCCCCGACCTTTATATAGGGTTGGGTACTTGGTCGTGCTTCTGTCGTAGGAGTCGACCCTGTCGGATGACACAGGTATGTATCGTGCGACACACTTGCGCAGCACATATGCTGCTCGTCTGGCAAACGACTAACATCCTATCAACATCCAACTTAGCGTACTGTGAACGTGTTGCGCGGACGTGTGTGTCGTACTGACATCTTAATAGGGTCACGAGTTAACGTGTGGCAGACGTAAATGTGTCGTGAGTGACGTGTGACTGACGTGTGAGTGACGTGCGACTGTCCTTGTCTGGCGAGCCTCGTGTCAAACGTGTCGATTCGGCAAAAAGTTGTTAAATCGGCTAACATCGGCCGTTGTCGTGTCTTAACGTACTGTATGGGACGCGGCCTTAAGACTCTACTTTTTTACTTTATTTTAACTTCCATTCCTCTTTCTTGCTTCAAGATCCACCTGCGGCGTTATAGTTTTCTTGTTTTGTTTTCGACCTGAATTACATTTTCTGATTTGTACGTTTGTGTCTCTTTTCTATTACAGTCTCCTTCAATCATTGATTCCTAATCATATTCCTTTCCTCATCACAAGGAGCCACAAGGTGGCACCATTGCTGATCTTGTCCCCGGTCGCCAAGTCCTCGTGACGCCATTGGGTCTGGGGGTGATTTATAGATTGAAGGAGGTCGGGAAAAGTGTATTTTCATATTTGTTTTGGCTTAGAAAGGTTAAACTTAAACTAATTTTTTTGATAATGCCCAAAACTATCCGTGTTAACCCCTGGCAGTGACCAGTATGTTCTGGGGTGCCGGGAAGTGCATGAAGATCGCTCCAGGCAGTGGTGACAGGTTTAGTTGGGTCTTGGGGGGAGGGACAGAGATGGTCAGACTCTGGAAGATCGCCACAGAGAAGATGAACAGCTCCATGCGAGCCAGGCCTTCTCCCGCACACTGACGCCTGCCTGTTGGAGAAAGGTAGAGGGGGTCATAAGGGACAACTAATAGGATAAACTTATAACTAGGAGAGTAATTTGACTAGGAAGATTAATAGCCATGTGCAGGCTAAAGCTTCTCTCGCACACTGATGCCTACCTGTTGGACAAAATTAGAGATGTCATGAAAGGCGACTAAAGAAATATGCTAATAAAGAGAAAAAAAAATTGGCAGTGAAAATCAACCCCATGCTGGCCAGGTCTTCTACCGCACACTGGCACCTGTCTGTTGGTAGAAATTTAAAGTGTCCTAACGGCAGACTAAAAGGATAAAAGCTGAAACTAGAAAGTTATTTTGTATTTTGTTATTTTACGAATTTAATGTCAGTTTTCTGCCTATTATTGAACGATATTATTCAGATTAGGAAGGGTATACTAAGGAAATTCACTTCACATATAAACTCAGTAAAACAGTTACACTATTGAGAGCGTTTAAAATCACTAAATCTGTATTCGTTGGAGCGTAGAAGGGAACGTTACTAAATAATATATACGTGGAAAATCGCAGAGGGTTTTGTACCGAATCTACATACCCCAATAGCAATGACGTTCAGTGATAGGAGAGGCTGGAAATGCGATATCCTCAAGATAAAAAATCGGGGTGCTTTTGGCTCCCTGCGAGAGGGCTGGTTATCACATAAAGGCCGACGTCTCTTCAACAAAGGCCCGCAGCGACTAAGAGACATGCGGGGCGTCTCGTTAGACAGCTTCAAGAGAGCCCTCGATGTCGAACTACAAAAAGTGCAAGACAAGCCCATCTTCGCAGAGGAGCGCTCCGCCCCTTCGAACAGTCTGCTGCACCAATTTTCAAACAACAATGAAGGGCAGTGCACTCCTCGGTGCCATTAGCAGAGTGGCGAACTCAACATAGGTAAACATAGGTAGGTATATAGGAGTCGGAAGGTAAATTGAGATTATAATTCCCACAGAAGTGTTTCAATAATTTACGTGTTGAATTAGGCAAACGTAAAAAGCACTTATTATATACAATTTTTTTTATATGGATGAGGGAGACAAAAGGCAAAACTGCCTGTGACGAGTACCTTCCCCAGAGTTAAAAGAGTGACAGGGACAATATCAAGGCGCAGTCGAGCAAAAATGCCTGGACACACAGAGTTTGAAGCAATTTAAGTCATAGGATGAGGGAAAGATGGATTCAGGGAAAGAGTTCCAGAGCTCAGCTGTTGAATAGAAGAAAGATGGGAATATCGTTTCACTCTTGAGTTGGAGAGTTGCACAGAGTAAAGGTGGGATTGTGTTGCAAGACGGGTACTACGTACCCTATGTAGAGGAAGTGGTAAACACTGAGAGAGCTCTGAGGAATACTGATTATTGTAGTAGCGATAGAATAGCGAGAGAGATTCAACATTGCGGCGAAGAGAGAGAGATTGCAAAGAGTCGGTGAGTGGACGTGAATTAATGATATGAAAGGCTTTCCTCTCCACTTTGTCTAGAAGTGCTGTGTGAGAGGATCATCCCCACACATGTGAACAATACTCAATACAACGACGCACAATGCCCCTGTACAGAACAAGTAGCTGTGCAGGGGTAAAGAACCCCTTGACGCAGTTGAGCACTCCTAGCTTCTGGGAGGCTGCCTTAGCAAGACTGGTAATATGGTCTTTCCAAGAGAGAGCAGATGAGAAAGAGACACCGAGATTACTGAGAGAAGATGAAGAATTGATTTTTGTATTGTTGAAATATAAGGGTTTGGTCCTCTGGGAGCTCACGACAGGTAAATAGACGGATAAATTGGGTTTTGGAAGCATTAAAGGCAACAAGGTTTTCTCCGCCCCAATTGGAAATGGTAGTTAGATCAGATTGCTGTGGAGTGTATAAAGAAGGGTGGAGATGTGATAATAGATTGGTTGGTGAGACTTTTCAATGTGTGCTTTGCTGTGTCAATGGTACCAATAGACTGGAAGAGTGCATGTATTGTGCCGTTGTACAAGGGGAAGGGAGATCGGCAGGAGTGTTCAAGTTATAGAGGTATTAGTTTATAGTCAGTGGTTGGAAAGCTGTATGGCAGGGTGTTGATAGAGAGGATAATAAAGTGTACGGAAGTTGCAATAGGAGAAGAACAGTGTGGTTTTCGGAGGGGAAGAGGGTGCGTGGATCAGATGTTTGCAGTAAGACAGTTATGCGAGAAGTATTTAGAGAAGCATAAGGAGATATTTTGGGCTTTTATGGACTTGGAAAAAGCGTATGATCGTGTGGACCGTGAAGCAATGTGGAAGGTGTTAAGAATTTATGAAATAGGAGGAAATTTGTTAGAAGCAGTTAAGAGTTTTTATGAAGGGAGCAGAGCATGTGTGGGAGTAGGAAATGGTGAGTTGAGTGAATGGTTTGAGATAAAGGTAGGTTTGCGACAGAGTTGTGTAATGTCACCATGGCTGTTTAATATGTTTATGGATGGTGTGGTGAGGGAGGTGAAAAGGAGAACTATGGGAAGAGGATTGGGTTTAGTAGGAAAGAATGGTAGAGATTGGGAGTTGAATCAGTTGCTGTTCACTGATGACACAGCATTGGTGGCGGATTCTGATGAGAAACTGCAGCGGGTAGTCAAAGAGTTTGGTGTGGTTTGTGGAAGGAGGGAACTGAAGGTGAACGTCAATACAAGTAAAGTAATGGTGTGTAATAGGGGAGAGCATAGGGTGAATCTAGATGTGTGGCTCGATGGGGAAATATTGGAACAAGTAGAGTGTTTTAAATATCTAGGAGGAACGATAAGCAGGAGTGGAGGAATGGAAGTGGAGGTAAAACAGAGAGTGTGTGAAGGAAGGAAGGTTTTCGGAGCAATGGGAAGTATGTGGAAGACGAGAAATCTCGGAGTGAAAGTAAAAAGTGCACTGTATCAAGGAATTGTTGTGCCAACAGTGATGTATGAGGCTGAGACATGGGCTCTGAAGAAAAAGGAGAAAAGAGGGCTGGATGTGATGGAGATGAGCTGCTTGAGGAGTATGTGTGGAGTTACTCGTAGAGACAGATTGAGGAATGAAGAGATATGTAGGAGAGTGGGGCAGCAGGAACATTTGTCAGCCAGAGTGGACAGAAGGGTGCTGGTCATGTTGAACGAATGGGAGATGAAAGGCTTACAAAGAGAATATGTGAGTCAGGTAGAAGGGCAGGAAGACCCCCATTGAGATGGAGAGACTGTGTACGAAAAGCTTTGGATGATAGAGGAAGTACTATAGATCAGGCAGGGGAAGTGATGGTGGACAGGAGTGAATGGAGAATGCTTGTGAATAGTTGAGTGAACACGTGGTCATTTGGAGTAAGGGGTCGGGCGCAAGTTGGACTAGATAATAGTCCATGAGGCGCCTGGCCCGGGGAGACGATTAATATGAAGGGTGCGCCTGGAAGTGTGGTGGGAGGCCTTGTGGCTTTGGCTCCGCTGCATATCTGCCTGCCGAGACCGGAACCTCTCCGGGTGGTCAGGGGCCGGGGGAGTGCTGGAGCGACCTGGGTGACCCTGGTCTCTGGGTCTTCTCCTGGGTGACCTGGATGTGTGTGAGTTTGTGCTTTTTATCTGTGTTTATTTGTTGTTTTATGTCGTTTTTGTGTTTTCCCTGTTCTTGCTCTGTCTTTAGTCGGCTACCCCCAAAATAGGGATTGGGCCTGAGCATATAGATAGATAGATAGTTAGATCAGAAGATA
The DNA here is from genome assembly GCA_037953745.1 of Lithodes maja. Lineage (NCBI taxonomy): Eukaryota > Metazoa > Arthropoda > Malacostraca > Decapoda > Lithodidae > Lithodes > Lithodes maja. Next base: position 187,788 of record JBAKBP010001558.1, read on the forward strand.
AGTGTTCTATGGCTTCATTAGGTTTGTCTTTGAGGTATTGTTTGCTGGTGCGTTCTGGAAAACTAAATGAACAGTGTAAGGTAGAGTTGTCAGCATATGAATAGATAGGACTGGAGGTACAGTTGAGAAGATCATTTATGAAAATTAGAAAGAGAATTGGAGAGAGAACAGAACTTTGAGGGAAACCGTAGTTGATAGGATGAGGAAATGAGTGATGGCCATCCACAACCGCAGCTATGGAATGGACAGAAAGGAAATTAGAGACAAAGGCACATATGGAGGGATAGAAACCGAAGGAGGGTAGTTTAGAAATTAGAGATTTGTGCCAGAATATATCAAAGGCCTTCGATATGTCTAGCGCAATAGACAAGGTCTCACCGAAGTCCCAAAAGGAGGATGACTGTGAGTTAGTAAGATATGAAAGAAGATCACCAGTAGAGCGACCCTTAAGGAAACCATACTGGCGATCTAAGAGTAGATTATGAGAAGAGAAATGCTTAAGAAATTTGGAAGTCAGAATAGTTTCAAAAACTTTAAAGACACAAGATATGAGCGCAATTGGACAATAGTTGGAGGGATGAGAGTGGTTACCCTTCTTTGGAACAGGTTGAATGAGAACAAACTTCCACCAAGAAGGGAAGACGTTAGAGGAGAGACAGAGACGAAAGAGTTAGCCTAGGTCAGCACGGAAGCAATTTTTTTAGTACACCAGGGGGAACACCATCCGGACTGTACACCTTCTTAGTATTAAGCCCAGGGAGGGTAGAAAGTACATCTTTAGAAGAGCTTAGGATATTAGGCATAAGTAGGAGAGAGGGTGGTGGAGAGGGAGGAATAGCACCAGAATTATCCAAGGTGGAGTTTCTAGCGAAAGTTTGAGTGAAGAGTTCAGCTTTGTCAGAGGAAGAAGTGATGGTTGTGCCATCAGAATGGAAAAGGGGAGGGAAAGATGAGGAAGAAAAATTGTTGGAGTGGTTTTTGGCTAGATGCCAGAAAGCTTGAGAAGAGCTAGAGTTGGATAGTTCAGTGCATTTATTATTGATGAAAGCGTGTTTGGCAAGTCGAAGGATAGATTTGGCTTGATTCCGGGCAGAATTATAGGAAGAATGAGATTCTTGAGTTTTAAGGCATCGATACCGTTTGAATGTTTCTTGCTTATTGTGGACATTAGTAGAACAATCTTGAGTAAAACAAGATTTTTTGGCATTAGTCCGAGAGAAAGAAAATGGAATGTATGCCTCCATGCCCGATAGGATTACCTCGGTATGAATAATTTTTGTTACAATTAACCCCTTGAGGTTTATGAAACTTTTGTAATGTTAATTCCGACGATTATATTTAGATTAGGAATGGTGCATGAAATTCAGAGGGTTAGTTGAGATAGTGTTGACCCTGTTAATTCCTACAGATCCTTTTAAGGTATATATAATTGGCTAATGATAGCCCGCTTAAACTGTCAAAACTCATCATGATCCTGAAGGATTTAAGCGTTCCATTGTTGACAGTGAATGAGACTGATCACTAACCAATACTGAAGGATTTAAGCGTTCCATTGTTGACAGTGAATGAGACTGATCACTAACCAATACTGAAGGATTTAAGCGTTCCATTGTTGTCAGTGAATGAGACTGATCACTAACCAATACTGAAGGATTTAAGCGTTCCATTGTTGACAGTGAATGAGACTGATCACTAACCAATACTGAAGGATTTAAGCCTTCCATTGTTGACAGTGAATGAGACTGATCACTAACCAATACTGAAGGATTTAAGCGTTCCATTGTTGACAGTGAATGAGACTGATCACTAACCAATACTGAAGGATTTAAGCGTTCCATTGTTGACAGTGAATGAGACTGATCACTAACCAATACTGAAGGATTTAAGCGTTCCATTGTTGACAGTGAATGAGACTGATCACTAACCAATACTGAAGGATTTAAGCGTTCCATTGTTGACAGTGAATGAGACTGATCACTAACCAATACTGAAGGGTGCAAACCCATCTCTCTTCAAAGTGGTGTTTCCGTGTTGGTCCATCCAGCGATCCGGGTGGAAGAGCTCAGGTTGGTCCCAGTACCGAGGGTTGTGGTGGAGGGAGGACACGGGAAGGTTCACGATGGTGCCCTGGTCAGTGTACACAAAAGTTATTTGTTTAGCAATTAGTTTTAGCATTTTAACCAATTAGTTTGTGGATTTCAGGTGTGGATTTCATCATGGATAGCAAAGGCGAGGCTACAATTTTGGAAAAAAAAAAAAATTTCTACCGAAAGGTGTATACATTTAGCGGGGGAGGAGGAGGGGATGGTGGACAGGGTATTAATTAATTAATTTATTTATTTAATTGTTTTGCCTAGATGGAGTTAGGGTGCAAATAAAATATAAATGGGAAATGGCTAAATCAATCAAAATCCACACTAATAACACACACACACACGCACACGCACACACACACACAAACACGCACACACACACAAACACGCACACAGACACACACACATTAACCCTCAAGGTGTAAGGTGAGGTAGTGTTAAGGATCGTGGACGAAGAGCTGAGGTTGTCTCTATTACCGGGGGTTGTGGTGGAGGCAGGCCACGGGGAGCTTCATAATAGTGCCCTTAAGAAGGAGAATATGAGGCTGGCGGCACACGAGGCCATTTATCTGTTACTATACCCTATTCCAAGAAAGTAGGGAAAAAGTCTTGAACATTAACCTCTATAACTCAGAAACGACTAATGTAATCAAACTAATAGTTCTACCATCTGGGAAGGGTCAGTCAGGGAATAGGTGCGGATATTTACAGCCCATTTGCTCTTTCCTTTTGTGAGTTACAGAAGTTAGAGTTCACGATTCCTGGACTACCTATTTGGATCAGGGTATAGGCTCAGGGTCACTTTTTCCAATTCAAATTACATTTATCCCTTTGGGGATCATGAGGCATGACAGCAGTTTTTTCTGGCTAATAGTAGACGATTTAATGCAGCTTAGGGAAGACTTCTTGCATTTAACCTGGCTCTATATTGATAATGTTTGGAATACAAATCTGTGATTCGTCTTGGAATCCCTGGGATTCCGTAGATAGTTTTTATTAGTTCCAAGCTCATACTAATTGCTCCGTAGTTTATTCCTTAAATACACTGTAGCCTCTCCATTTGACAGCGAAATTGGGGTAAAAATATCTGGCTTCGTCACAATTTCCAATTCCTGGCATGTCAGAACGTGGTTCTTGTAGGCGGGAAAGGGGCTTTAAAGTAGGAAGGATTGGTGTTGTTGTCATTACCAGGGGTTGTGGTGGAGGAAGGCCACAGGCAGGGTCAGAATGGTGCCCTGGTGGTGGTAGATTACAGTCATACAAAGAGGGAAGTACGGTAGGGTTTATCGAAGTAGGCGGTTGTAGACTAACCCTATCTAACTCATAGGTGGTATATTTAGATCTCATCAATTTTGTCCCACTAGTTTGATGATTTCAATTTATTTCATCCCATTAATTTGTCAATTTGAAGATGTATTGTTCTGTCCAGGTGTCGATGTTTTCCTGACGAGCGATAACGACCGTATATTTGGTTTTTCTTCAGTTATATATCACTTGAAGTTGGCTTAGGGATAATGGCTCGATAACACACACACACTAGCCCAGCCAAGACGTGGGGTATGATAGTGTTAAAGTCATGACAAGGTTCAGGATGGTTAAGAATAGTTGTGAGAGAAAATTATTCCTTTAGGTAGAGACCATGAGCAATGTATTCTGAAGATGTTTACTCCACACTAAATCAATTATGTAACAGGAACATTATGAAAGACGATTCTCCTTTTGGTTAGAGAGGTTCAGAGAAGAGGAATAAGTGAAAGGTGTAGCAGTGACTGACCTTGGGGATAGTGTAGTGAAGAGATGAGTAGGACTATTAGTGATAGGTATACTAGTGACTGACTTGTGGATGGTGTAGGAAGAAGAGGAATAAGTGAAAGGTGTAGCAGTGACTGACCTTGGGGATAGTGTAGTGAAGAGATGAGTAGGACTATTAGTGATAGGTATACTAGTGACTGACCTTGTGGATGGTGTAGGAAGAAGAGGAATAAGTGAACACTCTGCCGTTGACTGACCTTGTGAATGGTGTAGTGAAAAGATGATTAAGTGAAAGGTATACCAGTGAATGGCCTTGTGGATGGTGTAGGAAGAAGAGGAAGAAGTGAAAGTTATACCATTGACTGACCTTGAGGATGGTGTAGTGATAAAAGTAAGACTAGTGAAAGGTTTATCAGTGACTGACCTTTTGGTTAGTTTACTGAAACAAAAAATAGGTATACCTCTTCGACTGACTGACCTTAGGGATGGTGTAGCCTCCTAGCGTGGTGTCCGTCTTTGCAACATGGCCACCACCAAACACACTCAGTGAAGACATCCGCAGGGTCTCTTGGATCACAGCCTCAGTGTATGGTAGCCTGAGGGGGAAGGGGAGGGCAATACTATACTCGTATACCAAACACAATTCTAGGCTAAAGACAAAATTAAATTATACAAAGCATACACCACAATATATAACACACACACCAAGAAATATATATGTTTATACACACATCTGCATAAACATAGCCACCACCAAACCCACTCAGGGAAGACATTCTCAGCAGGGTCTCTTGAATTGCGACCTCGGTGTATGGCAGCCTGCATGGGGAGGGGAGGACTACGCTGTGCCCTGCTTGGATATCAAACACAATTCCTAAAGCGAGAGGCTGAAGAGGAACAGGGTGGTTGTAGCAAGCAGAGGAGTATCAACGTTTCAAACGAAGAGGTGGAGAGAGAGAGAGAGTGGTGGCGAGCGAAGTGACCCTTGGTCTTGTCCTGTAGAGTCAGAACAGTTTCCTTAGCCATTATCTGGTTATTCGCTTCCAACACCCTACGTAATTCTACTGATAACTAATTATCATGAACTTACAGCTGTCCCAGAGACCCAAATAAAAACCTGAACCAACTTTCCTCATTGAAGGGGGTAAGAATAGTCCCCTTCGTTAGCACCTGGTCTATCTCAGTCTAGACCTTAAACAACTTTACCTACTAACTAATTATCCTGACCTAATAGCTGTCCCAGACACCTTAAGTAGTTGATGGACCAGATCCCGAAATCACAAAAATCGATATCATGAAAGGGAGTCACACTTTTGCATAATCTCAAGGAAAAGGTTTTAAAATTATATGGTAACTCATTGACAAAGGTTCTCATCTCTAAATAACATCTAACAGCTAAAAGCCCTGATGCAATCGATGTTTACCTTGCACCATGGATTACAGAAGGCCTGGACTAACTTTTCCTTGTGAGGATTGGAACAGTCCCTTTAGGTAGCACCTGATCTACCTTAGCCTATAAATGTAACAACAGTTCGACCTGATATCTATCATGATCTTACAGCTACCCCCCAAAGCCCATAAGCAGACTTGGACTAACTTGACATTATCTTGCAGGGTCAGGTGAGTCCCCTTAGGCAGCACCTGCTCTATCTCAGCCTACAGTATACTAGGGTTTCCTTCCTGGGATCCCGAGATCCCGGGTTCTCGGGCATAAATGGTCACATACTCGTTTTCCCGGGAAATTGCATACAATCCCCGGATTCCTATTGTTATTCTTATCTCCAATGTACATTTTGTAAAATTCAAAAGTGAATGAGAGAGAGAGATAGAGAAGTGACAAGTACCGCTTGTGAAGAAAGAGAGCGAAAGAGAGAAGTGACAAATACCGATCGTGTACACTTAAGGGACCAGGCTTCTCCAACTAGTGCTTAGGTGTTGACCTAGTTGTGTTATATCTCCCTCCCTGGAAAGGTGATTAACCTTTTTCTGTTGAATGTTGAGGAATGTGTCTGTGAATGATGTCAAACTGTAAGTCATGACACTATGGCTTGCATTATATAGAGAACATGTGAGTGATATGATAAATTAACCTAGTGCTACTGTATGTATTCCAAACGGCATTAAATGAAAAATTCTTATTTTGTTTTTTTATGAGTGCTAACTTTGAATGCCATTCCAAACTCCAATACTACTACTGACATTCTTTTATGCTTGATTTGCTCACACAATCTTTAAAATGTTTTTTGTTTAATCGTATGTGCCTTTTTTTACACCTTCAGTTTGGATTTGGAAGTTAAATAAGATCATTTTGTTTCAGTGTAATAACACTGTATATCATTTCAATTACCTATCAAATTATCTACATACACTACACTCAAAAGTATGTAGGTTTAGCAAATAGCATTAGTTATTGAGAATATTACCAAATACGGGAAATCCCGGGATCCCTGGAAACATCCTGATTTGTCTCAGAATCCCGGGATGTTGAGAAACCCTCAAAACAGGAAACCCTACAATATACCTTAAGAGGAGGTTTTTAGTTTACTCCCTAGACCTCTATCAAACTTAAAATTATACCCCCAAGACCCCCCTTCAACATAAATTATACCCCCAAGACCCCCCTTCAACATAAATTATACCCCCAAGACCCCCCTTCAACATAAATTATACCCCCAAGACCCCCCTTCAACATAAATTATACCCCCAAGACCCCCCTTCAACATAAATTATACCCCCAAGACCCCCCTTCAACATAAATTATACCCCCAAGACCCCCCTTCAACATAAATTATACCCCCAAGACCCCCCTTCAACATAAATTATACCCCCAAGACCCCCCTTCAACATAAATTATACCCCCAAGACCCCCCTTCAACATAAATTATACCCCCAAGACCCCCCTTCAACATAAATTATACCCCCAAGACCCCCCTTCAACATAAATTATACCCCCAAGACCCCCCTTCAACATAAATTATACCCCCAAGACCCCCCTTCAACATAAATTATACCCCAAGACCCCCCTTCAACATAAATTATACCCCCAAGACCCCCCTTCAACATAAATTATACCCCCAAGACCCCCCTTCAACATAAATTATACCCCCAAGACCCCCCTTCAACATAAATTATACCCCCAAGACCCCCCTTCAACATAAATTATACCCCCAAGACCCCCCTTCAACATAAATTATACCCCCAAGACCCCCCTTCAACATAAATTATACCCCCAAGACCCCCCTTCAACATAAATTATACCCCCAAGACCCCCCTTCAACATAAATTATACCCCCAAGACCCCCCTTCAACATAAATTATACCTCCAAGACCCCCCTTCAACATAAATTATACCCCCAAGACCCCCCTTCAACATAAATTATACCCCCAAGACCCCCCTTCAACATAAATTAGTATAATTGTCAGTAGAAAAATTTCCCTGCCAAAGGCCGGTTCCTCCTAAATTACAGGCTTGCTATCGCTCGCTAGGAAAAAAAAATCAACACCTAAACGACACGTAAAGTTTCAAAATTGACAAAAGTAGGGCGAAAGGTCTTATAATTGTCAAACTGTTGGGCAGAACGTTTTAAAATCTGAAAACAAATGGGGCTAAGCATGAGGGAGAAGGGGTCCAGAAAAAGACCTCTTAAAGGTGGTGGTGCATGGGTTGAGATAAACATGGAATAATAATTGCAAACCTGCACATACTTATCTTGCAAAATGCAATGGCACTGACATAATTATTAACAATTATAATGGGTTTTGTGGATCGTCTACACCAGATCTGTGATGTCATAGGGGTCCACCATCCAGTCCAGGATGAGGATACTCCTGTGACGTCACTATGACGTCACAGGTCCGGTGTAGACGATCCACATAATTATTTTTACCATTGTAAATCATTATGTCAGTGACATTGCATTTTGCAAGATAATTATGTGCAGGTTGGCAATTATTATTCCATGTTTATCTCTACCCATACACCACCACCTTTAAGTGAAAATCTCCAGTTAAGCAACTCAACCTGGTTATTAACACTTGTGTGTTTACAGCTATCCCAGACACCCAAAGGAAGCCTTGGACTAACTTGGCCTTATCTTGTAAGGTAGGAAGAGTCCCCTTAGGCAGCACCTGGTCTATCTCAGCCTGCATCTTGGCTTGCACCTGAGGATGGCAGGCCAGGTAGTAGATGAGCCACTTGAGGGAAGCGGCGATGGTCTCACTGCCGGCGATAAACATGTCCACCAGTAGGAACACTAGTTCCTTCTCTGTTGGGGGTATTATAGTTCATTCATTATAAATCAAACTCTTAAAACCTCTGTAACTACAAAAGGGCAAGAGCAAATTATTTAATGGGCTGTAAATTTCCACACCTAGTCCCTGGCTGACTCTTCCAAACTCGTCGAAATATATTTTGAATCCTCTAGTCGTTTTTCAGTTCTAAAGGTTAGTGGTGGTCAAGATTATTGGCCTAATTATAATGAATAGATTATTGTGTTTTTGTTGAAACTGTTATTTATGAGAATGTTTTTCATGAGGCTGTGTTATTGTTTATTATAAGTTATGGTTATGAGCTTTTATTATTAACCCTCTCCGACATGTGACGCGATTTTGCGCCTATTGGGGATACTTTAAAGCCTTTGTTACCATCAGGGGTATTTAGAAACCTTTAGTTTAGTTACTTCAAACTCTGCAGTTGTCTTTGAGTTAGCTGTGTTGAGCCTATTGGGGATACTTTAAAGCCTTTGTTACCATCAGGGGTATTTAGAAACCTTTAGTTTAGTTACTTCAACCTCTGCAGTTGTCTTTGAGTTAGCTGTGTTGAGCCTATTGGGGATACTTTAAAGCCTTTGTTACCATCAGGGGTATTTAGAAACCTTTAGTTTAGTTACTTCAACCTCTGCAGTTGTCTTTGAGTTAGCTGTTGTCAGAAAACTAATTTTGGAGAGGTAATTATAAGAGTGAGGGAACTCTATTTCTTATTGCTAATCTGGCAACCTCTGCGTCATATGAGTCTGAAAGGGTTAATGTTTTTTATGACACTATGTTGTTATTGTTACGTACGAGCTTATGATAATGTTGTATGTTAATAATAATATTGAAGAAACTACATTAGTATTGTTATTGATGAGATTGTTATTGTTTTTCACGATACCATGTTATTATTGTAATCCATTAAAGATATTGATGAGACTGTAATTTTGTAAACTATTGTTATTGATATTTACAAGACCGCTATTTACGATATTGTTATTTATGATACAATGTATTTCTTGTTATGTTTTAATCTATGTTATGTATACGACTTTGCTATAAAGAAAACCATGTTCTTTATGAGACTATTATTTACAAGAATATTTTATATATGAGACAGAATAGGTTTATGTCCCGAAGGGATGAATGAAAATCTCGTTTTATATTATTTTCAATGTGGAGGAGGGAGACAAAAGGCAGAACTTCCTGTGACTAGTGCCTTCCCTAGAGTTGATAGAGTGACAGGGCCAAAATCAAGGAATGTTCGAGCCAAAATACCTGGAAACATGCAGTTTGAATCAATTTAAATCAAAGATGGATTCAGGGAGAGAGTTTCAGAGTTCAGCTGTTGAATAGAAGGAAGATTGGGAATATCATTTCACTCTTGGGTTGGAGAGTTGCACAGAGTAGGGGAGGGATTGTATTGCAAGATGGGTGCTACATCTATGTAGAGGAGGTGGTATACACTCACTGAGCGAGCTCTGAGGAACACTGATTATTGTAATAGAGAGAGAGATTGCAGAGAATAGGTGAGTGGACGTGAGTTATGAGACAAAAGGCTTTCTTTTCTACTTTGTCTATAAGTGCTTTGTGAGACGATCTTACCCACACATGTACAGAGCAAGAAGCTGTGCAGCGGTAATTAACCCCCGGAGGTGATTGAGCACACCCAGCTTCTGGGAAATCGCTTTACCAAGAGTGGTAATATGGTCTTTGAAAGAGAGATCAGCAGAAAAAAAGACACCAAGAATACTGAGAGAAGATAAAGGGTTGAATTTTGTAATGATGAAGTATAAGGGATAGTCCTGTGAGAGTTCTTGACGGTTAGATAAATGGAGAAATTGGGTTTTGAAAGCATTGAAAGCAACAAAATTTTCTCTGCTCCAATTGGAAATGGTTGATCGATTAGAAGATAAGTGTGCTATGGCTTCATCACGTGAGTTTTTGAGGGATTGCTTGCTGGTTCATTCTGAAAAAACTAGTTTAATAGTGTAAAGTTGAGTCGTCAGCATATGAATGGATAGGAATGAAGGTACAGTTCAGAAGATCATTAATGAATAATAGAAAGAAAATTGAAGATAGGACAGAACCCTGAGGAACACCATTGATAGGATGAGGAAGTGAACGATGGCCGTCCACAACCGCAGCTATGGAACAGCCAGAAAGGCAATTAGAGATAAAGGCACAAATGGAGGGATAGAAACCGAAGCAGGATAATTTAGAAGTTAGAGATTTATGACTGTACGGAAGGTCTTCGATAATTATGTCTATAGGTATTGCCAACGAACTTGACAAGAATCTATAGGTATTGCCAACGAACTTGACAAGAATCTCGACCCCTGACTTCTTCGTAACACAAAAGGACCTTGAGCAAACTGGCTGTAAATATCCACACCTATTTCCTGGTTGACTCTTTATAAGTGATAGAAATGTCAGCCCGATTGTTTTCATTAATTTTGAGTTATAAGAAGTAAAGGGGTCAAGATTATTGTCAAGTTCGTTGGCGCTACCTATAGTGCAATAGAAAAGGTTTCACCAGAGTCCCGAAAGGAGGATGACCAAGAGTTAGTAAGCTATGAAAGAAGATCACCAGTAGAGCGACCCCTAAGGAAGACATACTGGCGGTCTAAGAGTAGATTATGAGAAGACAAATGCTTAAGTATTTTGAAGTAAGAATAGTTTCAAAGGCTTTACAGATGCAAGAAATGAGAACACTTGGACGATAGTTGGTGGGTTGAGAGTGGACACCTTCTTTAGGACAGTCTGAATGAGAGCAAACTTCCAGCATGAAGGGAAGACGTTAGAGGAGACAGAGACGGCTGAGTTTGCCTAGGCAGGGAGTCAGCACGGAAGCACAGTTTTTTAGTACAACAGGGGGAACACTATCCGGACTGTACGCCTTCTTAGTATTAAGTCTTGAGAGGGTAGAAAATACATCTTTAGAAAGAATTAGGATATTAGGTATACGTATGAGAGAGGGGGTGGAGAGGGAGGAATAGCACCAGAATTATGCAAGGTGGAGTTTCTAGCGAAAGTTTGGGCAAAGAGTTCAGCTTTGTCAGAGGAAGAAGTGATGGTAGTGTCATCAGAGTGGAAAAGGGGAGGGAAAGACGAGGAAGACAAATTGTTGCAGAGGTTTTTGGCTAGTTGCGAGAAAGCTTGGGAAGAGCTAGAGTTAGATAGTTCAGTGCACTTATTATTGATGAAAGAGTGCTTGGTGAGTCAAAGAACAGATTTGGCTTGATTCCGTGCAAAAAGACAGGAAGAATAAGATTCTTGAGTTTGAAGGCAACGGTACCGGTACCGTTTGAAAGTTTCCTCCTTACGGTGGACAGCAGTACAACAAGTGTGAGGAAACCAAGATGTTCTTGCATTAGTCTGAGAGAAAGAAAATATAATGTATTCCTCCATGACCGAGAGGATTACCTTGGTAATGCGTTCAGCACTCTCCAAGGGTCCCCGGCCATGGAAGCAAAAATAATTCCATGGGAAGTAAAAGAAGTACTGCTAAAGAGCCTCCCAGTAGGCAGCAGAGATAATTTTTTGGTCGGAGGAGCCCAGAGGAGAGAAAACATCAAGTATAAGCGGAAGAGTTAGAAGTTAGAAACAAGTCAAGATAGCTGGGCCGATCTCCGAAGCGTTCCTGGATACGGGTGGGTTGCTGAACCAACTGCTCTTGGTCATTTAGGATAGAAAAGATGTAGGCTTGTTCACCAGGTTGGAATGAAAGGAGAGTCATTGACGGTGGTAGACGTTGAAATCTCCTAAGATGGAGATTTCCACTTTAGAGTTTAGATAGTCAAGGAATTTGGGAAACTCAGTAGAATTAGGGGAAAGATAGTCAGCACAGAAATATTCAGTATGAGAGTGATAGGATAATTTGAGCCTTAAAGTTTAGAATTCAGAGGAGTCGAAGTTGGGAACACGAGAGCAAGTTAGTTTGTTGCATACACAAGATCCACCTTTGTCTTTGAAACTAGGATAGATATAGTAGAAGGGTATAATGAAGGGTTTGCTGTCAGTAATCCCAGACAACTGAGCTTCGGTGAGAAAAAGAAAAACAGGGTTGGTAGAAGAGAGGTGGTGTTCAACAGAGTAGAAGTTAGAGGAAAACCCACGAATGTTGCAAAAGTTGTTAGTGAGAGTGTAAGGCCATGGTCCAAGACATTTTGATGGGTCGCTGGGTTGGTGCCCAGTCTGTGTTGTGGGGGCATTTATTCCCCTCCCCTTGGACTCCGAAGCTGGGCCATATTGTGTCATCATTTAAGTGTTAATTGTTGGTGTATTGGAAAGCAGTGTGCTTGCTTGTAGTGTTAAAGAGAGAGGGAGTATTTGTGAGAGCTAACTGGATTACTCTCAGTGTAAGTGAGGCACAAAGAAAATCAGTAAGAGAGGCCAAGCAAATGAAACCGGAGTTTCAGCAACTCTTTATCACATTACTATAGCCTCTCCTGGGCTAGCCCTGTTCGACTGGTGCCTACACTCTCTACCTTTTATTTTGTAGTGGCTCCGGACTCGATGACGTACTGCCAATATTCATATTTAGCACCATTGCTTACCAGTAAGCCCTTCTTTGTGAACATCTCACTGGTCCACTAAAGGTCTACTAACTTCATAGGCAACACCATTAAAATACATAAGGAACATAATTTGAATCGGATACAACTATAAAGAGATTACAAATAATGAAAAAATATAGATTGTTAAGCGTTTGCTAAGTGCGCTTCTCATTCCTCGTCTGTCTGACGCTATGCTCTTTCCCTCTTGAAGGCTCTTTGTCCTTCCAATGCTATATCACAAAACAACATAGTGAATGGAAAGGGGTTTGTGGGAGGGTTCATTACATAATTCATTCCGGAGCCGCTACTAAGTATTAGATTTTCATTCATCCTTTTTAGTACTCAAACCTATGATTTAATCAATGACGTATTACCAAGATTGAAGGAGGGACAGTGCTATGTGAAAAAGCCGTGATCCCGTCAAGGAAACAAAAACACACTTTAAACACAAGCTTTTTAATATGTACAAAAAACGACTGATACAGGACGGTGTCTTAAAATATGCCTGTCGAAAGGAAAGAGTAACTACTTAGTTACTGGGGTATATGCAAAGATAAATAGGTATGACAACATAAATACAAAACACAAATTTCTCCTTCGGACATAGTAACTAAGTCGCACATACCAATACCCAAATAATTTTTCCCTTAAAATATATACAGAGCTAGGAGCGCCGGGTTCCTTGATAGGAACAATCTGTAATACCACAAATACCACAAAAGGAAGTTAAGGCTTCAACAGATTAAAAGACAAGTATCTAGAAAAGATGGTGTGGTACGATGACCATAGATTAGTACTAGCGATAGCGTCTATGTAGTAATAGTGAAGGAAGCGGATGGAACCTGCCCATTAACACAGATTGTGAGCTTAGCAAAGGACTCCAGGGTTATCCTCTCTGATGATAGTAAATTTAGGATAGATGGATATCGCATATATATATTTGAATAACAAGGTGACCCTATTAAGGGACCAAGTCAGCATAAGTTGATGTAGTGGCGAGTGGAGTCGGAAACAAATTCTCATGAACCCTATCTCCTCGGCTATCGGCAGGGATAAACCAGTGAGGTCGTAAAAGGGGAGCGGAGAGCAGATACTTTATTTTTAATGTGACTACAGACAATTATTGTTTCTTCAAAGAAATAATCAAGATACCTAAAGACAACTGAGGGAATCTGTTGGTCTAATTCTGTGATCCAAGTTGTCAATGATTTTCGGTGATTTCTGGATTCTGCAAAACCTTTCATTAATTTAGCAGTGCCACTACCTCCATAAATGTCCAGCCACTTGGCATTTTGAATGTCACTAGGCGAAAGTTAGCAATGTCTTTAGGTTCCCAATCTTCTCAGAGTGAAAACTCAAAACCAGGAGCGACACTGGGTTGCTGCATCATGCTTTCAGCTGTGGATACCATGCCTGAGCTGGCCATACTGGCAGATATATGGACTTCCACCTGTTCCCGTCCTCGCATAACATGTCCGGGCCCCCTGCCATAGTTTGCTGCCTATCAGTCAGGTAGTGGGGTAGCATGCTTGTCTGCTTGGATGCAAACAGATCAATTTGTGGGTGGTACTTCGAGGCAATCATTTCTTGAAAAACGTTTTGCCTGAAGGTCAATTCGACAAGGGTGCTGTGTCCTCTCATTAGAGCGTCTGCCCATAGGTTGGCAACACCGGGCAGACAAGTTGCTTGGAGAGATATCTGCAGCCTGGGACCTTGCACATATATCTGTTCTGTGATAGACTGTAACACTCAAGACCTCACCTAGCCTTGTTTCTGAATACAGGGGATTGCATTGGGATTGGCATTGCGCAATGCCAGTGACTTGTCTGCTAGGGAGGAGCTGGGATCTTGGAGGAAATACAATGGAACTGTTTTATATTTGGCATTTATGTGAAGTGTGTTGAACTTGGACCACAGACCTTGACCAAGATGACCTTCAGATGACTGATAGCCCCATCTGAGAATTCCTGCCACGTCCATGTGTGTGTACCTATTCTAACGTGGGAGGAGCAGTCCACGACTGAACTAATGAGGGAATGTCCCGTCGGGCCCAAAAAGCTAAATGGTTGAGTATTAACACCCACGCTGTGGGCATAATTGCCCAAAATTACCTTCATTCTATGCTCTTTTCTTATGCATAAGCAAGAGCCAGAGCATAATGCAATTATATATTTGTGAAAGCACAATGATAGAGTACTCCAATGACACCTTAATCATCATTGTACGACATCTAGTTATCTTGCAAACGAAGGCCAAAATTGGTAAAAAAAAAAAATGAGCCATTTGTGCTGTTCGTGATATGTGCGACGCTGCACATGAGTGTGCGACCTGTCTCTCAGACCTCGGTGTGTCCCAGCAATCTGTGGCCGGCGGTTTGAGCCCGCCTGCGCTCCCTCTAACAGCTGACCTCTCTCTCCGGGCTCATAACTCATAATAGCCTCAAAATGGCGCCCGTTATATGACGGGCACCGTACAGAAGGGGTTAACTGAGGAACAAGCCAAAGTTTTCCCACCGGCAAAATAGGAAAGAACCTGTTGCTCTCCATTTTAAGTTGTTTCAGTTTGAGGTGGTCCAGCGGAATAGTCAGCTTAACCCAGTTGAGAGTGCCTATCAATGACTCCCAGTGGCGACTTGTCACAGTGTGGCTGTGTGGGAATAGAAATAATTTTCATCGGTTGGCATTGGCGTGGGTATGACGGACCATGAGCAGCTGTAAATCCCACAACAGACCTACCCACTGGGAGTTTTGGACCTGTGGGAAAGAGAACCTGCTTTTCGAGCATCTCCTGGATGAATTACTCCACTTCCAATGAAACGGTTAGTGTTTCTTTAGGTAAACATAGTGGAGGAATGCGGAGCCACTTCCCAGAGCCCTATCCGAACCACCTATCTGGCCCAAGTGTTTTGGAGCCAGGCCTGAAAACTCCCTGTGTCCAATTTTGAAATGAGTATTAACTCGACAAGCGCAAAGCTGTGGTAGTTCAAAGTGCCCGCCATGCGAAGGTATAGGCTATAATTCTGACGAAAATGGTCATATTTACCATATATAACATCATTACTTCACCATATGCGCCTATTTTAATTTTTATATGATCATATGAACATTGAAAAGCAATAAAATAAGTGATAACAGCAATTTGCTAGTGAAAAGCGTATAATTTAGCAGCGCGGATTAATCTGAGGTGGACCGGCAAGAGACTAACATCCATCCTCTCCACCGTCTCATAAAATTATGTCACTGATAGAAGAGGGGATGTCTTGGATTGGCTAGAGGGTCGTTGAAAGATTCCCCCATCCTCCCCCTTCTCTCCCAGCTGTCCTCGTGCGAAAATACTCAATAAATATCGGAATAGGGAAAATACCCGATTATTGAGGAGGGGAGAGAGGGGGGAAAGGGGCGAACATGTTCAGGAGTGATGGGAGGTATGGCGGGAAATTATCTCACCTGATCACATATTGGTTTATATATATATATATATATATATATATACTGTATATATATATGTTTTTTTTTTTTTTTTTTTTTCGATGTGATTGAGGGAGGCAAAAGGCATAACTGCCTATAGCGAGTGCCTCCCCCATAGTTGAAAGAGTGACAGGGCCAAAATCAAGGGACGTTCGAGCCAAAATGCCTGGACACACAGAGTTTGAAGCAATTTAAGTCATAGGAAGAGGGAAAGACTGATTCTGGGAGAGAGTTCCAGAGCTCAGATGTTGAGTAGAAGAAAGTTTGAGAGTAACGTTTCACTCTAGGGTTGGAGAGTTGCACAGAGTAGGGGTGGGATTGAGTTGCAAGACGGGTACCACGTGCCCTACGTAAAGGAGGTGGTATGCACTGGGATAGCTCTGAGGAACACTGATTATTATAGTAGCGATAGAATAGCGAGAGAAATGCAACATTGCGGCGGAGAGAGAGAGATTGCAGAGAGTTGGTGAGTGGACGGGAGTTAATGATACGAAAGGCCTTCCTTTCAACTTTGTCTAGGAGAGCGGTGTGAGAGGAACCTCCCCACACATGTGAACAATACTCAATACAAGGGTGCACTATGCCCCTGTACAGAGCAAGAAGCTGTGCAGGGGAAAAGAACCCCCTAAGGCGGTTGAGCACACCCAGCTTCTGGGAGGCTGCCTTAGCAAGACTGGTAATATGGTCCTTCCAAATGAGAGCAGAAGAAAAAGAGACACCAAGAATACTGAGAGAAAATGAAGGGTTGATTTTTGTATTGTTGAAGAATAAGGGATAGTCCGCTGGGAGATCCTGACGGGTAGATAGATGGAGAAATTGGGTTTTGGAAGCATTAAAGTTAACAAGGTTTTCTCTGCCCCAATTGGAAATAGTATTTAGATCAGAACTTAAGAGTTCTATGGCTTCATTACGTTTGTCTTTGAGGGATTGCTGGCTGGGGCGTTCTGAAAAACTAATGGAGTAGTGTAAGGTTGAGTCGTCTGCGTATGAATGGATGGGAATTAAGGTACAGTTAAGGAGATCATTTATAAAAATTAGAAAGAGAATAGGAGATAGGACAGAGCCCTGAGGAACACCGGAGTTTATAGGGTGAGGAAGTGAACAATGGCCGTCCACAACCGTAGCTATGGAACGGCCGGAAAGGAAATTAGAGACAAAGGCACAGATGGAGGGATAGAAACCGAAGGAGGGTAGTTTAGATATTAAAGATTTATGCCAGACTCTATCGAAGGCTTTCGATATGACTAGTGCAATAGAAAAAGTCTCACCGAAGTCCCGAAAGGAGAATGACCAAGAGTTAGTAAGATATGAAAGAAGATCACCAGTAGAGCGACCCTTAAGGAAGCCATACTGGCGATCTGAGAGCAGATTATGAGAAGAGAAATGCTTAAGAAATTTGGAGGCAAGAATAGTTTCAAAAACTTTAGAAAGACAAGAGATAAGAGCAATTGGACGATAGTTGGAGGGTTGAGAGCGGTCACCCTTCTTTGGGACAGGTTGAATGTGAGCAAACTTCCAGCATGAAAAGAAAACGTTAGAGGATAGACAGAGACGAAAGAGTTTGCCTAGGCAGGGAGTCAGCACGGAAGCACAGTTTTTGAGAACAACAGGAGGAACACCGTCCGGACCGTACGCCTTATTAGTGTTAAGCCCAGAGAGGGTAGAAAGTACATCTTTAGAAGAGATTAGGATATTAGGCATAAGTAAGAGAGAGGAGGGTGGAGAGGGAGGAATAGCACCGGAATCATCCAAGGTGGAGTTTCTAGCAAAAGTTTGAGCGAAGAGTTTAGCTTTGTCAGAGGAAGAAGTGATGGTTGTGCCATCAGAGTGGGAAAGGGGAGGGAAAGACAAGGAAGAGAAATTGTTGGAGAGGTTTTTGGCTAGATGCCAGAAAGCTTGGGAAGAGCTAGAGTTGGATAGTTCAGTGCATTTATTATTGATGAAAGAGTGTTTGGCAAGTCGAAGAACAGATTTGGCTTGATTCCGGGCAGAAACATATGAAGAATGAGAGTCTTGAGTTTTAAGGCGTCGGTACCGTTTGAATGTTTCCTCCTTATTGCGGACAGCAGTAGAACAGGCGTGAGTAAACCAAGATTTTTTAGCATTAGTCTGAGAGAAAGAGAATGGAATGTATGCTTCCATGCCCGATAGGATTACCTCGGTAATGCGTTCAGCACTCTCCGAGGGTCCTCGGCCATGGAAGCAGAAATCATTCCATGGGAAATCAAAGAAGTACTGCCGAAGAGCCTCCCAGTCGGCAGCGCCAAAGTGCCACAAGTGCCGCAAGCGCCGCCGGCTAGGAGGATCGGGTGGCTGTACTGGAGAGATAGGACAGGTGACAGAGATAAGTTAACTTATGGTTGGACGAGCCCAAAGGAGAGAAAAGATCGACCGTATAAGAAGAAGGGTTAGAAGTTAGAAACAGGTCAAGAATGTTGGGCCGATCTCCGATGCGATCCGGGATACGGGTGGGTTGCTGAACTAACTGCTCTAGGTCATTTAGGATAGAAAAGACGTAGGCTTGTTCACCAGGTGGATCAGTAGTGTGAGAAGAGAGCCATTGGCGGTGGTGAACGTTGAAATCTAAGATGGAGATTTCTGAGAAAGGAGAAATGGATAGAATGTGTTCCACTGTAGAGTTTAGATAGTCAAAGAATTTGGGAAAGTTGGTAGAGTTAGGGGAAAGATAGACAGCACAGAAATATTTAGTAAGAGAATGACAGGAAAGTTTGAGCCATAAAGTTGAGAATTCAGAGGAGTCGAAATCGGGAACACGAGAGCAAGTGAGTTTGTTGTGCACATATGCACAACATCCGCCTTTGGCTTTGAAACTAGGATAGAGAAAGTAGGAGGATACAGAGAAGGGGTTGCTGGATGTTGCTACAGACACCTGGGTTTCGGTGAGGAAGAGAAGATCAGGTTTGTAGGAGGAGAGATGGTGCTCAACAGAGTGAAAGTTAGAGGAAAGTCCGCGAATGTTGCAGAAATTAATAGAAAGAGTAACAGGCTGAGGTCCAGGTAATTGTGTGGGGTCGTCAGGGTATGGTCGGTCGGGTGAGGGGGCATTTATGGTCCCCCCCCCCCCCCCCCCCTGGGGACTCCGAGGCTGGGCTACAATTCATCATTTTGTGTTTTTTTAATATTGGTGTGGAGGAATGAAGTGTGGTGTGCATGTTTAGTGTAGTGAAGTGGATAGGAGGAGGAGGTGTTTGTGAGAGCTAGCTGGATTGCTCTCAGTGTAAATGAGGCACAAAGAAAATCAGTAAGAGAGGCCAAGCAAATGAAACAGGAGTTCCAGCGACTCTTTATCACATGCCTATAACCTCACCTGGGTCTAGCCCTGATCGATTGGTGCCTACAATTTCCCCACAATAATATATATATATATATATATATACAGGTATATCTATATATATATATATATCTATATATATATATATATATATATATATATATATATATATATTATACACTGTATGCATGTACTGTATGTGTGTGTGTGTAAGTGTGTGTGTAATTATACTTTACACTACGAAGTCGATCAATTAAAAAGGAGGCACTTACTACTTAGGAAGACATTAGGATTAAGGAAGACATTAGGATTATGTTTTTACTCCTCCATCCATGTAACCCTCAGTTTTTTGTTTTTGTAGATATGCGTGTGTTTGTGTGCATGTGTGTTTGTGTGCATGTGTGTTTGTGTGCATGTGTGTTTGTGTATATGTATTTGCAGTGCACCATCTTTACTCCACACAGTTATTACTTTCGCTTGTGCAAAATGTCACGATCATCCGGTTTCCTTTTCATCTCAATCCATTGATATCCGCCAGGGGATTTGGATATGTATGCGTGTGTGTATATTTAGGTGTACGTGTGTGTGCAGATATGGGTGTGTATGTATTTATCTGGGAATGTGTGTGTGCAGATATAGGTGTGTATGTATTTATCTGGGAATGTGGGTGTGCAGATATAGGTGTGTATGTATTTATCTGGGAATGTGGGTGTGCAGATATGGGTGTGTATGTATTTATCTGGGAATGTGGGTGTGCAGATATGGGTGTGTATGTATTTATCTGGGAATGTGGGTGTGCAGATATAGGTGTGTATGTATTTATCTGGGAATGTGTGTGTGCAGATATAGGTGTGTATGTATTTATCTGGGAATGTGGGTGTGCAGATATAGGTGTGTATGTATTTATCTGGGAATGTGGGTGTGCAGATATAG